>OU015756.1:35674072-35761318 GCA_907169655.1 Acomys percivali | reverse complement strand
CTTCCTGGTGGGGCCTGTGAGCAGGAAGAAGGAAGCTAGAGGCAGGCCTGACAAGGTCATAGCTCATCCTTGGCTACTTCCTGGTGGAACCTGAGAGCAGGAAGAAGGAAGCTAGAGGCAGGCCTGACAAGAACCTAGCTCATTCTTGACTACTTCCTGGTGGAACCTGATAGCAGGAAGAAGGAAGCTAGAGGCACGCCTGACAAGGACATAGCTCATCCTTGGCTACTTCCTGTCTAGCAGCTATGGAGGTGTATGCTTTCCTATGACTAATCTGTCTGCCACAGAACCATGGACCCTGTTCACAGTGATCTGAAATCTATGAAATAATGAGCTGAAATAAACCCTTATTTAATGTTTTTTTCTGAATTATTTTGTAATTAAGAATGAATCTGATTTGATGAAAACAAACTTTGATCTAAAAATATGAAAGACAACCATACATTTTGTAATTGTCCTGAACTGTTTCAATATATGAATTATTGGTTTTAATTATAGACAGAGTTAACTTAATGAAAATATAATTTTAAAAACCTGATGTCACAAAAATAGTTATAAAATGAATTAAAAAGTTGATTTAAATTTTAAGACAATATAAACCCTAAAATACAATTAATGATAAACTACATGCCTTACACTCAGTGAATTACTTTTAAGATATGACATCAAATGCACAATTGATTACAAATGATAAACTTTTCATTAAATATAATGCTTTATACTATGGATAATATACTTACAATTGAACAGAAGAGAAACTTTTGAGTGGGAAAATTATGCAAAAGCATGTTTGATAAAGTGTAGACATACATTATACAAAGAAATTCAAAAACAAGAAAGCAAACTATACTGAAGTATGGGTTTATGATCTTACAAATAAGACACACAGATGCCAAATAAGCATAGGGTAAGATGCTCCACATGTGATGTCCTTAGAGAAGGAAAAATATGATACCACTATCCAACATTAGTGTGGCCCAAATCCAAAACATAAAACACCAAGTGTTGACAATTATTAAGAGATATCTGTCTGTGTCTCTGTCTCTCTGCCTCCGACTTTCTGTATTTCTGTGTATCTTTCTCAATTACTGAAGCTGTTGTTTAGTGTTTTGCACAAATAAGAAAGCACTTCTGACTAAAAATTGGTAAGCTTGGATACAGGCAAAATTGGTGGCCAAACTCTGCCAAGACAGGATAAGCAAGTCCTCAATAGTTCCTGTCTCATAAATATGTTTGTCAGCAATATGGGTCCAGAAGCTAAAGATGATGGTCCAGTGTTATAGAGAGTTTGGGGTGACTGTTCAGGCAGTAAACTGTCTCTGTCATTTTTTTTCCTTCTCATTTTGGAAGCTGCTAACCGGCACTTCCAGTTCACTCAAGTAATTAAATTTCATTCCTTGTCAAGTCTCTGGTGGAGTTGAAGACCAAATAGTTTAGTCTTACAATTAACCTAAGCTGTTTAGGGGTAAAGATGTTTTTAAGTCTAGATAGAGGTGTTGATTTGGCCGAGATGTGAGAGGATAGATATTGATTCTCATTCAGAATCTTAGACTCACCAAGATAGGAAAAGCATTTTCTACAAGGTTGCCAAATGCAATTAGCCAAAACACCTTAAATGTAACATTCATGTGATTCCTGATTGTTTCTTGGTTCTTCTTGCTATATGTAATTTTTCTACTTATGTCTAATAATATAAAGGTATATGCCAAAAAATAAAATACAATCTTAAAAAAGAAAGCACTTAACATAAGAAACAATTGCCATATACCATACATTTGCTTCAACAATCTGTAGATGTAAAGCTAAGACACAACACACACTTGAAAACATACACATGCTACTAAATAAATATACTATACATATAAGTGTTAACCAATTAAATCCACTGAATACAAATGTTTCTTTATATAAATGGGTATTATAATTGTACTCTAAAACCAAGTACAGCTCTGGGCTCTTAAAAGACAGAGATTTTAAAACCATATTTCCAAGTAAACTTACCTTAAGCTTACAAATGTAAAAAAAAAAGTTTTTATTTTATTTTTATATATGTGATATCCTACAGCAGATAAAAATATATCAGTGGTAAAAAATTAGCAGGATTTAGATAATTCAGATGTGCATATTAGTTCGTTAACACGTTTTTGATGCTTTCTGTGTCAATGTATGCCATTAAATTATTTTAAATACAATGATTCTAACAACAAATGTGGGCTTAGGTTAATCTTTATACTTCTAGAAATAGCAATATGTCTATTCAGGTATATGAATTGTGTCTAACATGGTACTATCTTGGTGCTGATATAAGGAGAGGTTGTCCAGAGGCAGAGCAGGGATATAACAGAACACTCTAGGTCTGTTCTTCAATGTTGTATGAATCTAAATCACTTCTAAAAGTTATTGAAATGTTCTACATGCATTATAGAAATAATGGAAAACTTGAATTTAGGAATAAAAAACTTAAATACTGTACTGGGATAAAACAGTGAGATAAAAGAGTTAACATATAGTTGTAAAACTCACTGAATTTCAAATATACGAAGAAGCCCACTACAACCAAATAAAATTATTTAACAATTCAAATTCTATAAAGTCATCTAAAATATAGTCATGGTTAACTGAAACGATGTGGCTTTACTGTGGAAAACTATATTCATACCATTTCCTCAGAGGATAGATTGGCAAAAGTGTTGACAAAAAGATGAAGACAACTACAAATACATTTTCTCAGTCTTTGCTGATCACATTTAGTCTTGTCTCAATTTTCATTGATGCAATGTCATTCTTTGTCTCATTTTTGTGGTAAGAACTATCTAGACAGTTGCCTTTGTCTATGCCATTTTAAAAAGTTATTTATTTCATTTAAATACAAGAGAGACTGAAAAAGTCACTACTGAGGAGGCGAAGGCCAGGAGGCCACTTACGACGCAGAATTTTAGACGGTATATTATTTATGACCTTGCTGCTAAAAGCTTCCATGCATACCAAAGAGCCCTCAGATGTTTTTGGTTTGGAGAATTTTTTGAGGCTTGATTTTGTTCTTGTCACCAATGTTATTTAAGATCTAAAAGTATAATTGTCTTTGAAATAACTTGTTGTACTTTCCATAAACTTACCATCGATATACACTACCTGCAGATTTTAACTTACCATGGCATAGCTTTCTTAATGTGTCTGAGATCTCGTCTCTGTCTGATATATGGAACTGTGCAGAAATTTTAGGGTATTTTTTTTTGGGAGGCGGTGGTGGTGGTGAATGCTTCAGTTTATGGCAGATTCTACCACAAATAGATTCAGTCTAGATGTATTCAGTGTAGTTATTTTTCCATAGCTCAGCAATGAGAATCTGAGACAAAGTCTTTGATAACTGTGAATAAATAAACTACATACACTACGTTGTAGATAAGGAATATGACAGCAGTCACTCCTTCTTCTCTCTTGTGTGACAACTGCTATGTTTTTTTTGGGGGGGGAGACAATGGAACCAAATAGTCTCATTATCTTTAACATATTAGAGCCTCTGACTACATTAGCTGCTCGGCACTGTGTTATAAACTTCAGTCAAGATAGACAGTGAGACTGATCTGAAAAGGAAATTATCTTCAGTCAATACTTCTATTGTGATTAATATTAGGAAAATAGTAACACTTGAGAGTAGAATATGTTTTTGAGAAAACAAAAAGAAACATGTTTTGAAACTTAGGACCCTCTGTTGGGGGGAAGGCACTGACCTACTTCGCACAAAAATGGGAAGACTTACAAACAACATGACATGTCACTTGTGCCTTGTGCTGCCTGCAAGATTGCCATGTATAAAATTCACACTAGGACTTCATGCTGACCTTGAGAAAATCCTCATGAACTGGGAGTTCACTAAGCACCCTCATTGCAGTACAATTATACCAAGAAAACCCTTACAAGTGCAAATTAACAGCTAAGTAACTAAATTCTAACTTGCTTTTTTATTTTAATTTCATTAATTTATTCAGATTACAACTCAATTGTTATCCCATCACTTGTATCCTCCATCCCTCCCTCCCTCCTGCTTTCACCCTATTCCCCACCCTGACAATGTTAGAGCCTATGGGGGAAAGCAATGGTATAAATGACGAGACATATGTGTATGGCGTGTATGTATTTATTTGTTTTTGTTGTTGCTGTTTTTTGAGGCAGTGTTTCTCTATGTAGCTGTCCTAGACTCACTTTGTTGACCAGGCTGGCCTCAAACTCATAGAGCTCTGCCTGTCTCTGCCTCCCTGTTTTCTGGGATTACATGAGTGTACCACCATGTCTGGCTGCATATGCTTTTGTAAATATGAATTTGTTATATTATTTTTATTTATTTTCTCATATTTTGAGTATCATAGAGTTCAAGTACTAATTATTGACCTAGACTGTTGTATTGATTTAAGTATATCTGTATTTCTCCATTTAACTCATAAAATAGGGACTGAACAGGTTTAGTATGTGTACCAAAATAACCATAAAATCAACTTATAAATAATGAACTACATTACACTTACTAACCAGTACATATTATTAAGTTAAAATTAAGGACTACAACTTACATTTGTTGCATATTAAACTATATAATTATCTTTCGTTTTTTAAAAGTTCTCCAAATATATTTGCTGATGCGAGTGTTCCTCTTTCTCCACATCCTCACCAGCATGTGCTGTCACTTGAGTTTTTCCGTTTAGCCATTCTGATAGGTGCAAGATGGAATCTCAGAGTCATTTTGACTTTCATTTCTCTGATTACTAAAGATGTTGAGCATTTCTTTCAGTGTTTTCAGCCATTCGATAATCCTCTGTTGAGAACTGTTTAGTTCTGAGCCGCATTTCTTTTTGGTTATTTGGTGTGGTGGTGTTTAAATTCTTGAGCTTTTTATGTATTTTGGATATTAGTCCTTTGCCAGATTTAGGGTTGGTGAAGATCTTTTGCCAGTCTGTGGGCTTTCACTTTGTTCTGTTGACAGTGTCTTCTGCTTTACAGAAGCTTCTCAGCCTCATAAAGTCCCATTTATTAATTGTTGACCTTAGAGTCTGGGCTGTTGGAGCTCTGTTCAGGAAATTGTCTCCTGTGCTAATGAGCTCCATGCTCTTCCTTACTTTTTCTTATAACAGATTTAATGTGTCTAGTTTTGTGTTGAAGTTTTAATCCACTTGGACTTGAGTTTTTGCATGGTAGTAAATATGCATCTACTTGCCTCTTTCTACATGTAGACATCCAGTTAGAATAGCACCATTTGTTGAAGATACTATCCTTTTTCCATTGAATAGATTTGGCTTATTTGTCAAAAATCAAGTCTCCATATGTGTGTGGATTTATTTCTGAAAAAGTAACCTTTAAAATAATCTGTAAAACTTAACACATTCCTGAAAATGAGTTAGTATCTTTGACGATTTCAATCAATTTTCTTTTCAAGCTAAAATAATATGGTCTGTACCATGAATGCAAATAATAACAAAATAAGGATAACCTGAATATTCTCATTCTCTTTTTGAAAAAAATATATTGAATTCCATCTTATGTATATCAAAACTCTATTGAACTGTGAATGTTGGTTTGCAAAAGACAATTTATTGACCTGCTTTCCTGCCTCCCATGCCTTTGTTGAATGGTTCATCTTTCACCTCATTCTTTCCTGGGCAGCTATGAAGTTAGAACATTTTCAAGTCATTTCTCACCTTTCTGTGTGCTTCTTAGAGAACTCAGACAAACATTTATCAAAAAAATCTGGACCTTTTTCCCTTATACTCTTAAAAAATTCCCTATTCTCACTGTTAAATTTATTCTACTTTCCCACCTCTGTCATCCCAAGTATCTCTCCAACTGAGCTCTTGAGCCAGTAATCATAATGAAGCATAGATCACTCTCTTTATGTTGTGTTTCCATACATGCATGAATCTATGGGCAGCACAAGTTGGACTTAGTGGGTGAAAAAAGTTCAAAGCCAAAACCACAGCTTTAGCAGCTTTAGTTGAGTAGTGAAGATGGGAGTTTTGTCTTCCAGAAATGGGAATGAGGCAATCAAGCTCAAACTATCATTTAATAAATTCTCAAAATGCTAAAGCAATAAACATCTAATTGTGGTTGTTAGCATTTTTTTTTCAATGTGAAACTCATAACAAGTTAATATGAAGTGTAGTTGAATATTTGTTGAAGAGTTAGTAAAATTTCTCTGGATAATTCTTGGTGATAATGGAATAAATCATCTCAAGTCTTCTGAATGTTAACTGATTTAGGAATTATAAACAAATTTCTGCAAAACATTATCCTGTTTCTAATAATTATCAAATTTCTTTGTATTGTCTTTATCTATGTATACATGCATCAAAAAAGGTTTTGTTTTTATAGCAGGAAACGGGTTCCATGTGCTTTAATTTTAGTATCAGAATCTCAGGGTGGGGATGTGACAAAGAAATCTGTATCCAGTGTTTTGCAGTGACTACTCTCTTCGTCTCTTCAAACATTTAGTTCAGACAATGTTGTAGAAAGGCTTCCAAGAGGACAGCATTCTCATTTTGAACTTTTAATATAGATGTAACCTCAATTCTATTTTTATTTCAATTCTGGTTCAGGATCATCATCCTAAAAATATAAGTAAGTTAAAAAAATACTTTGACAACATGTACTTTTTAAGCAGGACAGATGAAATCAGAAGATAAATATAAATTAAAATTAGTTTTAAAAGGATGAATAGAGTAAATTAGCCCAGAGAATGTGGTCTTTGGTTAAAAAAAGGTGAAGCCCAATTTTTATTAAAACATTAATGTGTTCTGCCTCTGCTACTTTAGCATTGTAGGTATTTCTTAAGAATTCTCTTGCCTATTTTCTCCCTCACCACTTTGAACTTTACCTGGTTAATGCTTTTGTGGTGAAGATTAAAGAATGAAATTGCCCCAGATGCATCCCTACAATGCTTCCAAATGCTCTGACTCATTTACAGTCACCAATGCACAAAGAATGCTGTCACTGCCTCACCTTTTACTACAAGTGGTCTAATTGGAACTCCCTTTCAATTCCAATGTTAATAGTCCTAGTAGACTACATCAAAGAAGTCACATAATCTGTATAAAAACTAAGTAAATACTAAGACTTGAGTCTCTGAAAGAAGTAGAACATTATGACCTTTGCAGTACCCTCAATTTATTTTGACTATTTTATACTTTATAAATGAGATGTCTAAATAATGTGTTTGAAGAATAATCTTACAATTGAATTCTATACCACTGTATCTAGAATTAAACTTATTTTGTATCAATATACAAAATTCTAAACCAGTGAATTAAAAATAATCTGGTGAGTGACAATTGAGGCATGAAGTTGAGGAATAGATTCACTAATCTATTTTTTATTCTATCCTCCTTATATATTTCTCTATCCCCCCTTCTTTCTTTTTAAGTGCTCTATCCAAACCTAAGAAGCTAAGAATGTAAGATAAGGGAAAAGAAAGACAATGCTGAGTCTAACCATGTTTTCTTTCTAAATAAGACCTATAACAACTTGGAACCAACTCCCATTTATAATAACCCTCTAAGCTCAAGACAGCAGCCAAAAACCTACTTGACTCCTCTTAAAGAAAATAGGACATCTTTGTTCTCTCAAGGTTTCTTCTGACTGATTTGGGGCAAATAATAACTTTGTAGGAGCCCAAATAATATTGGAGAAATGGTTAAACAAGCTAGAGATCGCATTTGGGGTCTAGTTTCTAAATGTTGAGAAACTTCAGTCTTAATTACAGTCCTGTGTGGGGCAGTCTGTAATGTGGAGCAATTGGGATTGGAAGCTGTCTTGGAAAGTGTCCTGGGAGCTGTCTTGTTTGGATGAAGAACAGCAATTAAATCACTTGGTGCTGGAACATGAAGGATGCATGATGTCAGTGTCCATCATGCTGAGAGGAATGCATCCTGTTAGGTCTGATCCAATGTCAGTGTCCAGTTCTTTTGTTCTCAAAGCATATAATTTCTCACTAACTTACAGTCCTAAAATTATAAGTGTATAAACTGTGTGTGATGGACAGAACAATTAAAGCTGGTTTTCAGCTCTTTGTACGAGCAGGAAAAAAAAAAAAGACATCTGTAAATCTTCATTCATGCCATATGAAGAATGTCATCTAATAGTAAATCATACGGGTTCTACTTTAACATGAGGTATTGTACTCATATAACTCAGTAAAATAAAAGGTTTACTTCCAATACTTTGAAAGTACTATTGCAGTCTGTTTAGTATAAATAAGTTATACAAGTTAATTGTTAGCGGATCAAATCATGGTCATGTCAATCACTAGTCTACTTTTATCAAAAGAATATGCATCTTAGGTATGGCAGATAGATATTATTCTATAGGCAAGTAAGGTAAAATAGATATGTCTTCAAAAATTCTGAAACATGCAGAATATGGCATTTTAAAATATTTTTATTACTTTTAAGAATCACTGAAATGATACAGGTTAACTCCTGGCAACACACAGCCAGTTGGAAAGAAGATGATGAGCATCAAAAAACCTTATGGAGATGCCTTCAAATGTGGCAGACAAGTCACTGGGTAAAATGTCCTCATTTCTATCACAGACAGAATTTTGCCTAAAGAAGGGCAAGCTTGGATGCAGGCAGAGTCGATGGCCAAACTCTGCCAAGACAGGGTAAGCAAGTCCTCAATAGCTCCTGCCTCACAAATATGTCTGTCATATATATTGGGACAGATGGCTGAAGAAGATGCTTTTCATTGCGAGTGGAGTTTAAAAACATGCCAATGAGAGAGAATTTTAAAAATGCAAACTGAAATCTTTACAATGAATATTGTTGTATATTCATATATAAATACTATATATATATATATATATATTTGTGTGTGTGTGTGTGTGTGTGTAGCACATCCAAATAAGTTCCTTTTGGTGGGTTGATAAACAGGAGCAAAAATTGAGACAAAGGCACTAAAGAAAAAAAGAAACTGTGGAAACAAATGAAATGTTTTAATACACTTCTACTTTCCAAACTGTAGATGCCTAAACACTTTAAAAGGACCTGTATTTTCTCAGGGGCTGACCAGATGTTACCTGGCAAAGCATTTTAGCATCTATCTAAATGGGTGGTTAAAGGACATTTTCCTTTCCAAATTCTTTGCTACAATCTGAAACATTCATAGCTTAAATAAAGTTGAAAAGAAGACTAAACATACATAAAATATACAAATGATATATAGTAATCTTAGCTCCAAAATTGAAATTTCTCTCAATTTGTTATTTTCATTTTGATTATCTTTGAGAAATGGTTTATGATTCATATTTAAAGGTAATATTTTGTGAGAATTAAGGCTAGGACAAATATTCTAATACACAAATAACATAAATAAAACAGTCAAAAGGCACTTAAGTAGAGAAATTATGCTGAGCTAAATTTATGTTATGTAATATGTAAAAGAAGTATTAAAAATATAAACCAAAATCTGATATTTGAGTTTCCTTGTAACCCAGTTCTACTTCTAAAAAATTAATAGCTACCTATTGTGAGCTAATGATGAAAAACTGTTTGTGTCTTTGTACAATAGAGATTATGAATAACTAGATGTCTCACATATTTATTAATATTTGAAACCAAAATTCATGCTTTTCTGTTTGTTTTATTATAGCCATTCAATGTCAAATGATTTGTGTAGTTTTAGCTTATAGTTACATGAAAAATAAATGACAGATATATCAGATAGATAGATAGACAGACACATAGATACATAGACAGATAGATAGATAAAGACCAAATTCAACATAACAACAGATGCTGATATGAGGAAACATGAGAAAAATACACAAAAATAATAGAGAGTAGGCTTAAAGGTGATTCAGTTGGGATTTTTTTACGTGTGAAATATGGAACCCCAGAGCTGTTAAATGTTTTTATTAATAACATCTCCCAGTAAGATTACTGATTACTTTTTTCCTCTGGTAGGATGCATAGCAACTTTCAGCATTCTGAAAGCTTGACAGTAGGACTGAGTATTAGTTAGTACCAGCTTTAATTTTTTTTCATGTTATGACTTAAGTATGTGTTATCAGTAATAGGGTATTGCCATCGATTTCTGTGTGCGGGGAAGATATAGCAATGGCTATATTCTGCAATGTTTGGTGTTGTATGGAACCCTATTGGCCATCACCTAGAAAAGAGCAACCCAACAGTAGTACATTTTGTTTTGTGTTTGTTTGTTTACCAGCATGTCTAGTATGTACATTGGCACCATAATATAGGTTAACTTGATTTAATCTCTTTTTGTAAATGTGTGTATGTATTTATTATAGGAAGCTTCTAAAGGAGTAGGTTTCTATATGATATTTAAAAGGGCTTTAGTGTCATTTATCTCTTCCCATCATCTCACCTCTCCTCTATCCTGCCTTCCCAGAACCCACCTCGAGTATCCAATAACAGCAGTTGTCAAAATATCTCCACTGGTGCAATGGTGTTGCATGTACTATTAGAATAATTAACCACATAGTGATTGGATTTATGTCCCGCGCCACAAAATGAAACCCATACTTGTAACCATAATTGGTACAAGAAACTGGTTAGACAAGTTATAGGCCCTAGAGGATGACCTATTAAAATTATTCTGCTAATTGGATAGAGTACTAAAAAAAACTCGTCACCAATCTTAAAACCACAGATTACTGCATATTTCAACCCTACTCACAGAAACTTATTTATGTATCAGACTGTACCTAAGACAAGCAGACAATTACAACTTGCCAAGGTGCAGAGAACAAGAGACCATGAAGCATTGTTTTTTGTTTTGTTTGGCTCAGTTTTGTTTTGTTAGGTTGGTTTTTTGATAAATGGTTTCTCTGTGTAGCTTTGGCTGTCCTTGGCTCGCTTTGTAGACCAGGCTGGCCTCGAACATACAGTGATCTGTTTGCCTCTGTCTCCCGAGTGAGTATGGGGTTTTTAATAGAACATCTGCATCACATCTCTCACACAAAGATTCTCAGATCTTTTCCGAATAAGGGATGGAATAACGTAAGAGACAGAGGTCTTACATGACTATGAGGAAATAGTAATATCCAGAAACAGCAGGAAAATTTTGCATATGAATTCTCAGTAACCATGAATAAATTCTGCAAACTTGATCTAGATAAAATCATAGTATGTAGCACATAGATGAACATGGAGACGCACCTTTAGCTCAGTAACTGTTGTCATTTATTTAGAATTACTTATAGCTACTGGAAATGGTTGTGATCTCTTTCTTTAAACATATAGCCTCCTTGTAGGAAGACTATACTCCAAGGAAGACACCAGTCTCTAGAATATTTTGGCAGCCGAAGTTTGACTTGCTTTTTTGTTGGTAATGGTAATGGTGTTTTGTTCGTTTGTTTGTTTGTTTTCAGATGTTAAGTGGCTCTGGAAAAAGAAAGCTGGAGGATGAATATGTTCAAAATACAGTATATGCAATTTTAATGAATTAGAAAGAATATTATTTTAATAGTAAATAGAAAGATTTTACAATAGCAAAATATATATCATTTAGAGAAATATAAACATTGCAATACATTATTTTAATAATAACAATTAAGTAAAAAGAAGACATGCACACAGCTTAAATTTTATGACCATATTCATAGTGAATTCAAAGGTGATGGTTCTCTTTCTTTGTTTTCGAATCACACCTGAAATATGTTCCTTACAAAGAAAGAGTAGAGCATCCCCAAGGAATAACAATAGGAATTTTATATTGAAGGTTTATGAAATATTCATTTATGAAAACTTGACACAACTGAAATAAGAACTGCATCCTATAATAATTGCCAAGAACTTGTCAGTCATGTGCCTTCACATGCTGTGTTCACAGTGTCAGGTAGTGATATTTTAGAAAAAAGTATCTCTGTGCTCACCATCTTTTACCTGTGCAGTGTAAAATGGGCATACGACCTAGGTAATTTTAACTATCAAGTCATAGCACTTGGATTTCTATCAAATCAATTGGCAGGTATTATGTACTCAGTTAAATGAAAGCTTGTGTTTTTAACCTAGATAATTCTAACAGTACAGAAAGAATATTTATATCTTTCATTAGAATAGAAATAAGTCAAGGATGTGAAGTATAATTTAGTAAGTTAAGTAGAAATAATCATGCTTGAGGTGGTATTCTAATCACCCATGAATATCAGTCAGTTATTTCTTATGCAGAGTGAAAGGGAATCATATTTATAGAGAAAGAGATATATTTTCTTCCTTCAGACTTGGCTTCAAAATGATTTTGAATATGACAAAGATGCTTTATTTCTACTATTAAAACTTTTAGATTTATTTGATATAAAAAGTGTGTGTATGATTGTCTTGTTTGTGTGCACATATGTGCACCCATTGGGTGTCTGGTGACAGTGAATGTCAGAAGAAGGTATTTAATCCCATATAACTTAAGCTGTAGATGGTTGAGAGCTGGCTGACATATGGGTTCTGGGAATCAACATAAGTCTACTGCAAGAGCAGCCAATGCTCATATCTGCTGAGCCTTTTCTCCAGCTTCCTGTTTCTGCCATTTTGAATTTTCTCATGCTTTCAGGGCATAAGGAAAAATTCAATGATAGACATAGTAATTTATAAGAATTGATTTTCAAGTTAAATATTGAGAATAAAATTAACATGAAATATTGTCCTTATTCTTTCTTTGGATAAAGTCCTTTGGGAATTTGTACATTTTACTTAAATAAGGTAAGGGTTCATGTTTGCATTAACTTTTCTGGAAGCTAAATAAACACTATGTGATGCACAATATTTTATTTTGTTGTATATTAAGGCTACAAGCCCCCACATTTATGGGTCTACTTTGGCTCTGTCACTCTTGTGTTATTGTAACAAGAAAAACAGGGTAATACAGTTTTATGCTAGCAAGTTGGATGTTCCTCAGGTGAAAATAAAAAGAGCTGAGTAGTATTCCATATAATAAATATACCAGATTCTTTATCCATTCTTTAACTGAAGGACATTTAGGTTGTTTCCAGGTTCTGGCTATTGAACTCTTTATATATTTTGGATATTAGTACTTTGTGAGATATAGGATTGATGAAGGTATTTTTTCCAGTCTGTAGCCTGTCACTTTGTTCTGTTGACAGTGTCTTCTGCTTTGCAGAAGCTTCTCAGCCTCTCGAGTTCCCATTTATTAATTGTTTACCTTAGAGCCTGGGCTGTTGGAGTTCTGTTCAGGAAGTTGCATCCTATGCCAATGAGTATCAGGCTCTTCCCCACATTTTCTTCTAACATTTAGTATGTCTGGTTTTATGTTCAGGTCTTTAATCCACTTGGTCTTGAGTTTTGTGCATGGTGATAAATATGGATCTACTTCCATCTTTCTAAACGTAGACATCCAGTTAGACCAGCATCATTTGTTGAAGATGCTATCTTTTTTCCATTGAATAGATTTGGCTTATTTGTCAAAAATCAAGTGTCCAAATATGTGTAGATTTATTGATGGGTCTTCAATTCAATTCCCTTGGTCAACCAGCCTGTTGCTATCCAAAACGATGCTGTCTTAATTACTGTTGCTGTACAGTACAGCTTGAGATCTGGAATGGAGATTCTTCCAGAGATCTTTTATTAAATAAGATTGCTTTACCTATTCTGAGTTTTTACTTTTCATATGAAATGAAGAATTGATATTTCAATGTCTTTAAAAATTGTGTAGGTATTTTGATAGGGATTACATTTACACCATAACATGCCTTTGTTAAGATGGCCATTTTTACTCTGTTAATTCTCCTGTTCCATGAACAAGGGAGATCTTTCCATCTTCTGATGTCTTCTTCAATGTCCTTCTTCAGAGATTTAAAGTTTTTTTCAACCAAGATTTTCACTTGCTTGGTTAGAGTTATTCCTCGATACCTTATATTGTTTGTGGCTATCATGAAGTGTGTAGTTTCCCTAGTTTCTTTCTCAGTATATTTGTCATTTATATACAGGAAGGTTACTGTTTTTTTTTTTTTTTAGTTAATTTTATATCCAGCCATTTTGCTGAAGATGTTTATCATCTGTAGGAGTTCTCTGTTGGAATTTTGGGGGTCACTTGTGTATACTATCAGATCATCTGAGAAAAGGGATAATTTGACTTCCTCCTTTCCCATTTGGATCCCCTTGATCTCCTCTGGTTGTCTTATTGCTCTGGCTAGAACTTCAAGAATTATGTTTAAGAGATATGGAGAAAGTGGTCAGCCTTATCTGGTCTCTGATTTCAGAGGAATTTCCTTGAGTGGCTCTCCATTTAATTTGATGTTGACTATTTGCTTGTTGTATATAGTCTTTATTATGCTTAGGTATGTGCCTTGTATCCCTGATCTTCCAAAACTTTAAACATAAATGGGTGTTGCATTTTGTTGAATGCTTTTTTGGCATCTAAGGAGATGAACATGTGTTTTTTTTTTTTTTCTTTCAATTTGTTTATGTGGTGGATTACATTGATGGATTTCCATATAAAGAAACATTGCTGCATGCCTCTAATGAAGCCTACTTGGATGGGTGAATGATATCTTTATTGTGTCCTCGGATTCAGTATTTGTTGGGTCTTTGTGAGATTTAAATATCAAGGTGACAGTGGCCACCCAGAAGGAGTTTGGTAATGTTCCATCCTTTTCTATTTTGTGGAATAGCTTGAAGAGTATCAGTTTTAGCTCTTCTTTGATGGTCTGACAGAATTCTACTCTGAAACCACCTAGCCCTGAGGTTTTTTTTTTTTTTTTTTTTGGTTATGAGACTATTAATAATCACTTCTATCTCTGTAGGAGAAATAGGACTATTTAAGTTGTTTATCTGATTTTGATTCAACTTTGGCATGTGGAACTGATCAAGAAAGTTGTTCATTTTCCTTAGATTTTCAAATATTGTGGCATACAGGCCTTTGAAGTAGGACGTTATTATTCTTTGTATTTCTTCAGTGTCTGTTGTTATGTCTCCCTTTTCATTTCTGATTTTGTTTATTTGGATAGTGTCTCTCTGCCTTTTACTTAGTTTGGCTAACGGTTTGCTTATTTTTTTAAGAAAAGTTTTAATATAGATATGAGCTTGAGCATTAAGAGAAGCCAAAGAGCTGAGAATGGATCTCAGTAGAGTGCCATAGCACACCCAAGACTGGGTTTGATCCCAGGAACCACTTAATTGGATGTAGTGGTGTTAAGTTTGTAGGTCAAGCTCTTGGGAGTAACAACAAGAGGATCAGAAGTTCAAGACTACCCTCAGTCATATAGCAAGTTCCAAGCCATCCAAGGATACAAAATAAGAGAAGGAGGAGAAAGGGGAGGCAGAAGAGGAGGGAGAGAGGAAGTAGAGAAGGAGGAGGAGGAGGAGGAGGAGGAGGAAAAAGAGGAGGAGGATGGTTACCAAACAGCCACAAAAACAAACAAACAAACAAACAAAAACCATGCTTCAGATCAAAGCCTTGGATTTGCTAGACAAGCACTGTACCACTGAGCATACCCAAGCCCCCAAAGCATCATGAATTCCATTAGTGTAAGCTGTAACCTAGGTTCTCAGAAACACATTAAAATGGTGTTTTTGTAGGACTGTGGAATGCATGGAAAGGTATACAAGCTTCAAGTTGAAGCCCTCATTATATTTTGAATGTCCCTCATCTGAAATTCAAATCCAAGTGTTCTAGAATCTGAAAATTTGGAGTGGTGACATGACACTCAAATGGTTTCAGATTTGTAGCATAATTGAATCAAAAACAGATAAACAAATTAAATAGCCCTATTTTGCCTATAGAAATAGAAGCAACCATTGATAGTCTCCCAACCAAAAAAAGCCCAAGGCCAGATGGTTTCAGCAGTTTGCTTGTCTTATTGATTTTCTAAAAGAACCAGCTCCTGCTTTTGTTGATGCTTTGAATTATTCTTTTTGTTTCTAATTTATTGATTGCAGGCCTGAGTTTGCTTATTTCCAGCTGTCTACTGCTTTCAGGTGTTTGTGCTTCTGGTTTTTTTTCCTAGGGACTCCAGATGTCTTGGTATGTTTCGTGTATGTGATGTTTCCAGTTTCTTTATGAAGGCACTTAGTGCTCTAAATTTTTCTCTTAGCACTTCTTTCAATGTGTCTCATAAATTTGAGTATGTTTTTCCTTCCTTTTTATTGAAATTTAGGAAATCATTAATTTCTTTCTTTATTTCTTCCCTGACCCAATTGTCATTAAGCAGAGAGTTTTTTAGTTTCCATGTGTGTTGTAGGCTTTTGTTATTTTTGTTGTTGAAGTTCAGCTTTAGTCCATGGTGATCTGATAGGATACAAGGTATTATCTCAATCTTCTTGGATCTGTTGAGGCTTGTTTTGTGACCTATTATATGATCAATTTTGGAAATGGTTCAATGAGGAACTGAGAAGAAGGAATAACCTTTTGCATTTGGGTGAAAAGTTCTGTAGATATCTGTTAGATACACTGCATTCATGACGATGGTTTATGTCATTGTTTCTTGATTTAGTTTCTGTTTCATTGACCTATCCTTTGGTGAAAGTAGAGTGTTTTTTTGTTTGTTTGTTTGTTTTTGTTTTTGTTTTCGTTTTTGTTTTTGTTTTTGTTTTTGTTTTTTGAGATAGGGTTTCTCTGTGTAACCTTGGCTGTCCTGGACCCGCTTTGTAGACCAAGCTGGCCTCGAACTCACAGCGATCCATCTGCCTCTGCCTCCCGAGTGCTGGGATTATAGGCATGTGCCACCATGCCCGGCTGAAAGTAGATTGTTAAAGTCTCCCACTATAAATGTGTGGGGGTTTATGTGCAGGGTAAGCATTGTAATATTTCTTTACAAATGTGGGTGCCCTTTTATTGGGAATGTAGATGTTTAGAATTTTGATGTCATCTTGGTTGCCTTTACCTTTGATGAGTATGAAGTATCCTTCCTCATCTCTTTTGATTAGTTTTCGTTTAAATTCTATTTTATTAGATATTAAAATGGCTACAGAAGCTTTCTTCCTATGTCCATTTTCTTGGAATACTTTTTTCCAGCCTTTTACCCAGAGATAATGTCTACTCTTGTGGCCGAGATGTGCTTGTTGGATACAGAAGAATGTTGGGTCTTGTTTATGCATCCATTCAGTTAGCCTGTATCTTTTTATTGGAGAATTGAGACCATTGATGTTGAGAGATATTAGTGACCAGTGACTGTTAAGTCCCTTGATTTTCATGTTGGTTGCAGTAGAGCATTTGTGTGGTTATGTTTTTTCTACAGTGTAGTTATCCATTCCCATGGAATTTTGATTGTACTTTGTCACTTTGGGTTGGAGTTTACCTTCTTGTAACTTCTGTAAGGCCAGATTTGTGGTTAAGTACTGTTTGAATTTGTGGAATATCTTGTGTTCTACATTCATGGTTATTGAAAGATTCATTGGATAGAGTAGTCTTGCCTGGCATCTGTGGTCTCTTAGGGTTTGCAGGACATCTGGGCAAGCCCTTCTGGCTTTCATGGTCTCTGCTGAGAATTTGAGTGTAATTCTGATAGGTTTGTCATTATATGCTATTTGGCCCTTTTGCACTGCCCCTTTCAATGTTTTGGTCTTTATTCTGTATATTTTGTGGTTTTATTATTATGTGGCAGGAGAATTTTCTTTTCTTGTCCATTCTAAAATAATTTAACCATTTATATATTATCCTTATTTTCTTCCTCAAACACTTCAATATGTCACTTTTAGCTTTCTCTCAAATTCATTCCCTCTTTTTTTCATTAATTGTTGTTACATGCATATATGTATATGTCTGTTTATACCCATATTCCTAATTATAAATAGTTCAGTCTGTATAAGGTCATTTGTATATATGCACTCACTGTTAAATATATATCATTGGATAACCAATTGATGTTTTCATCCCTGCTCAACACTATTTCTCCAATTCTCAGCATTGTTTAGATGTCTGTAGCTGTTTGTTTAGAGTTAAGGCCTCATGATCTTTCCCATCCACATTGATATGTCTACTGGTGTCACCATTCTTCAGCTCATGTTTGGGCAGGCAATGTTGGTGAATATAACAATAAAGGTGCAGTTGTGGCATGCATACTTGAGAAAGAACCAACATGTCTCTAATTGGACTTACTACTGGAAACCTAGCTAACTACTCAATGATAGTGAAATCAGGGTCATTGAAGGAGAACCTACAATCACTGCTTTAATATAGAAACATTGTTAAAAAAATAAAAATAAATATATGTTCTTATACCTAGAGACAGGCATGGCATTGACCTTTCAGCAAAATTAATTTTTTTTTCAAAAACAGCATGTCTCTTAATTAGTGATAATAGCAACATGGTTTCACAAATTTTCACTACTAACCAACTCTAAATATCAACCCAAGGCGATAGGCAATACAGAGAACAGAGGACTCATGTAAACAATTCTTTACTTGGCTCTCCTTCACAGTTACTTAGCTAGGCATGCCACATGTTAGAACATGGGTGAACTTGAATTTGTTTTCTGTTGGGAAGTTTAGATTTAAAGTTAGCATTTAAGTCACTGTATTTTTCTTTCTCATTTTCCTCTTCCTCTCCCCTTCACCCATCTTATTTACACGTTCTGTCCATGTGCTTGTTTTGTAATCTGTCCACATTGTCTGCCACATAGATTCCTGAACATTATGGACAGAGATTTGATAAATACTTCCCTTTACAGACTGACTGATGCAAATTCTTTCCCTTTCTGCACATTGTATAGTTGTGAATCTCCACGTTAACTACCATTTACCGCAAGAACTTCTGTGTTGAATATTGAGCAGTTCTCTGAATATGGCTATAAATATTTGTCATTAGAGTTGATTCTGTGCTCTTTTATCAGAAGCAACAGTAGTAGGTTTTCTTTTAGGCCCATAATCTATCCAGTCTCCAGGATAGTCTACTTTTGCAATATTAGGCATTGGTTTAATTTCATGGAGTGGGGCCTAAATTCAATAAAAAATTCTTATCCCATCCCTTGTATCCTCCCATTCCTCCCTCCCTCCCATTTTCCCCTTACTCTTCCCCTATGACTGTGACTGAGAGGGACCTTCTCCCCTTGTATATGCTCATAGGGCATCAAGTCTCTTGTTGGTAGCTTGCTATCCTTCCTCTGAGTGCTTACTCCTATAGCATTTGTGCAGTATATCTTACAAGCTAGTCACAGACAAGAATCGGAGAGAAGAGAGATGGTACGTGTACCCTCCCACTCACGTGTGGCAATTATGGGATCCCTGATAAAGAGCACCTCTGTGGGTTTGGAGGGAATCAGAAAGAGGTGAAGACGGGATAGAAAGAAATATTGAAAAGGGTAGTTGGGAAAAACAAAAGGAACTTGATCTCTGGTCACCATGTGGTAGAGTCTAAAGGGCATGAAAGGAAGCTTTAACAACAAAGTTTTCATGTGTACCATTGTGTTAGTGGGAAGCCAATCTTCTCTACACTGTTGAAGGAAAATGTGAAAGCTAAAAATTTAGTTTAGCTGTAAGGCAAGATCCACAGAGAAAGGGCTGAGAAATGCTGGCACTACATTACTGACATGGGTTTGTTATAAAGAAAGAAAGTAAGCAGAAGCACCTATGAACATAGTTTTGCTAATAAGAAATACTTAAGAGTAGTTGGAAGAAAATAATCTTTTTTTACAACTTTATCAAGACTGGTACATCTTACTCTTTCTACCTACATAAATCAATAAAAAAGTAATGATTTTTAAATTACATTTCTTTATGGTTACCAATTAAAAAACAAGAGGCCATCAAAAGTCACACTTCATAGTTCTATAGTCCCTTAGCCATTGTACTTAGGACTCCGTGTCAATCGTGATGTCTCCTTGAGAAAATCTTCTATGTTAAAAACTGTGGAGAATGCTGACTGTCTGATATCACAATATACACAGAAAATTTAATGTCTTCTGTTCTATTTGAGCAGATTCATTTAAATTTGCATGCTCTTTGATGAATCTATCTATATCCCAGATGGCTGAAAAAAGCCACTAGTACCTCCCATTAAGATATTCTTTTTAAGACTTTGTCCTAACTTCATTACAAGACTTCCTATTTTTAATCACTACATATGTTTCAACATTTGATTTTTCTGCTCCATTGTATTCCAGTTGTATTTCATTACGTATCCCATCTGTATATCATATCTACATGCCTTGTATACAGTTTCATTCTACCCTCCATTAAAATGTTTTATATTTCCATCTTTAAGCAGTATTTATTTAGCAAAAACCTTTTTAACTTTAATGATAGTTTATATAAATTGTTCAATTTTTTTAATAAAACACTTCTCTATCTTTTTCTAGATGCCAGACTTCTATCATCATTGCAGTATGTGTCATATCTTACACCTGCGCAGACAATA
Source organism: Acomys percivali (assembly GCA_907169655.1). Taxonomy (NCBI): domain Eukaryota; kingdom Metazoa; phylum Chordata; class Mammalia; order Rodentia; family Muridae; genus Acomys; species Acomys percivali. Next base: position 35,741,007 of record OU015756.1, on the reverse strand, counting down.
CCTTTAAATGATAATATGTCTGTCTTACCACAAAATGTTATTTCAACGGCCAGCACAGTGAAACAATTTTTATTCTCAAATTACAAACTTCAAAAATATCTTTGCAACAGTCTGAAGTATGAAATGCATCTTAGAATATACCTTACACTAGCAAGTCTACTTTGTAATTTTTTGATATAACAATTGAGAAAAATTTATGTCAATAGGGAGATAAAACACATCTTATAAATTAAGCAATTAAATAAAGTTTACTTTTTCTCTTTATTAATTTAAGGTGCTTCAACGAAGTGTCACACTTTTTTGTTTGTTTGTTTATTCTTTTGGTTTTTGAGGCAGGGTTCTCTGTGTATCCTTGGCTGTCTTTGACTCACTTTGTAGATCAGGATAGCCTCAAACTCAAAGCTATCTGCTGCCTCTGCCTCCCTGTGTTCTAGGAATACAGGCATGAGCCACTGTGCTCAGCTAAAGTTTCACACTTTTTGTACTACAAATAATTGAACCTTCACTTTGTAGTAACCCTTTACTATTAACATACATCTGCCTATTAATTAATTCTATATCAATTACATGGGTAAAGGGAATGGTTCAAGGTCTAATATATCATATTTTAAGATTTCAAGAAAATAACGCATAATCTCTCTACCATGACAAAGTATAGAAGATTATTTTAAGTTCTCCTATTCTTTAAGAAGCCTAATTTTCATATTACAAATTTCAGAGTATCAGTAGGATCTGACACTGAAGCCATGAGCATCCCCTCACTTGTGACCTTGAACATGTTAAAGAGTCCAGCTAAGTGTCTGTTTTTTGCCATGCCTAGACTAGCTTTATCTTAAGTCAGTACTCTGATTTAGATAGTTTTCAGAAAAGTAAAAGGGAAGTATGTTCACCAGTGATTAACAATAAAATATAGTATAGGATATGCTCTTATAAAATGAGTATTTCCATGCTCTAACAGCAAAAACAAAAATGGAAGCAGAAACATAGAAATAGCCTTGAAATCAATAACAGGTCGTACCCTCCATAAAGCCCAGCATCACCAGCACGAGAAACAGGTGCAGAATAGAAAAGGATACAGCTGCTCCTCTGGTTATCAGGTGGCTATGGGACTAAATCGACTGACTCCTACCTTCCCTTGTGCTCCAACACAATTCTGGCTTTCATCATAGAGAGGTGATGTGAGGATGGGTTGCTTTTGGTATACCTACCATCTTAAAACTGGTTATAAAATTGCAAATTTTCCCCAAATATTTGCTTTATTGTTGATGAATTCTAAAGACAGCAAATTAAGATGATTTATTGTTTAAAAAATCACTTTTCACTTTATTGTAATGAAGAATCTGTCCAATAATAAAACCAATCTGAGATCAAAATGGAAACTTGCAAGGGTAAATTTGAGATGATAGTTCACTTATGTGCAGATGGGAATTATTGGGTTTGTGGCTATTCCTTATTCTCTCAGGAGGTTAAGTATTGAACACAACATTTTTCAAATGTCAATCAATGCACTATACTACCCAAATAAAATCAAGTCAGGACTGCACAACATTCATTTTTATAGTTCAGTTGTCTTGATTGCTCTACATCGATTTAGGACATTTAGAAAACCCATGAAAGCTTTATGATTTTGGATAGTCGTTCTTTTTATACAATTCACTCATTCAAGCAAAAAGAAATGTCCCAAAGTTACCGTTTTTATATTCAAGAGAAAAACACTACCACTTTTTCTCAAAATGGATGACATTTTAACAAATATTTAGAATTTTCTTATTAAAAATGGCTGTTCCAATATTATTATTAGAGGGAACTAAGAACATAACTGTAACATGTGGAGAAAATACTAAATCTCATTGTATTTATTTTCTATTTTAAGTCAGAAATGTAGAAGGCATATATAACACTTTCATCCTCATACACCTGCTAAATAAGTAAGTCCTAGACTTTAAGTATATTAAATTACCGATTGTTCATTAAGATAATGTGTAATTATGTGTATGCTTATATCATCCATGTATTACCATATTATGCACAATGTCACATCACACAGTTCGCCTCTGTCTCTAAATACTTACTTCCAGCAGTGTTCCCTGATGTTGCTACAGCTTGTCATCAGTGATGATCACAAGGGTAAGCAGCAGCGACATTAAGGGAAATTGCTGGAAATAAATATCCATTTATTTTTACTTTTGCACACACAAAGTTATCATTAACAACTAACAGAGAAATATGTAAGAACACATCTTTCAACTGTTCTGGACTGCGTTTCTAGAATATATAGAATAATACTTGTTGACCCTTCAGCTATCCTGTGCCATCAGCACCCTCCTGATATAGGTATAGCCGTGCCGTCTGACATTCATTACTTCATTCATTCCTTCTGTGGAGTGAGCTTTTCAAAAATAGTTACCATTTCATCCTACTTGATTTTATTCAAATACTCACAATGTAATCAAAATAAAAGTCCCAATCCTCAGGGTAGCCTAGATGTCAGTTGGTGTCTAGCTCGTCAATCTCATTTGATTTCTCTTACTCCTGCTGCCTCTACTTTCTGCTATTTTTTTTTTTTTTGGTCTGTTTGTTTCTCTCTCTTTTTTTTAAGTTTTTTTTTCTTTTTTTTTCCTTTTTTTTAATTAATTAATTTATTTATTAATTTATTCATATTACATCTCAATTGTTAGCCCATCCCTTGTATCCTCCCTTTCATTCCTCCCTCCCCTTTCCCCCTCTACTCCCTTCCCCTATGTCTGTGACTGAGGGGGACCTCCTCCCCCTGTATATGCTCCTAGGGTATCCAGTGGGTCCTGGAAAAATACAGGCGGGTCTGGGCCCTCTAGTCCTCCTCAAACTATGGCACCAGCCAAGGAAAATATAGCAGTAAACTTCGAACCCCTAACCAGTCTAGCCGATGGACAGGACATTCTCCACCGTTAAGTGGAGAAGGGGATCTGCTATTTTTCAAAATCACTGTTTAGTCACTCTGACTACATTTTCTTTTTTTCCTTCCTATACTCAGGCAACTTTTAGAAATAAGGCCCTACAGACCCCCACACACATGTTTTCCTTTATGTATCCTTAAAATAACTTGAATTCTAAGCAAATTAATACACCCTCTTACTTATTTGGTTGTTTCAGCTCCAGTAAATTTAAGTGAGCAAATCACTTCTCTCCTATGGTTTTCAGAAGATACATTTGATTTCCTTCAACTGTGCAAAGGAGGAAACAAAGCTCACTAGAGAGAAAGGGTCTGCATTGTCTTATGATTATTAAGGCGTATTGTAAAACAGCATTCATTCATGTAAGTGAGAGATTCTTGAACAGCTCAATGAATTCATACTGAAGATTGTACATTGTTACAGATATGATTGTTTTCTGTTGTTTATATAGATAAAGGCTTAAGCCAATGACATTTGTGATTTAGGCTCAAACAGTGAACGTATATACATACCACCTTCCCTCTTCTAGTTATGCCTTCTCCATGTGATGTAATAAAACTGTAAATAAACTAAAGCAAAACAAAAACTTCTAGCTGGTCTGTAATTATATATATACATATATATATGTATATATATATACACATAATTGTTCAGGTACAGAATAACTTTTTCTTAGTATTTAGAATTCTATATTCCAGTTCTCAGTGCCTCTGCTGAGAAGCATGGTGTCCAGTCAGTTCTCTTATAGTCATGACATCCTGTTTCTTCCCTCCAGAATGTTCAGAATGCTTTCCTTACCTGTAGGCTCCTGGAGGTTAACCTAATCCATCAGCGTGGGAATGCAGACACTGCCTGGCACTCTGAGGGTCCATCTCCAGCATGGGAAGTCAGCCATCATTTCTTTCACTAATCCCTCTGGTGTCTGTTTCCTCTTTTGCAAACTGTCCTTCGACTGATTTTGTAACTTAGCAGTCCATTCTCCCAGATTCCAGTCCATGATTTATATTTGACATTTCTCCGTCATGTTGTTTTGTGGGCAAATATTTGGTGGTGAGCTGGATTTCTATTTACCTTTCAGAGTAAGAATTTCTGTCTTAAGGGAATGAAGCAAGACAGGCTATGGTCTATTTTGCACAGCCTCTGCACTTGCATATGTATTTGCACATACGTGGTCACATTTCACATACACATGCACCAAACCATATGTGTGTATGTATGTATAGTGTGTATGTATTTGTGTGTGAGAGTGTGTGTGTGTTGTGTGTGTATGTGTGTGTGTGTGTGTGTGTGTGCCTGTGTAGTGAAACTTTGCTACAAATTTGTTACTGATATGATATTAAAATGATTAAAAAAAAGAAACCTGAGGTGTTTCTGCATCTAGGGCAAGTACCCAAGTCTGAAACAGAGACAATGCTTGCATGTAGTTCATGGGTACACCAAAGGAACAGAATGATTCTTCATGATGTACATTATGAAAAAACACTATGGTGTGGTGTATTTCAGCAGAATGTATAGCCTTATCCCTCCGCATGCTGGTGTGTGCATTGTTTAATTGGAAGAGACACAGAGAAGACAATGGAAAGTCCATCAGTTGAATCTTTAATTGATCCTATTTATAGATAGATTCAACCATACAAACATTATAAATCTATACACTATAATTGGCTAGTAGCATGGTATATTTTTAGTTCGATAGTGCTTTATCTCTGATAACAATTAATATTTTACAATATTTTACACTTAAAATACCGTTATGTTATGTTTTTATAGACACTTGTAAACAAAGTCAGTCACATTTATAAATGTTTCAGGAGAGACAAATTCATTCTAACATGTTCATTCTGTACCTCCTTCATATAAAACTTATGACTATAATATAAAACTTTACAATTCTGAAAAAATATTAGAAATGAAAAACCAAATAGTATGTTTTCTGAAGGCAAATCTGAAACTGAAAAAAAAATAAGATGAAGTTGAAAAATAGATAATTTGCAAGCATTGAATTATCTGGGTTTTGAGGTAGCTCTACTCCCAATATTCTGAGATAGTGCCAGATTGATTTCCAAAGTGGTTGTAGAAGTTGCACTCCCACCAGCAATGAAAGAGTGTTCCCCTTTCTCCACATCTTCTCCAGCATGTCCTGTCATGTGAGTTTTTAATATTAGCCATCTGATGGGTATGAGATTCCGTCTCATCGTCATTTTGATTTACATTTCTCTGATGACTAAGGACATTGATTATTTCTTTAAATGTTTGGCAGCCATCTGTTGATGGCTCTGTTGAGAATTCTCCTCTGTTGAGAATTCTCTGTTTAGCTCTGAAACACACTTCTTATTTGGATTATTTGGCTTGGTAGTGTTTCATTTCTTGAGTTCTTTATATATTTTGGATATTAGCCCTTTGTCATATGTAGAGTTGGTTAAGATCTTTTCCCAGGCTTTGTTCTGTTCACAGTATCTTCTCAGCCTTATGATGTCCCATTTATTAATTGTTGACCTTAGAGACTGGGCTGTTTGTGTTCTGTTCAGGAAATTGTCTCCTGTGCCAAAGAGTTCAAGGATATCTTAGGTACAACAGATAGATATGATTTTATAGAAATACAAGTAAAAATATTTAGACAAGGTCTTTAAAATCCTCGAGGACATACAGAGTATGACATTTAAAATGTTTATATTATTTTAAAGATTCACTGACAATGAGACAGGTTAACTCCTGGCAAATCTCAACCTTCCTCAAAGATGTTGAAAAGCATCAAAGACCTCCATATAGAGATGACATCAAATGTGGCAAACAAGCCACTGGGGAAAATGTCCTCATTTCTACCACAGACAGAATTCTGCCTAAAAAAGGGCAAGTTTGATGCAGGCAGAGTCAAAAGCCAAACTCTGCCAAGACAGGTAAGAAAGTCCTCAATAGTTCCTACCTCACCAATATGTCTGACATATATGTTGGGACAAAAGGTTAAAGTTGATGCTCCAGGGTTATAGAGAGTTTTGGGTGACTATTCATGTAGCAAATTATTTCTATCATCTTCTCATTTGGAAAGCTAGTAACCTGAACTCCTGGTATACTCAGGTAATCAATTTTTTTTCCTTCTCAAGTCTCTGAAGGAGTTGATGACCAGATAGTTTAGCTTTACAATTAAGCTTAGTTGTTTAGGGGTTAAGATGATTTTAGGTCTAGATAGATGTTTAAAGTTGATAATGACAAGTCATGATAGATATTTATTTACATTCAGAATTTTAGAAACACCAAGATAGCAAAGAGGTTTTCTTCAAGGCTGCTAAATATAAGTAGCGAAAACACTAAGAATGCAATATTTATATAATTTCTCGTTGTACTGTGGTTCTTCTTGCTACAGGTAGATTATTGTATATATGTGTAATAATATGAATGCAAACATAAAGCATAAAAATGTTTAATAAAAATGAAATAAAATTAGATAATCTCACCTCAATATGGAGCATGCTTGGTGTCTTCACAGTCTCATAATAAATTAGGATCCAGATAATGTATCAGGCAGTAGTTAGTGAGCAAGAGAATCAGAGTCATCTCCTAATACAGAGATGAGCACAGAGCAAAGGCATCTTGTGTAAACAGATTTGTGAGAACTCTGCAGCAGATACACTGCCATTTGCTATTCCTTAGACATGTGCTTCTAGTTAGCCAGTGAAACTGAGAAGAAGCTTTCTATGGTTCATACATAGGTGACATATAAATTTCAATTTTCATCAGTTAAAATATGGCAACCCTCTAAACTTTATACTCAAAATATATGGATTTCAATAGATTTTTATATGGTAGCCAAAAATATACATTAAAAACATGCCTAAATTTTTAATTTATGACATTGGCATTTTAAGAGATTTTATATATAATTATTATTTTAACTATCTTAGTGTAGTTTTTTTCATTATTATTAACTCTTTAGCTATGTCCTGGTTGTAGCCTTGGAAAATGATATCTCTAAGAACCCACTGAGCTCTATTAAATAATTTCCTCCTTGAAAGTACAGAAAATTAAATATTAAAAATTATCTTAATGAGTAACAATTTTAATATGGAACAAAATCATGATAGACAGTTATCTCATATGTGCTAGACTTAACACAACATGATTAATACTTAATTATCCTAACATTTCAAATAAGTGTTATCATCCTCCCACACAGTGAATAGCTAAATTATGTGATCCATCTCACACTCATGACTACACAGAAGCCCTGAAAGCACCAGGGCAGGTCTCTAAAAATGTTGGGTTTCAGCATAGCCTCCAGCATAAGGTATTTAGTCTTAGCAACAGTTAGACATTAACTCAAAACCATGCCTCTCCTAAACAGGTCCCAAAGTCATCCAGCTAGTCATTGCATTATCACTGAAGTGCACTTCTAATTTCCATCCTCATAAAGATTCTCACCTGAATAAGAGATGAGGAAATATAACCCCTGATGCTCACCTATCAGTCATTTCAAAGCAGGGCTTTGAATTTCTGAAAATTATACTCATTCATTTTGTGATGTATGTATTGTTACATGAGACTTTCCCACTGTTTCATGTATTTTCAGTTGAGTTATGTTGATCATAATTGAAAAATTATGAAAAAATACATTATGTTTAATAATAATTATGTGTGAAGACTCATAGGATGAAAATAATGCTTTGGTTTTCCTCATGCCTATAGTGGACATAATTAAGACACTCACTTGGGTGTCCATTCTCGTGTCCACATTCTTTTATAATTATTTTCTATTATGTAAAGGTTTTTAAGGCTGGTAGCATAACATATCCCAGACTATTATGCACTTTCTATTACACTGTACTCCATCTTATCAGCCTACATGGATGTCAGAAGAACAAAAGGCATTCTACTGAGTGTGAAAAAGCAAACAACTTTGGCGTTCAGTGCCTTTGGGCAAGAGTGTGCTATGGTATTTTAGCTGCTTTGAGCAGTTCTTAGGAGCTTGCAAATAAGATGAAATCTCCTACACATAATGAGAGAGTGACTTCTTCAAATATCCGCTGATTCATGTGAGTTCTTTAGGTGAGCACTGTGGCTCTTTTTGTCTTATTGATGAAGTCCAAAGAAGTCTAAAGAGATCTAGTTCAGTTGTCTATATTCAGAGAAGCTGTGACAACTAAATTGACAGAATTACTAGATATCTTTAATGCAGTTTCCTCATTACATATGTGTGTATGTGTTTCAGTTCTTACCATTTGGTATTATGCTCTTTCTGGTGTAAGACCTTTCTCCTGCTTTCAACACTCTTTAGCTACCTGTAGGTCTTTGTGTAGGTATAAATAAAGAAAAGTTTCAAATAGATACCAGGATTTCACTTGGAATAGCAAAAAGTATTTTAGCATTTAATCATGGGATGATTGCAAAATCATTTTAGTAAAGAGATTTAACATTGTACTATATCACAAATCAGTGCCTTTTGTGACTTGAATGAGTTCTCATCATTGTTTGTTTTAAGTCTAAACACAGAAAAATGTTAAAAGAGAGGAAAAGGAATTATTAAGCTCCAGTGTGGACCAAACATGGCATTAAAGTATTTAAAGGATTTTCACATTGCTCATGCCAAAGCTGAGGTAGGTTTTGAAACTGTGTCCTAGGAAATGTTAATAGATTTCTAAAGTCCATCAGATGAATAATGTCCAAGAAATCTGGGACTGAAACCAAAGTCCAATCCACAAGAAAGCATGCTATTTTCTAACTACACACCTGCAGAGACTATTTTGCCAAGTTATGCACAATATTAAGAACATTATTTTTCTTCTGAATTGTTAACATGAGCTTTTCATTTCCCCTATGCTAGTACAAATTTGATTCATTGACAAGTTTTAATCAATAGAATAAACAGTTCGTGATATGCACATAACTACTGGACCAGCAGATAAAGGGAAGTGCACTCATTTCCAGAGTACTTTGATTTACAGTATGCATAATGATTGTTTTGTCTGCCTTGGCCTGAGTCAAAAATAGCCAAATGATTTTCTGAGATGCCATGAACTCCTGCTGACTCTGGAATTATAGTTATAAAAATTATTCATATGAAATTCAAAAACATATGGTTGGAAGGTTGACATGCCTTGCTGAAACATTTGTCTAATTTCTTCTTCTGTGCAAGGTTGGAGAATGCAGTATATTGGTCACTTTAATCATCTGCTTCAGTAAAATAGACTCAGTGAGTTCTAATTTTCTTGAAAATTAAATGGAATTGAAATGCTATTTCTTAATATATGTGGCTAGGTTTCAATCATATGTGCTCAAAAAGAGGTACTCTTGATAGTATGCCAGGTGTCAGACAATTATTGACTGAATTGAATCACTTAAGTAAAGGTGACACATTTTGAACATTAGTTTCAATGGCTTCTTCAAAATTCCTTCTTACTATCTCATTTTCACACTGTATCCTCTGCCACCAATTAAAGACAAAATTAGAAAGAAAATGTTAATTGCTGATCTTAATTTATAACTTCATAGTGGTTTTTTTTCTCCTCTGCTAAAGCAGAATATTTGAAACCCAGGTGTTCATGCGTGTCTAGATCAACAAGGAGTTAATTTAAGGGAGCATCTGCTTTTTTAAAACTGCACTTGTTTAGATAATTCATTCATATATCTTCTCGTAGTTTAAAGTAAAAATATATTTGCAGTATATAGATATAGTAATGAAAAATACGGTGCTGTTTTACCTCACACATACCTACCATAAATATGTAGTTATATATGTATATATATAATATTTGTATAAGCATATATATGTATATCAGATAGATAGATTATGATAGATAGATAGATAGATCGATAGATGGATAGATAATAGAAGGATAGAAGATATATATCTCAAGTTGGAGATACTTATAAATCTACTTCAGAGTAACTATGTATGTATTTCCATTACAACTCTGAAAAATATTGCACATATCTGAAAGCTATGCTGTCTTTTTTTTGTCCTCTGGTGTTGATTCCTGGCAGCATCTTCTCATGTGGAGTTTGGATTTGCAGAGTGAATGTGAAGGATTGCATTCTCATGATACAATCCACACTATGACATTTTGTAGATTTAAATTTCTTGATAAGTTTGTCTTTTCTAATCAAAATGGAGTGAATACTGTGCTCATCTGACATGGTTAAACCCATTGTGAAAAAGTCAAAGCTATTACAAAGCCACTTTGTAGGTCTGGGAATGTGAGGCATATCTATTAGTATGTCTGCAAAGAATTTTACTCTGCTTTTAATCAAGTGAGTCAAATCCCAGCTGACACCTTGGTTCTAACAATCCCAGGTCCCAAACAAGGGATACAATGGGATCTGTTTTGACTCCTAAAGTAAAATTAATATGGGATAAAAATGTTGTTGTCTTTTAAATGTCTAGGATTGAGTAAAATTGTCATATGGCTGAAGCAAAAGCAATCCAAATTTTATCTGTGCATTTGATGTATTTCATACATATAAGACAATTTTCCTACAATGAAGTTTAGTTTCACAAACTAATGGTAGTTTTAAAATTATTTTACAATATTCTGTGTTGTTTTCTGTTTTGACCTTAATGAAAAGTTCATTAGTAAAACTTCTATTAAAATGTGGAAGCTGCATGTAAATCTTTAGCATATTGTTCACAGCTAAAATGATTTATGGTATATACTTGAATGAAATAGATGTTCTTATTATAGACAGGCTGAGGAAGAAAAGAGATTATTGTAATACATTGAAAAATATAAGGGATTTACTGATAACTGAAAAAATTTTAGCTTTTAATACCAGGAATGTTTTCTGAGTTGACTGTGTTTGTGAGGTGGGATGAAAAGTGGCTTTCAAAAAATTCCCTTTTCAAAGCATAATTACAGAGGAAGATCTATAAGTAGACAGTGTAAAAGATGTATTTTTCTATAAGTATTATTTAGTTCTGCTGTAATACTTGAGAAATTCAGGATCTGCACTTAAAGGAGAAAAAAATGAACAAAAGAAGCTTTATTTCTATGCATGTATTCTTTCTTCCCTCTCTTATTTAAAAATGAGAAAATAATTGAGAAAGAATTCCCTCTATCTATTGTTAAGACTGTCAATAGGTAACCTAGAAATGCAGGATGGTGTTGAATGGATAAGCATAACAAAAATTAGCACCTTTACAGGATGAGAATCACAGTCACAGAAATAACAAGTGTTCAGAGGGCCAATTACAACACAAGGAAGATCTGGAAAATACTGTTAGAGAAATTGCAAATACCCATTCCCCAGGGCAAACCAAAGGCAAGCTCACCATCACGCTTTAATAATTAGAAAACAAAGATAAGTCATGTTAATATGAACACCCGTTAAATATTACACATTGTATTGGAACATTTAATCAGTGCATGGAATTACCCACAAGTCTATTATATTTATCATAAGTGAGCATTGTAGCAGTATGGCATTTATGAAACAAGTTTTCCATTTGTTTGCTCAAGTCTTTTCACTTATGATTTTACCTGTACCTCTAGGAAGAGTTGACTTTTTGTTTGTATTTGTGCTTAATCTATCGACATTTCCCCTCTCTCTCTCACTAATTTTTCCATACTCAACACCTAAGTGATAAACTACAGATATTGACTAATAATTATAAATTTAAGTCATTGAAATTTTCCTCAAGGACGTAAACGCCTTCTTCTGTTCAAATTTGGCCCTTGGTATGCACCATGATTTCACAATTTTATTTGTTTAGAACTTAGTGCTCAGTGTAATGGTGTTAAGGGTCAGCGCAGCCTTGAATAGGTTAGACTCAGTGGGAACTGCTTAACGCATGGGCTCCACACTTGCAAAGAATGACCGAGTTCTTGTTGGATTCCTTGCTTGGTCCTTGAAAATGGATTGCTCTGTTTTCTATTTTTTATTTTTTAGAATTTTTAAGTGAAAAATTGAAGTGATAGAGTTTGCTGAGCCAGTTTCACATACTTTATTCTTATTCCTCCTCCTCCTCCTCCCTCTTTTTCCTCCTGATTTCCTCTACTTCTCTGTGACTGTTCCCTATCCTCCTCTTACAGTTTCTGTCCTTCAGGTTTCATTTCATATGTGTTCCACTACAATTTTTCTCACCTCACTCTCCTCTAAGACCCCTTTCTTTAATTATCCCTTTCAAATGTGCTTACACCATGAGATTTCAGGGGCTTCTCTCTAGTCTGTGCTATGCCAACTCTACTTCACATTACTGAAACAATAAAGCAAATATTTGGGGAAAATTTGCAATTTCATAAACAGTTTTAAGATAGTAGGTATACCAAAAGCAACCCATCCTCACATCACCTCTCTATGACGAAAGCCAGAATTGTGTTGGAGCACAAGGGAAGATAGGAGTCAGTCACTTTAGTCCCTTAGCCACCTGATGACCAGACGAACGGTTGTATGCTTTGTAAGCTTCATGCTTTTAATATTATATCATAGGAAAAGAAAACCATCTAATAGAGTGACCTTCTGCCTTAAATTTAGGTCAAGATTGGATCAATGGTAAATGCAAGCAGAGATGTGGGAAGTTGAAATAGTGAGTAAAAGGAAACCTCCATTAACTTCTGTCCTCCACTACCTGTTCAGTCTTCTGAGGCCACTGACCGCACCCCTACTCCCAAGGTTGGTAATTACATATAAACATCTTACTACTGAATGGCATACCCTTATTTGCAATCATATCCTGTTAAATAACTTCTATAATTGAATAATTAATTCTTATAATAATTAGTAAATTAATAATTAAGACCTACAATAATTATAATTAATTCAGAGAGTAAAGCATGCAGAACAAAGAAATCTATAATAAATTGTATCCAGATCACTGAAACTGAAACCAGTGTACTTTTTAGTGTTAGGCAACAATTGAGTGCCAAGTTGGAAAAAGTAGGTGGTCTGAGATGCTTGGCTTCAATCAATTGCTTGTTAACATAGCAATGCTTGGGTCTCCTCATGGATAGGCAATAAAACTTTGCCAGCTCATTTCCATTCCTGTGGGAGAATGGCCTTTTTGAGACCATAGTGATTATATACATGCTATTGTATTATCAATACATTTTGTTTAAGAATCTTAAACGCTTAAAGTGTTCTTCTTGTCTTATTGTATCTTGTTTTGTCATGATTGGCTAGGGTGGAGGAGTTTCAACCCAGCTGTATAGATGCTTTGGCAAGGGATCACATCTAAAGACCTTCTAGGCTGAGGATTACAGTATAATCTGGCTGGAATACCGACCCATCCTTAGTAGATACATTTATTCACAAACAATGAAGGTAAGGTTAGTTTATAGAAAGAAGTAGGCATGTTTGAAAGTGACTAACTGATGGCCAGACAAAGTTACAAATCAGAGAAAGACTTAACAGAATGAGTCAGAAATAGGATACACCCAACTCTCAGGAGAACAGGACAGAAAAGGGAGTTGAGTTTTTGGTGCAGTTCATTGGATGTAGTTGAGTTCAGTTGAGTTCATGTGGTTCTGCTCAAGTCCAATCAGTTCATGCAGTCGGTGCACTTCTGGTCATGATGTTCAGACACAGTTTTTCCAAGTAGAGCAATTCAGTCAGAAGCTGAGAGAAGTTTAATCATTCATCATGAATCGGAATCTGAGTGAGAACAGCTGAGTTGAAGCTGTCAGCCAAAGTCCAGAAAGAGCTAGAACAGGTAAATGTATTCAGCAGTAAGTCTAGGAGACTGAAAACATTTTGGTCTAGGTAGCAGATAAAGGCTGGAACCTGAAGCCTTCAAGGTCTGGATTTGGAGAAGATTAGATTGTATGGATGCTAAAAGCTTCCAGGCCTAGGCCTAGGGATACATAGAACAGATATAAAAATGCTCAGAGCTCATTCCAAGCCATGTGTTCCTAGCTTTGGTGTGGCTTTCATCTCCTCCCCTCATCTGAACAAAGAAAACCAACATTTCTTGGCTATTATCTCTTGGAGGCCTGTTCTTTTCTGAAGATGAAAGAGATGGTCAGTGGATCTTGTGAATAGGGAAAGTTGGAGGAGCTGGGAGAAGTAGAAAGAGAGGAAACTATGGTTAGAATGAATTATATGAAATAGGAATCTATTTTCAATAAAAATTAAAAAAAAAAGAATAGCCTGTGCTAAAATCTTCTATAGGGCTCTAAATTATTTTAATAAAGAAATTTACAATAGTGATTCAAATGTAGATTCTACATTAAATTAAGGTAAGAAAGTACTGAATTATTTAACCAATCAATATATGATAGGCATGTTGCATTCTTGAAAAGTAAATCTAATTTGTTTCAGAAACCCTGAACTTTACCTCAGACACTTACATTTTCCAAACTTCAGAGGTTTATGCAGATGGACACAAAACATACTAAAACACTGAAAATAATAGTGTGTTAGAAATCAAATAGCTAACGTAGCACAACTTCGTTGGATAGCTACAAGTGGGGGTTCCTAAAATATTATTTTATAATGTATATTCCCTTGAGTGTACATGTTTAGAAGAAGCTGTGGTGAACTGTGAGGAACACATCCTTTACACGGAAAGCCTCCCAAAATGTGCCCATGTGAGTATGACAGCTCCTTCCTCCTTAGGAAACTTCTGATACTCACAACTGGGGACATTCTTAATTCTCTTCTTCACTACATTGCTAAAAATAAATTGGATTGAGTGTGAAGTAAACAACAGCTCTTGAACCCCTCTTTAGGGAGTAGCTTGCTTCAGAGAACTAAAGCAAGAGAAGAGAAATAGAGGTATGCATTTGTCTCTCCAGGAGTCTGCTTTCGACTTAGAGCCCTTGATAATAAACAGAAGCAAAAATATTTCGAGCAAAGAAACTTCAGAGCTGAGAAATGGTCTCTATTTTAATGAATAAATTTTTGACCCAATGGTTTTAGCTAGCAATGCAGGGAAAATCTCCAACAACTCTGAGAAGGTTTTTTATTTACTTGTTTTTTTAAACGTTGATATTAAAAGCTAATGTTAATACTTTATTTCTAGACTCATAAAATTCATTGAACATTAAACAAATTGTGTGGTAATTATAGAAGTAACTGGAACAAAAGATATGAAAATATTCTGTGTACATGAGTCAACAGTTTGAAATGGGTTATTAATGAAGGAAATTGGAAACCATCTGTTTTTCCAATTTGATTAAACTAGAGAGTAATCATTGTGAATGGATCAGCTGTGGATCATGCAAAACTATTACATATAAATGAATCATGCATAATTCTCTACATATTTAAAGTGAGGGCTTTTCTATCAAATCACTACAATATACAATCAGATAACTCCTCCAACTTGGTTCATTATTGCAAATTAACACTAGGAATATTCTAGCATTTTACAATAGCAGAATCTGTTCTTGTTTGTTGTCATGAACAAGTACTTCTTGATAAATTTTAATTTCTGGTCTCTTTTCAGCAAGACATAATAACTAAGGATGTGTTAGGCACTCTGTTAATGAGTAGCATGCAAGCTCAGTAGGAGACAAAATACCTGAGCATGGTAAACAATTGGATGCTACAAGAATTCTAAAAAGAAAAGCTGTAGAAATATGTTATTGATTAGCATTCTGTATACTGTACACAGTTTATTATTACTTGTGCTCAAATGTTTATTTTCTCTAAATCCTTAGAGCTAATGATGTGTGACTCTAGACAAAAGTCTAATTAAAAATGTAGCATCATCGCCTGTGAAATATTTCTCAAAATCTAGGTGTTCATCAATATTTAGTAATGAAAAAAGAAGGAGGATTCAAATTTCTTTGAACTAAAAAGATATCCTCCAACCCATAAAAGCACTCAGAGTTCTGTGGGCATCTGCAGCACAATCACCATGGTTGCTTTTTGCTTATGCTCTAGTATTTTTAATGGTTTTAACATTTGTAGTAACAATGTTTATTTTACAGTCATTATTGATCTTCCTGTTGGAAGCCCCAGACTTCTTTGTGAACAAATGGGCATTGTGAGATCTGCTTCAAAGACAGTGAGATAAACGAAGTTCTGTTCAGCATTTTGCTTCTGTCACTGTCCGAAATTCCTTGTGTTTAATAGCTGAGTAGTATTCCATAGTGTATACCAAATTGGAATCTTGATTGCATAAAAGGAAGAAAAGTGAGAAATGTCCTCAACCTCAATTATATGCTTGTACCTACGTATTCTGGGCAGAACATTCTTTAAGCAATGATGGGTAACAAAAAGTAATGGGTGACAGAAGAGTACATTGTATTTAATATATGTAGCTATAAGTAGCCCAAGTTCTTAGGATTATATTGTGATTAACAATACATAGGTACAAGCATCTAAAAGAGTCTGGGGATATTTAGATGTACGATTGCAATCATAACATTTTCTGTTTGCAATTACTGTCACGTTCCTGATATACCAAGTGGTTCTTTGAAAATATTCACTAGATAACTGCAAGTATAAAAATTTATTATGTTGTCTTCCATTTAAATGTGTTTATTTTTTATCATTTTTACATGACCATGTTTTTGCTTTATGGACCTTGTATTCTCACTAAGGTTATTTTCCCTCAGATACTTAAATACCTTAATTGAACAGCTGCTTCTACCAAATCTTGTAGCTAAAGGTCAGTAAGCTCTAAGAGAAATCCAGGCACAGCTATGAAGCCCCCACTAAGACTGTTGTTTCAGGTTGCTCAGAGCATGGAGAAGAAGAACCAGTAGGCAGGAAATTAAAATGATGATTGTGACAAGCATTGTATAAGATGAGTTGGAAACATAATGATAATATATTTAAAATTTAGTTGGAACACTTAGGCCTTAATCCATTATATTATTTGTAGTTTGAGTTCTATTAAGTTTTGATATTCCATAACAAAAATGATATGAAATAACATACCCATCTAAATAAATCAAAAGACCTGGTAAGATCAACTGTATAAGTGAAAAAGGGTATCTTAATATTGTTTAATTGAAATTCTTTTAAATGTGTCATATAATAGTTGGCATGACAGGAGCCATTAGACTTTAGCCTACTAGGAGTAGTGAAATCCTTATTTCTAGTGTACAAATGTTCACCTAGCTTGATACAGAAAATAGTTATTAACTATGTTATTTCAGCATCACCAGAAAACATGTGAATAAATGTATTGGGGAATATTGTTGGCCTAAGACATACTAAGGTGTACCTTTAGCACAACATACTGGAGATGAGTGAAGAGGTAGGAATAGACAGAGGGAGGGGTTAGTCAAAATGATATTTAACAGAAAAAGGAACAAATACAGGTCATAAGCCAATTACATGAAGATTTAAGCTGCCTCCTTATGTTATCTCACACTGAGGTCTATTCTTATCCCAATACTGGATTAATCCTGGTACTACCTAGTCCTTGGATGTAGATTCTCTTAGAAGAAATGGAGGAGGAGGAGGAGGAGGAGGAGGAGGAGGAGGAGGAGGAGGAGGAGGAGAAAGAAGGAGGAGGAGGAGGAAAAACTTGTTATTGTAAAGCCTTTTATCCAGAAAGATAATTTCTATAAAGATTGACCCAGAGCTCATAGGCAGCACACACAGGCAGATGGATTTTCTATATGGTCTAGACTGCTCACAATTTTTCTTTCCATCCCCTTTCTCTGGTGTTTACCACATTTACTATACCAATGCTGACTATGGGGATACTATCAATTTCCCTAGTGACATTCCACATTGCCTACAGCAAGAATCACCTGGCTAAAATGACTTATCAATTTATATCTTTTCACCTCACTTTCCAGGAAATGCTGATCCTTAGACCTGTACTAGCACAAGTATATGCTGTGAAACTGCACCTCCATTTTTACAATTATAAGCGCAAACATATGATATCACCTCAGGCAAGGCTTTGACAGCTCCTTAGGGTATTGCTCAATTGTGGAGAGCACAGTGGAATAGCTTTAAAAAATATGTTTGATTACACTGAACCAGAATACACAGGCAGAATCAGTCCAAACCTCCAACCAAGTAAAGGCCATGTCCAACAACTTAACAATATTATGAAATGATAAGTAAAGTTATGCATAACTAAGCTTGAATGTGTAAAACCAAAGGAAGAAGAAAAGCAAATCCCTAATTTATAGCCCTAGCTCTCTCAGACTTCAGAAATATTTCAGAATGGCAGTGTACTATATGATACAATTTAATTTAGCAAAATTTACAGAATATGTACTATATGCCTATTGTAGAAATTAGAAATAGGACATTGTTCTAGGGATTAGAAAGATGTCAGTGTAATATTACAACATTAATAAGAAACAATTCATACTCTCACAGATATTTGCAAATATTTTTCACTTAATCATTTACTTTTGTCTCCCAACCACTTGCTTTTCAGAGGCTACACTCCTTTTCCTTGCTGTCTTGTCCATCTAACAAAAACATATGTCACCTCAGGTGTAAATTTTTTCATATCCAATCTTGACCTGTAACAATCCTCTTATCACCTATCTTTTATAATTTTTCATGCATTTTCCTCATGTCTGTTAATACCATCTTGCCTTTCAATTCTTCAATGAACACTCAATGCAGTTTTTACGTCTCAAACATAAAGCATGGTACACTATAAATATGTTTTATAGTTATATAAAAGACTAAGTACACATTGAAAGTCTATATGCAAGAAATTTTAAGTGAATAAGTAATAATATCAGTTATTAACATTTAAGTTAGTATTTTAATAAGAAAACAAAATTGACATATGTATCCCAAGTAGATAGCAATCTCTACCATAACTTTCAGAGATTGACAATGATTTTATTATGTTCCAATGTGAGAAAACGCCATAGCTATGAGTTCAGTCTCTGAAGGGAGGAGTTCATGGTTCACTCTACAATGAACTTCACAGAATGAAGCCTGGATGAGTTGCCATCACTTCTTTTATTTTCTCAGAGATTGCCTAAAAGGAGAAGAAAAGGTTTAAGAAATTTTCCTTCTGTCAACTATAAAATAAATTGAAGCTCCAAGAAGGATTCCAAATTCTGCATTCTGAATAGTGCTTGGTAATGAGTTTTTCTTTTTATACGAGAGGTCACATCACCCATGTACTATTCCTGAAATAACCATAAACTTATGTACTGGTTTCTTCCACAAAGACAAAGAGCACCTCTCTCCTAAAGCCCAGTTCCATCTCTAATTAGGAAGTCAGAACTAAACATAACCTGACTCCCCTCACCCCATAGCCAGCATATCTCAACCACGTATCCGAACCAGAAAGGGAATCCCAGTGACAGCTATTCCTATGTAAACCAATAAACAAATTTTAGAATTCTTTTCCACTGTCATAAGTATTACTATTAAAATGAGTTGGTGCTTAATATTTTGTGTGTGAGTTTAAAGTAAGATAGTCATAAATGATTTTGAGATTCTATCATATGCTTCTATAATTTGTTAGTTGATGTTATTATTTCATTTTCTAAACTATATGACAAGGTACTCTTTCAGTTAAAGAAAACATAAAATCCTAGTCATGAACAGGTTAGGAAGCATAAAAATAATGCTTGTGTCCTCTATGCAAGGCCACAAATTAGTTTCTACAATTTCATAGATGTCAGCAGAGGTCACAAACTCTTGGGTCAAAAGCACAAAGGGTTAATTATTATTGGTAGAATAAGAGATTGTATTTTATGTCTACATTGGATTGCTTTTAATTCCAAGTCTCGTAAGTGGCATAAGTGGCCCAGATGAATGCAGTGTACCCTAGGTGTTCATCTCATAACCAATGAGCGCTCATAGGAAAACTGGCAGATTTCTGCATTCAGTACACACACACACACACACACACACACACATACACACACACACACACACACACACTCTCAATATACAGGACACATAAGAAGCAATACTGTCATCTATGTAAAACCTATTCTAAGAAAATAACTTAAGGAAAGTTTCATTAATGCATTTGTAGGTCTAATAAGTAAAACGACAAGTCCATGAAATTATCTAACAAACAGAATATTAAATGTTGGCCTTTTATTCTATTTTTTATTTTTTTTGATGAGTATGTTTACTTAGCTATAGATAGTTTGTTTTTTATTTTTTTATTTTTATTTTTTTTTTATTTCTTTTTTGTAATTTTCTTTTTTTTTTTATTAATTTATTCTTGTTACATCTCTATGGTTATCCCATCCCTTGTATCCTCCTATTCTCCCCTCCCTCCCATTTTCCCCTTATTCCCCTCCCCTATGACTGTTCCTGAGGGATTACCTCCCCCTGTATATGCTCATAGGGTATCAAGTCTCTTCTCGGTGACCTGCTGTCCTTCCTCTGAGTGCCACTAGGTCTCCCCCTAAATTCTCATCAATTATTCAGACTTATTTTGCAATATTGTCTCACTTACAAAGTAGCTTCATAATACCTAAACAACCATATAAAAATTGATAAAAAATTTTTACAGTATAAAACAAGAAGCTCCTGACGGCAGCCCTTTGCTAAAGACAACGGAAACAATGAACATATTCTAAGGCTGTTAACAAGAACAAAACTATTTTTATTAATCAAAAAGGATATCTCTTGTATCAGGCTTAAAAACAGATACAAAATCCCACTGCCATGGATTGACATAGCAAGGCTTTGCATCTGTTCTTCTCAGTAAAGCTAGGGCTTTGCCCTCACCACACAGATTTTCTTATCTTCTTACTTTACCTCACAAAATAAAAATGGAATAAAAATAATGTTCATATATATAAGCTTACGACTAAGAATTTGATTCAGTTTTACCTAATAACTATTGCCCCAAAAAGCTTCCTAATCTTATTTTTTTCCATTATTTTTCACCTTGATAAAATAGCATAGTATCTGTAAAAATATCTTTAATGTATTTCAGTCTGCTTCTATCTGAAATGTTTATCATAAGGCTCTATGAATTCCAATCAATTTTAAGTTAAAATAAAAGACTTATTAAAATATTTTGGATAATATAATAAGTATATAATAAAAGTTGATAAATTTTCCTTGCTGGGTTGATCAATGGTTACATAGAAATTTATAAACAATTTCATTTATATAATGATTACATTTTTAACCAAGTAATACAACCTATTTTGTTTCCTTCTTTATTAACATGCTTGTATTTTGGCACCATCCATAACTTTTTCAATATTTAAAACAGCATTAATTTTAAATTATTGATTATTCAGTTGTGTGAGTTTATGCATATGTGCGTTTTGGGTGGGACTATACCATGGCACATATGTGGAGATCAGAGGACAACTGTAGGATTCAATTATCTCATGTAGAACACAGAAATTGAATTCAGGTTCTCAGTTTCTTCTCATTGGAGACAAATACCTTTGCTAGACAAACCATCTAGCCAGTTTTTTTCTGTGGTCTTAAAACTAGCAGAGACACATATATGAGGTCTTGTAATTATCACTTTTTTTCCTAGAAAATATGGTCCAACTCTAAAGGCCATTTTAGGCGTTTGAAGAAATTATTCCATCACCTAACCCAGGGTGTGTGTATTAGCTGAAAAGATCTTAAGTTCACAAAGCTGAAGGTTTCCAAGGCCCATGTCCTTTTCCATCTTCAGAACATGGGCCTTGAAAACCTTCAGCTTTGTAACTTGCATACAAAATTGCATACAAGATTGGCCTGTGAGAATAACTACACTACAACACGGAGAGTGAAACATCAACCAAGGACCATATATGATGTGGATCTAGACTCACTGCTCAGATGTAGCAGCACCTTCTCCTGTGGATCCCATGTGTGGAGAGTAGGTACTACATTGGACATGCACTCTGGCCACCAAACTTAGATCACTTCCCCCTGGGAAGACAGCGGAAGGAAGACCTACAGAGGAAGAGGTTACAGGTAGTACAGATGAGAGTTGATAGGCAGAGGTCAGATGTTAGGGGAAGAGGGCTCCCCTTTCTGAGTACTGAGGGAGGGAGGGAGAGGGGATAAGGGAGTGATGGGGGGATTGGGAGGGAAGGAGGGAAGGAGATACAATCAGGATGTGAAGTATTTAAACTGCAGAACAAGCAGGTAACTTATATTGCTAATCCCACTGTATGAGAAAAGCTCTGAGACTGGCTGAGACATGAATGTCTAGGCACAGACAATGCTTCTTGTTGGCTACAGAACCCCTATGAATTACTACTAGATGCCATTCCTCATATGGCATGAATGAAGATTTACAGATTTTTTTCCTGCTCATACAAAGAGTAGAAAAAAAGCCTTAATTGTTCAATGCTTCACACAAAACTTATATATTTATAATTTTAGGACTGTATAATGCTCGTGAAAAATTATATGCTATCAGACCAAAAGAACTGAACACTGACATTGCATCATACCTGACAGGATTCATTCCTCTCAGCATGTATCCTTCATGTTCCAACACCAAGTGCTTCTATTGCTGATTTTCATCAAACAAGACAGCTGCCAGGACACTTTCAAAGAAAGCTTCCAATCCCAATGGGCCCAGCATTTCAGACTGTCCCACACAGGACTCTAATTAAACCTGGAATTTCTCAACATTTAGAAACTGGACCACAATTGCTATTCCTAGCTTGTCTAACCATTTCCCCAATTTTACTTGGACACCTACTGGGTATTATTGTCCCAAATAAGCCAGAAGAAAGTTAAAGAAAATGATGCCTCACTTCCTTTAATGGGGGTTGGGCTTTCTTGGACTATAAAAGGTTATTATCAATGGGAATTGGTTACTAGTTATTATTGATCTCATTTAAAAAGAAAACAAGGCTAGATTCAGAAATTTCTCTCCTTTCCCTTATCTTACATTCTTAGGTTTGGAGAAAGGGGTTGAAAACAAAGAAATGGGAAATATAGAAATAGAGAAGATAGAACAAAAAGTAGATTAGTGAATCTACCCCTGAACTTAATGCCTAAATTGTCACAAGGTTATTTTTAATTCATTGATATAGAATTTTGTATATAGATGCAAAATAAGTTTCATTCTAGATACAGTAGTATAGAATTAAATTTAAGTTTATTCTTCACACACTATATATTCTTTTCTACTCTCATATGGGGTATTGTACACATATATCTCAAGTATAATACAATGTTGCCTTCCAGTACTTCCAAAGTGCTATTGCAGGCTGTTTAGAATTATATAAGCTTTACAAGTTAATTGTAAGCTGATCAAATCATGGTCAGGTCAATCACTAGTCTACTTCTATCACAAGAATATACATCTTAGGTGCAGCACATAGGTATGATTCTATAGAAAGATAAGGTAGGATAGTAAGATAAGGTCTCAAAAACATCGGAGACACGCAGAATATGGCATCTAAAATGTTTTTATTATTTGAAGATTCATTCACAATGAGACAGGTTAACTCCTGGTAACACCCAGCCTACCTCAAAGAGGATGATGAGCATCAAAGAACCTTTTTATAGAAATGGATTCTAATGTGGCAAACAAACCACTGGAGAAAATGTATTCTTTTCTATCACAGACAGAATTCTACCTAAAAAGGGGGCAAGCTTGGATGCAAGCACAGTCAATGGCCAAACTCTGCCAAGACAGGATAGGCAAGTCCTCCAATAGTTCCTGTCTCACCAATATGGCTGTCAGATATATTGGGACAGAAGGCTGAAGAAGGTGCTTCAGCATTATAGAGTTTTGGGTGACTATTCAGGTTTCAAACTATGTCTATCACCTTCTCACTTGCAAAGCTACTAGCCTGCACTCCTGGCCTACTCAGGTAGGTAGTCAAGTTTATTCCTTCTCAAGTCTCTGATGGAGTTGAATACTAGGTAGCTTTGTTTTACAATGAAGCTTAATTGTTTAGGGGTTATAATGTTTTTAGGTCTAGATAGATTTTTTTTTAAGTTGATAATGAGAAGATGTTATGGAGATTTATTTACATTCAGAATTTTAGATGAACCTAGACAGGAAAGATGTTTTCTTTAAGGCTATCAAATACAAATAGCCAAAACACTAAGAATATAACATTTATATAATTCCTGATTGTGTCATGGTTCTCCTTGCTATAGCTAGTTTATTGTATATGTGTGTAATAATATAAATGTATATGTAAAAAAATTGGCCTGTGAGCATAACTGTAATGTGATTTCTTGATTGCCAGTTGCTTTATGTGGGGCAAGCCTACTGGTAGAGCGGTCCAGCGCTATGTAAGAAATGTGGGTCGACCTCAGGAAGAAGAAGCAAGCCAGGAAACAGCCTTCTTAAATGATCTCTACTTTTGTTCTTCCCTCCAGGTCCCTGTCTTGAGCTCCTGCCTCTCCCTTGATGATGGACTATAATTAGAATGCTAAAGTAAGCTCTTCTTCCCCAGGTTGCTTGTGGTGAGTGTTTAGTCACAGCAATAATAAGCAAACCAATATGATAAGTGATTCTCATTTGAAAAGTTATATTGTCTATGTTTAACCTAGAATGAAACATGATAGGAGTAACAATCTAAGTGTACTTAATGACAAAACTCAAACCTTAGATAGTCAGTACCTTAATATATCAGCATAGTCTCAACTCAGAATAAAAGTTCATGTTCAGACATATTATCAGCATAAGTTGAATGTCGAAATAGAGCAACAAAAACCAATGGATAGGATCAATCCAGGAAATAATCAAACTACCATCTTCATAGAGGCCAAAATACCTCAGCTTCAGGACACTTGGGAAATCAATCTGGTGCTCTCTCAGAAAACTGGGAATAGGGCTACCTCAAGATCCAGCTATTCCACTCCTTATAATATACCCAGAATCATACTGAGTGAGTTAACCCAGACCCTGAAAGACTCACGTGGTATATACTCATTTATAATTGAACACTAGCCCAAAAGGGATGTCCCGTGAGAGTCTTCACTTATCATGAGATTGAGATAAATACAGGGACCATCTACTGGGACTCTAGGTAAGAGAAGTGTGGAAAAATGGGGGAAATAGAAGGAACCAGAGAGTCCTAGAAACCTACAAAAAGAATATCATGGTGGGCAGATCTGGACCAGGGGCGTCTGCTCAAACTACTGCACCAACAAAGGACAATACATGCAGTAAACTTTGAAACCCTATTCAGATCTAGCCAACAGACAGGATAGTCTCCACAACTGTGTGAAGAGCAGAGACTGACTCTGACATGAACTTTGGTGCCTCGTGTTTGACCAGTTTCTCTTGGTGGGGAGGCCTGGTGGCACTCAGAGAACAAATAGGCACGTTACCAAGATGAGACTTGATAGGCCGTGATCATATGGTGAGGGGGGCGTTGCAACAGACCTTGGGGAGGGGAACAGGATGGAAGAGGGAGAGAGGGTGGAAGGAATGGGAAGGCACAAGTAAGAGGATAACAATGTAGATGAAATCCAAGTAAATTAATAAAAAACAAAGGAAAAATAATAAAACATGGTTGCTTGTTTAAAAAACAAGAATAAAAGAAAAAGAAAAATCAATGAATTAGTGCAAGGAAATATTTGTGAATAATCTTCCCCCTAAGACTACAGAATCCATTCCTTCCATATGTTCTGCAAGATTTTAAATGTGAATAGTTATTCTTTTATAATTATTTATTTTAATTTTGATGTAAATAATGCCAAATGGTGGTTCTGAATAACTAATAGGAACATCTGTGGGAGATTCTTTGGCTAAACTCTTGTACTATTTCCACTATTCCTTAGAATAACAATATGTCTAAGTAGATTTAATTTGTTTAAATCTCACACATACTTGCTGTGCATGTTTTAATTCACATTCTTCAGTGATGTCAATGCTGGCCACAGGTAAACACAACACAAAACCGGGATCACGTGATTTTAAGGACAGAGTCACTTTGTAATATCCTCTAGTCTTTCTTCAGAGATCATTTTCCTTGTTTTATTTATAATTATTTTTTATTTTCTTAACATCTTAAAACTCCCCAGAAATTTTCTACAAATAATACAGCACAAGAGAATTACATAAGGATTATATGTTTTATAGTATACAATCCCATAAGAACAATGTATTGTAATTTTTTACACCTCTGGAAGGGGGTAACCAACTATTATTGGATGGAATTTCTGCCCACTCTATGAGATAGAGTCTGTTATGACTTGTCTGCTATGAATTGGGTGTCCAAATTCCTGAAACTAAATTCCTGAAGCCAAGCACTATGGCTCTGCCACAGAAGCATAACCATAAAGCTTCCTCAAGACCCAGCTGTTCCACTCCTTGCAATATACCCAAAAGATGCTCTACCACACAACAAGGACATTTGCTCAACTATGTTCATAGCAGCCTTATTTGTAATACCCAGAATCTGGAAACAACCTAGATGTCCCTCAGTTAAAGAATGGATAGAGAAACTGGTACATTTACACTATGGAATACTACTCATCTATTAATCGTGAAAATTGTAGGCAAATGGATGGAACTAGAAGTGATCATCCTGAATGAGTTAACCCAGACCAAGAAAGACACATAGGGTATATATTCACTTATAATTGGATACTTGCCCAATGTAGATGTGCTTTGAGTGTCTTCACTCAGCCAGGGATAAGGACAGATGCTTGGACTTGCTATTGGTACTCAGGGTGGGAGTGGTATGGAAGAATGGGGAGATAGAAGGACCCAGATTGTCCAGGAACCATACAAGACGACCATCAAAGCTGGTGGATCGGGATGCAGGGGACCTACACAAACTGTTGTACCAACCAAGGACAATGAATGCAGTAATCATAGAACCCCTATTCAGATCTAACCAATGGACAGCTCATACTCCACAGTTGTTTGTAGATGAGGGACTGCTTCTGACAGTCTGGTGTCCCCTATTGGATAACTTCCCCTGGCTGGGAAGGCCTGGTGGCACTCAGAAGAAGAGAAAGTAGTATATCTGGATGAGACCTGATAGGCTGTGATCATATGGTGGGGGAGGAGATCCCCTTCTCTCACAGGTCTAGGGGAAGGGAAGTGGGTGAAAGACGGAGGGAACAGGGAACAGGAAGATAAAAGTGAGGGGATAACAATCGGGATGTAATCTGAATAAATCATTTAAAAACATAAAAAGGAAGCATAACAATAAAATGACGCCTACTGGAATGATGCTATACCCATAGATCAGTGTCTCAATCAGCCACAGTCAAAGAAATTTTTCCTTTAGTGGATGTGACGTAATACCGACACCCACAATTGGACATTCTGTAGAGAGTAGTTTTGCCACACTCAGTCCTAAATGAGATGTCGTGAAACCATTCCCTCAGTGCTCAAGAAGCTATTCAGAAGAAGAGGCAGAAATACTGTTAGAACCAGAGGGGAAGCAAGCTAAAATAAGAGATTTGCACATGAAAACTCCCAGAGACTGTGGCAGCATACATGGGGCCAGTACAAGTCAAAGCCAGGCAGAGTCCCAGTACAGAGAGGGCAAAGTGACATCAGAAGCAATCTCCGATTGACAATTACCTACAAGGACAAATTAATGTAGGCTCACATGGTATATAAACCACACTTAAGGGCAGGCCTCATGCCCAGCAGTGGGGTGGTCAGCAGAGCTTAATGATGTTTTTTGAAGGTTATCTTTGTCTCATATTACTTTATTTGGACATTTTATAAACCTATCTGAGCTTTTGATAGTATATTGTTTTTCTGATTTTGTGTTTTAAAGTATGTGTGTGTGTGTGTGTGTGTGTGTGTTTGTGTGTGTGTGTGCGCGCGTGTGTGTGTGTGTTTGTGTGTTGGGACGTGTTTTCCATATTTTTTGTCAGTTTTCTTTTATTTTTGTTTGAATCTTTTATTTTTCTATTTGAAAGAAAGTATGGTATTGGACGGACAGGAGGTGGTGGAGATCAGGGATAAGTGGGAGAAAAAAAATGTGATCAGAATACATTGTATAAAAATGATTTTCAAGAGCCGGGTGTGGTGGCACATTCCTTTAATCACAGCACTCAGGAGGCAGAGAGGCAGAGGCAGGTGGATCGCTGTGAGTTCGAGGCCAGCTTGGTTTACAAAGTGTGTCCAGGACAGGCAAGGCTAATACAGAGAAACCCTGTCTCGAAAAAAAAAAAAAAAAGATTTTGATGGTAAAAATGATTTTTAGAAAAGGATGATAATAAGAGTTGACTCTTCCTCTTTCACCTGACATATTTTAAATATGTTTACAAGTTTGGCCTGGACTAACTAAGCAGGTTCACAAATCCTTACATAGTTTTTGACCAAGTCTGTACCTACAGGATCCCGGAGAGGATTCATATTGGTCCCTGCACCTTGCCACAGAGGGCTCAGAGCTGCACAGTCTTGTGCTCAGTCTTCATGCTGCTAAGGGTGTTTTTAATGTTTTATTGAAGTGCAGAATTCTTCTGATTGTTGAATCTGCATTAGGGTAGAGTGTGAGACCATACTTCCTGACGGGCCTCCGACAGAGCGTGTCAGGAATGATGACAGATACAGCAGTGTTCACAGCAATATGGCAGCTGCCAGAGGGAAGCAAATAATAAGCTCTAAAAAAAAAAAAAAATGCCAATTTTAACTTAAAAAGAAATCTATAATATTCACAAGGTAAAAACTCTACCTGACTACGGATTTTTGGAAAACTAAGTTGAATATGGTTTCATTTGTCCTTGAAATTAACTCTAGCTATGTCTGCATTAGAAACAAAAATAATTGAGAACCATTTTCGGGTTTGTTTTCTTTTGGCCTCTAAGCTCTGATCAGAGAGAGAACAGCACATTGTAGAGAGGTAGTTTACTTTTGAACCAATTACTAATATCAATCCTGTGGGGAACAGACCTTTGCAAGAGAATTTTCAGACAACTCATAAAGTCGCCTCATGGTAATCCCTTGCCATGAAAATCTTTGTAAAGTACAGGAGGTTCTGAATTTTCATACCTCATATAAAAGAGTATGGTCGTGCTGTGGATGTTTTGGCCAACTGGGCCTAATTAATTCTGATCACACCATATTTTAAAATCCTTAAATCCCAAAGTGACTGCAAAAAAATATAACCAGTTTTATATATAAATCTTACACGTTGCAGAAAGTATTAAGCATTTACTTCCAGAGTGTCAAATTATTTATTGTCCCTTCTGTGGACATTAACAGTGTTTCATACTTATTATGGTCATGTTAAAGACACCCACTATAAAAACAAATTTAAAATGTATGCTCATCTGTTTGTTGTCTCAATGTTATTTGTTCTTAAAATTAGATTTGTTAATTTTTTAAACCATTAAAATTAAATAAACACTAGGACAACATATTCATTGATATTTTTGCAGTTCCTGTTTACCAAGATTCTTCACTGTATCAAAAAGAATGTGGCATGTAGATTAATACATACCTCACGAAATTATAGATAGACATAGATAGATAACAGATGATCTATCTAAAATGGATATATAGGGAGTTGATAGATGATAAATGATTTATAGAAATTGTTAGATAGGAAAATAGATAAGTAATGATAGATATATAGATAATAGAAAAATTGATAGATAATAGAAAAATAAATATAATAGATTCATATATACATACGCAATAGATTAGAGAGAAATTCCATTATATATATATATATATATATATATATATATATATATATATATATATATCCTTAGGAAAATACAAGAAGATAGTGATAAAAAGTGTTTTAGAGAAAGTTTATGAAGGGGTTGATTCCTGTGGTTACAGAAGCTAAAATAGTTTATGATGTGTTTTGTGAAACTACCCTATAATATGGGTAGTATTGACATTGCAGTCTAAGTTATGAAAATGTTAAAAATCAAGGAACCTATAGCACAGTTTTCAGTCTGAAACAGTTAGCCTGACCAACTGGAGCTAGGGTTTCAAATATTGATCCTCAGAAGTAGGGACACTGTTAGTATCTGGCTTAATGACACAACAATTATCTGTCAGTCCTAGGACAGAATGATGCTACCTACCTTGAAATGGGTATTCCTCATAAGTGCACTGACATACCAGTCTCCTTGGTAAAAATCTCACATACTCAGGTAGAGATGATGCATTGCAAACAATGGAGGGATTATTTAGACAAGCTCAATGGGTATTCAAATTAAACTTTACAATATCTCCATGTTCTCTCGATTTGAGGGAAAGATGAGTAGGCTTGCAGAGAGAAGAGAAACCACGTCCTGGGGCATCTCCAAAACAGGCTGGAGACCTATGACAGGGTAGGCACCTGGGAAGATACAGGGGTGACTGTAGCTGAGACCCCACATAGTGGCAGACGTGGAGACCACAAAGGCCACCCTCTAACCAAACAGGATTCCCAGTAGAGGGAAAGGAACACTAACCCACCTACAAAAAAAAATTTGATCCAAAATTTACCCTGCCTGCAAGATGTGCAGGGATTTAAAAAAAAAAAAAAAAACAAGAGGGGGGCGGGGTCAGAGATTGAGGAAATGCCCAACCAATGCCTGTCCACACCGTGCAAGAGAACCAACCCCCGACACTATTAACAATACTCTGTTTTGTTTACAAATGGGAGCCTAGTATATCTATCCTCAAAGAGGGCCCACTCAGCAACAGATTGAGACAGATACTGAGACTCAAAGCCAAACATTAGGTGGAGCCACAGAGACCTAAGGAAAATAAAGGGGGAAAATAGAAGGACCGGGAGGGAACAGGAGCTCCACAAGAACACTAACAGATCTATCTAACCTGGGCCCAGAAGGGCTTGCAGAGATTAAAACACCAACCAAGGGCTATGTATGGACTTGGCCTAGGCCCCCCATACATATGTACCAGATGGGCAGCTTCATGTGGGTTCCCTAGTAAGAGGAGTGAGGGCTGTCTCTGACAAGGACTTTCTTGCCTGCCTTTTGTTCACTTCCCCCTGGCAGGCTGTGGTAGTATAGGATGTGCTCAGTCCTGGTGGAACTTGATGTGATGGAATGGTAAGGTAATGGTGGGACTCCCTTTTTCTGAGGGCTAGGTGAGGGAGGAGATGGGGAAGAGAGAGAGAGTGTGGGACCAGGAGGAGAGGAGAGACGGGGCTATTATTGGAATGTGAAATGAATACATTAATTAATTAATTTTAAAAAAGAATTTTTTAAATGTCACTAATTAAAATTCAGTCCTCGGAATCTGATGATTACTGTGCCTTTGAACACAATATTTCTTTACTAGAATCTTTTCTTAGCCTGACCTCTTTAGATATTAAGAGATCTTGATTACTAATGTGCCTCTGTTATGAAGGTCCAAACATTGTTTTAGATACTGACAACACCTAGTTCTTCATCATTTCAATAATCCTTGGTTTAGATTTTTCACTGGATCACCCTAAAATATTTCCCCCTTTCAACATCCCCTGTTCTGTAGTGACTGTTCTACCGACACATGGCCTCCCATACCACATGTTCCTATACATTTATTACTTTTTTCTTAATTGTTATTTCTTGGCTTCTACTTTTCGTTCATTTCTTTGTTTATGGTTCCATCATAATTCTGTATGTTTAAGTTGGCTTTTAGTGTTTCAATGGAAAACTATATATTTATTTAACATATCCATATATGTGTGTATATGAATATGCATTTGTAAAATCACAGCTCTTCATAGCTACAGGTTCCAAATCTGCCAAATGAACTGACTATGGTTCAAAATTATTGTAAAAAATAATGATATGTAAGCATTTCATGCATATTGAAGAGGTACAGGCTTTTCCTCTTAAGTTATTGCTTAAAATAGTATAGTATAAATCTATTTACATAGGATTAACATTTTATTATGAATTATGAGTAGTCTGGATATGAATTAAACTATGCGGCAGAATGTGAGAAGGTTATCTAAAATTACCTTAAAAGTCTGTTTTATTAAAAGATTCTGAACAGCTACAATTTTTAACAACCACTGATCCCTCATGAATCTAAAACATGACTCGCTCATCTTCTTGGTCTCAATCAATGTAGCGATCTTCATGTGGACACCTATACACATACATGTGATGTTTGTTTCGGTGAAAATGGAATTAGTTATTAATTCTAAGAAATGAATGTTTTACTGTATTACAAGTTATAATTTTTTAAAAGTTAATACCATGGAGCCCAATTCCTTCTTTCTGACATTCTTCTTTCCCTCCCTCCTCTACTTTACCTGTCTTCTTTCACTTCTTCGTTCCTGCTATTCCTTCTTTCCTTCTAGTTTTATGCCTAGTTTGTCATAAATATTTGGTAAATGGAAAAATATGTATATGAATCTATTTTGGAAATGGCACAATAATTTAAGGCACATAAAAAAATGGTTAAGTCCTGTAGATGTCTGAAACTTTCAGTTTAGGCCACATTAGAGGAAATATGCCAAAAAAATAAGTTACCATATTCAAAATAAAACTGGAACCAGCTTTCTGGAACCACTTGTCTGTTGTATCATAAATCATTTTATTAATCCAAAATTTAATATTTCTTAAGTACCTATCTTGGGACTAAGCATTTTAAACTTAAAGTGTGGTACAGTGGACTGTTAGGCAATAAGGCTACTAGAAGGCCCAACAATCTGGCTAGAGGAAAAATATATAATATAGATCAAAACTGCATAAATAGGTTGGTGAGGAAACCAAATATCTACCCAGAAAGAAGATTATAGCACTGACAAGTAAATATGCTAAAGTCGGCCACAAAAAACAAACCAAACCAAACAAACAAACCAAACACTCCACACATTTTCTTCACCAAATTTCCAAAAAGGTCATGATACTGCGTGAAGTGCTTTTGTCTCATGTTCTCAATTGAAATTTGTTTCTAACCACTCCTGAAAATGAGCCATGTGGAATTTATACTTAGTTAATATTCTTTGGAGATTAATAAAACATTAAAGATAATATTTTGAAATAAATAATATCTGTTAAAACTGATTGTAGCATCATAATAACCCTGCTATAGTGGAGCATTAAATTCCATATATAAATATAAATATTTTACCCAAGTGATTTTTCTTTCATAAAAGTGGACGCCACGCATTTTTCTTCAAAAATGAAAAGGGGATGCATCCATGGTGGTTGCTCTATGTTAGATTAGAGAACTGAAGATCTGCTAGGGCTCCTTCAACAAAGGAAACAAGCAATATTGTAAGCAAATCTTTGCATTTGGTTATAAATCCCAGCTTTTACTCAAGCTGTCTTGTTACTAAAACATAATTATTAAAAATTAATTTCTTCATCATTTTTAAATATATTAATTAATTATTCTTTAATTTCTACATATACGTTTATATTATTACATATATATACACAATAGACTACCTATAGTAAGAATAGCCATGAAACAATCAGGAATTATATAAATGTTACATTCTTAGTGTTTTGGCTATTTGTGTTTGACAGCCTTGAAGAAAACATCTTTCCTATCTTGATGTATCTAAAATTCTGAATGTAAATCAATCTACATCATATCTTGCCATTATCAACTTAAAACATCTATCTAGACCTAAAACTATCTTAACCTCTAAACAACTAAGCTTCACTGTAAAACTAAGCTACCTGGTCTACTTAAAAAATGGGCAAGCTTGGCTGCAGGTAGAGTCAATGGCTAAACTCTGCCAAGACAGGGTAAGCAAGTCCTCAATAGTTCCTGCCTCACAAATATGTCTCTCAGATACATTGGGCTAGAAAGCTGAGGAAGATGCTCCAATGTTATAGTTCTGGGTGACTGCTCAGGCAGAAAACTGTCTTTGTCATGTTCTCATTTGGAAATCTACTAACCTACACTCCCAGCATAGTCAGGTAATCAAGTTTATTCCTCATTAATTTTAACTGCCAGCTGACCAGACAAAATTCTTACCACGTCAAGAAACCAAACACAGATTAAAAGACTTGTAGTAAATAAAAATTGTTAGTAGTGTTTATTATAAAAGCCTGTAATTATTGTGGCAGTATTATTTAGCTATGCTGATATTAACAGAAAACCACAGACACCTGATTGATGTTCAATAAACCTTATTTCAGCTAGGGCAGGGCTGATTCTAACCTCTTAATCTACCCTTTATCTCCAAGCCACACATCCCATGCCAGCTGCCTTAATTATTTGTATTTGGACTACTTCCCATCCATAAACCTTAAGTACTTGCAAACACTTCTCATCTCGGCTACCTTCCTCCATCTACGCCCATCTGGTCCCAGGGTGTCTCTTTTCTCTCTGGTGTCTCCTCCTCCTCCTCCTCCTTCTTCTGCTTCTCCATCTTCTCTTCGCCTTTCTTGTGCTCCCTTGACCCCACTCTCAGGAACCTAAAAACTCAGCCTACTCCTCTTCTGCCGAGTCATAGGCTTCAGTATCTTTATTAGTCAGTCAAGGATAATTGGATGGACAGTCCTTACATCATGTGGGCACAGCAGATGCTTCAACATTCATAGCCATGCCTGTGCCAGGGCGGAAACCAGGTCACAGGGCACTGAAATCAGTATCAGAAAACAAAGGCCCTCCCCCATCAGCGACTAGGCTTCCTTCCTGCTAATGAACTCATTCCTACACCAGCCAGCTCATTAGGGGGATTTTTAAAAATCATTTTAAGAAACTAATGCTAAGTAATTTAACTAAAGATTATTAAATGAATATGAAAAATTTACAGTGAGCCTTTGCTGAGAATTTATTGGAGATAATTTTTAAATGCAGATATAGAAAACTTTTCTAGTAATACATAAAATTTTATGCATTCTTCATTTGGACACAGTCAGTTTGCCTTTAAGATAGTTACAGTTAACTTTTTATATGTTTCTATCTTTTATATTCCTTCAGATGCAAATTTTGAGTTGAGGTTTTAACGATTTAATTTAAAATATCCATTTTATTATAGTAAGCTGCTTTCAAGATAACAAAACCCCTTGTTTTAGTGGCTACATCATGTTAATTATGTTGTGGTAAAACACAAGCAGTTTTTTAAAATGTTAAAAATAGAAAACATGTAAAACAATACAAGTCTACAGTGATCTTTATAATAGTTTTTCTCATTTCATCTTAAGGTATCCAGTATACAAATACTTAGTGCTTATTCCTGATATTTTTTATGTTTATATAAATAAAATACTATGTTAAGAGTTTGGAGAAATAGATTCACAATGAATATCACGGTCTGTTCTTCTGGGAGACCCAGGTTCAGTTCCTGGCACCCATATGGCAGCTCATAACTGTCTGTAACTCCACTTCTGGAGTTAATGTCATTTTAGAAGATATGCAAACCCAACAGTCAATTACTCAGACTCATCCTCTTTCTCCTGATGTAGCGAAGTCATTTGTTCATGGTAAGCTCTGGCCGTTAGTCTCCATGTGGGCAGGTACCATTTAACACCTTTGTATGTTAAATAACTCCATACTTTTTTCAGGCTGAGCGTTTTCTTTCTTATATAGGACATTTTATATGGAGTATAGTTAATTGCCAAAGAAATAATACAGGGTAAATATTGATGTTCTTATTACTGTAAATCTCTTTTTTTCTTACCTTGGGCATGCTAACTTTCCAGGTTAGTATGTTATAATCACTCATCACATGAAGAATCTTGTTAAAGATGAAAGCCTGTACCTTTATTTCCAATAAGACTTTTCTTTTAAAGTAGTACATGATATAATATTTCTAGAACACTGTTTAATGTCTGTTCTCCATACATCTAATTGAACCATCAGTTATTTCAGTTATATTATTTCTTTACAAATATTAACTATAAAATATGAATATATCAGACAGAAAAAATACAATTTACCATCAAATAACTTAAAAAGTTAAGCAAATGTATTAATCTAAATACTCAATAAATGTATCTACTATCTAGTGTGTATTATACAGTATGAAATGTCAATGAAAGAAAAGTACATTGCCACATATTTATGATATTAAAATAATGAAAATATATTATAAAATATGTAATGTAGATAATTCAGTGATTAAGACATGAGGAACAAGAGGCAGTGAATCATAATTAAAACATATCAGGCCTGAGGAGATGATTCTGAAGGTGAAATGACAGTGGCATGCACATGAATACACGCCTGACTTCTGATACCCAGTGTCGGCATCAAGATATGGGTGAAAAATATATATTTTCTAAAGAAAGAGAAAAGAAAGTCATGCTTTTAGGTGAATATGTTAGGGAGGATCTTGTTGGAAGTAGAGGATAAGAACAGTGATCAGAATATTGTTCAAAAATACTAATTTTAATTTTAAATATGGATGAAGTGGTACTCATGTACAAATCTAGAGAAAACAAACAAATGAACAAACAAATTTCTGTAACTTGTTATCCAGACAAACTACCTGGGCTGTTAAAGTCCATAATCAGTGAAGCATCTTGTCAAAAATAAAGAAAAGAAAAGAAATATAAGTTTGGCATTTAATAAAGAAGACAGTGTCAACTCTTCCATGTACATGTATTTACATATAAAATATATACATTCCCATATACACACATAGGGACAATATCTCAATTATAACCTTAGTATATGAAAGAAAGTGATAGTCCACCTACAGAAATGTATACATTAAATACATTTTAAGACAAACAAGGAAATAGCAGTTTTGAGGATCTGAAGTAGAGAACATTGGGTTGAAGAAATGGAAGCAATGAGGTTAGTAACAAAATTTGAGATTGCAGGGACATATGAGCAAAGCATATTCTTCGGATTTTGGGGGAGGATTATAAAAAGAAGAAAATTTCTTGTTTGTCTTCTGTTTTAAATAGGAAGAATTATATTCTCTAATTGTAACATTTGTCTCACTAAAAAAAAAATCCTATCTTTCCATTATACTAAACCTCTGGTGACCTTATTCTTCTTTCTACTTTTATGAGATGAATATTTTCTGATTGATACAGTAATATTATACATTGATGTGTGCCCAGCGTACTTTGCATGAGTTAATTTGTCTTCAGCATGATGTCACAAATAGGATTTCATTTTTATCATTGAACAATAGTCCCTTATATTCATAAATATCTTCGTGTTGTGGTGTTCATGAGTAACTACAGCACAGGGAGCCAATTGGTCAGGCAATCTACTGAGCAGGTGAACTCTGTGACCAATGATACGAATGCATGGTAGAATTGAAATGCAATCACATAGCAGTTAATTTTTAATTTTTGAGATGCTTGTATACTCCACGTTGAATGCATTTACCAAGTGTTTATGTGTCCACAAGTTCCTGCCATTACATTTTTGTGATCCTCTAGTTGGTGAAAAAGACAAAGGATAACAGACTCTGAAACAATTTTTAGGAAATTCTCCCCTTACGTAGACAGTCACTTTCATGGGATGTTCAGCAAGTCATAAGAAAAGAAATGGTAACGTCTGCCTCAGGGTTCCCTTCCTGTCGTCACAATGTGCACACTGCAGAATGAGCTATCAAGCTGCTGAACCATGTCAAGGCAATGGGGGTAGTAATCAGAATTCAGCGGTATAAATGAGGTTAATAACTGGTGAAAAGGCATTGCTTTATTCCTGAGCCTTCACGTCTCTGTGCTCTGAAGCTCCACAGAAACAGTGCTTGTCCATGGAGAGCTAATGGCTCCCGTCATGAAGCTAATACACTGCTTCGGTGGTTTTGGAACTCATTTCTGAACTCACACTAATCTGACGTTCCTCCTCTATGTTTTGTTTTCTTCCCTGAATAGTTTCCTTATTCGAGAAGATTTCCAGCTGAGTGTAGAGCATTTAAGCTGCTTCTTATGCTATTTCTAATCAGTGGTAACACTTTTTTGTTTTCAGACACATTTTTATTTCAATTTTTAATATACAGAGAAACAACTTGTGAAGGAAACAGTGTTTTCAAAACATTACAGCTCCATGCTAATAATGCTGCCTTGTGATCCTGTGTCTCACCATTGCCTTCTGGCTAGTGTCTCACAGGGAAGGTTTCTGTCTTCTCTTTCCTCCCTGCATTTTACTCTTTTGAAATCTGTTTTGAGAAGGTTGGATCTACCAGCACAGTCAGGGAATTATACAGATGCCTAGTAATCTATCTATGGACCCATTTGTCTAAAACTCAACATACTTCCCTGGCAACTATCTGCCTATTGCGTTCTCCAGGATCCTCTAGTGACAACTGGGTCTGACTACACTGTGCATCAATGTCTTTTTTATATCTGGATGATTGATGATGTTTATCAGGTTCATTTTAAATATATTTTTATTTGTTTTTGTGAATATCACATGTGTGTATGATGTAATTTCACCATCTCTACCTCTACTTTGCTTATTCAACACCTGACAGCCCTCTTCATCACTGCCTTCTCCAAACACTTATGCCCAAGAGATCTTAAGTATTTAGGAAATGAAATAAAAAATTAATCTTAAGGGAAAATAAACCCACAAGGAAAACACCTCTAAAATGTCATCCCTAACTTCATCATACCAGAAATAGGAACATGCATCAACTCAATCATTCGCTTGGTTTTTATCACCCTTTCTACAATATGTGATTTCATCTTTTTAATTTCTTTTCCCCCTCATGGGTTTCATTTGTTGTTAATGATTTCTATTTGCCTAAAGAGAATGTGTAACTTGCTTAATGCTTCACAATTTTTATATACTTCTGGAATCACGCCCCCCACATCTACCATCATTGTAACAAACAATAGTATGTATGTTTATTTATAGCCCATGTGCAGAGTGATAACAAAAGTATTATCAGCTAGACCAGTAAGAAGAACAGGTCATTTTTCACAGAATTTATTAACTAAAAGAAACAAAGAAGGAAACAAAGAAAGAAAGAAAATGAAGAAGCTTAACCTTACTTTCCTTCTTGGTAAAATGAAATGAATAAATTTGTTCTGACTTAAAAATAAAATTAAATATAAAATATACTGATTAATTCACTAAGTTTCTGGTATAAAATAGAGAAACTAAATAACATATATGACTGTTGACTGACCATGTGTATAAAATGGTAAATAAAATGCTGAATCTTTATATAAGACTATCACTTGCAGAGTAATCTCTTTTATTCCCATAATATTCATGGCCTTACTAGTGAAATTAATTTCTGTTGGTGGTTTCATTCTTAAACTAATACAATGAGTTCTTCAAATTATATATATTTTCTGCAGGATTACTTTAAATACTAGGGAATTTTTATGGACCTTATTTTTAAAAATATTGGAAGACATGAACTTATGGTCTTTTGTTCTCTTTTTGGAAAGAATAATTGTTTTAACAATACTTTCATTCTATAAAAATAGCATGCCTTTCAACTTACTTGTATCTTTCTCCAAAAGCTGAATTATATACTCTATTTTTTCTACTTTACTTTAGTTCAATTAGTTTTATTTCTGTGTTCAGTCATTGAGCTTTCAGCATCTGGTCTTAGAACAGAATTTCTCTTATTTTCATCCTTTCTGGCTTGAATGTTGCTTTGCTTATTATATTTGCCTAAGTACTAAGGATAACACTATTGTATTATCAAGTTAACTGTCTTATAGAACAAGTTACCCTATTTTCTTGTTGAGTATTGTATTAGTTACTTTTCTATCATGATAATAAAGCACAATGGACAAGTGACCTTATAGAAAGAAATGTCTATTCAGTCTAAGGATTCGGGAGATTAGAATCTGTGCAGGCAGAGGGAAGCATGGTGGTAGGGCTGACCATGCCAAAGTGCAAAATGTATTTTACTACAATTTCAAAAACTCCCATTGTCTTTCACTCTAAACTGTGTTTAAAATTACAAAGTTTCTTCTAAGACATAGGACATTCTCTTATTCCTTGTAGCAAATGACACACTTCCATCTTATTATGAAATAGAATATATGTGACTATTTTAAAAGAGGGAAATGGGGTAGCATAGTGTGAAAAAAAAGACCAGAGCAAGATGAAAACTCAGTAGAGCAAAGATAAAATCCTTTGGCTCCACATCTGATGGCTTGGGTGGCTCTGCCTTCCAGCTAACTGCTTGCAGCCAGCTTTTCTCTTTTGGGCTTGATCTACTCTCTGTCTGCATTTTCCATGTCATTTCATCTTCAAAATCTCGGGATCTGTAATACAACCAACAGTTCACTTCTACGGCTTTATGCTATGACCCCTTAAATCCACCATAAAGTGACTACCTGAACCTGTTACATGACCATTATTTAACAGTTTACTTGCCACTTTGAATGTTTCCACCTGTATAGATACTCACATATAATAAATCACAGAGATGCTTAGAATAAATTGAGAAAGAAATAAGATATAAAATGAACATTTCATCAGAGGCTGATTAACTTATATATAACAGAAAAGTTCAAGATAAAACAGTTCACAAGCTACCCATATTTCTTTCCGGTGTGGGCTTCTTTCTCACAGCAAAAATAGAGGTGAAAGGATAAAAATTGTTTGATAATCAGTAACTGAATTTTAATACAATATTTTCAGAATGCACCATACATAGAAGAGAGTATCTAGAAAGAAATAAGGCAAACTTCACTCATGTTCTTTCTCAAGTAGGAGTAACAGACTAAGGCAGTTCCTGATAGTAAGTGCAGGGACAACTTTAGTGATCTAATATTATGGAAACAGATGAAGTAAAATTTGACTTGTCACTGAATATATATTAGTAGTAACTCATGCAAAGAGTTTCATCTAAATAGCAGTTTGAACAAAAGTGTTGGAGTAAATAATAAGGAACCAAAAACCAAGCAAATGCTTATATTAAGACTTCTACCAGAGGATCCAAGATGGCGGTGAGCAGCGTGGACTGTGTTTGGAAGCTCCAGTGAACAATTCAGGGAATTGCACAGATTTCTGAGCCAGGAACACCAAGGTCCCAACACCACGGCAACAGGAGTGCTCCACAGTTCGGAGAGGACCAGTGTGCAGAGGACCTATGTGCCCCTGCACACAGAAGGAGCACGGATTTTCTCGGATCAGAGCAGCAGTGGCAGAGGCACCAGCAGCAGTGGAGGCACCAGCAGCACAAGCGGCACCAGCAGCAGTGGCTGAGGTTTGCAGCTCAGAGCCTTCTGGTGGAGGCGATTGGTGTGGTGGCCGGTGGGAGTTGCTGCGGGAGAGGGGACTCTGGACAGGATTTGAGTTGTGTGGTGCCTTGTGTCTCAACTGGACTCGGTGGACAGTTCAACCCCAGAGTCCCAGGTACAACTCAGTGTACAGTGTCATGGAGACACTGGCTCAGCGCAGCAAGCAATTCTGCCCAAGGCAACAGCTCAGCACAGCCACAGCTCCCCTGCTGTGACGCAGGCTGGGCGGAGCGCACAGGTCCACCCTAGGCACAAGCTCAGCACAGCCATAGTTCTGCTGTGATGCAGGCTTGGCGGAGTGCTCAGTTCCACTGGAGGCGCCAGCTCAGCGCAGCCGCAGTTCTCTTGCTGTGACGCAGGCTGGGCGGAGCACTCAGTTCCACTGGAGGCACTAGCCCACATCAACAAGCAGTTCTGGGGTGCTGACGCAGGCTGAGGTCAGCACACAGTTTCAGCTCAGATGCCCTAGCTGGACTTGCTGGGCAGATTAGGCTCAAAGACTCTTAGCTGAGCTGTGGGCACAGGCTCGGTGGCCCCAAGACGCTGGCTGGACTATCTACGCAGTATAGGCCCGGAGTCCCAGGCTGAATTCAGCGTGCAGTGTGGGGCCATAGTCCCTGGCTGAGCTCGGTGCAAAATTCTGCCCCGGAGACTCGGGTGGAGCTCGGCATGCAGTTTAGGGCTAGAGTCTCTAACTGTGCTTGGCAGACAGATTGGTCCCAGAAACTCAAGTGGAGCTTTTGGCACAGTCCCGGCTCTAAGACTCTGGTTGGACACAGTTTGAATCCAGAATTCCTGGGTGAGCTTGGTGGACTGTTCAGGCCCTGAGTCAATAACTGACCGCAGCACACACTTTGGGCCAAAAGCCCCTAGCGGAGCTTGGTGAGCAGTCCCAGCCCAAAAATTCTGGCTGGACCCTATGAGCATTTTGTGCCCAGAATCCCTAGCTGAGCTCGGCAGACGGTTCAGGCCCTGAGAATCTAGCTGAGCTTGGCGCGTGGTTCAGGCCCAGTGTCCCTGGCTGGACTTGGCAGGAAACCCATAAGGCTGTGGATACCTTGGCCTGACCCAACGCTCATTTAGAGACCCAGAACGATTGTAGGACCCACAGCACAGGGAGCTGAGGATCACTGGCTTTGAGAGTCCAAAAAGACAGGGCTAACCTCCTGCCATCCACACCAGTGAAGCATCAGAGCTTCCAGCCTACAGAAATCATGAGAAAACAAGTGAATCTATCACCAGACTCCCTCCATCCAACTCGGGAAGCTACCCAACAAAAACAAAGGCGGCAAGATGTCTAAAGGGCAGCGTAAAAGCATACACAAAACCCCCAAAACAACATGGAGTCTAAAGTTTCCAGCTATCCGAAAGAAAACAACCCAAAGAAAACAACCCAATACAAGAAAATGACCTCAAATGCTTAGTAATGAGGATATTAATGGAGGAAACAAATAAAATTCTTAATCAAATGCAGGAAGATGCATCCAAACAAGTGAGAGACATAAAAGAAGCACATAGAGTGGAACTGGAAAAATATCAGGAAAATGCAAACAACCATATGAAAGAAATAAATAAAACGGTTCAAGCTCTGAAGATCTATAAAGAGGCAATGGAAGAAACTCAGGAATATACAAACAATCAGATGAGAGAAATGAAAAAAATCAGTTCAAGATCTGAAGATGAAAATGGATTCAATGATAAACACACAGACAGAAGAAAAGCAAGAACATGAGACCTCAGAGAAGAAGGCGAGCAACTCAGAGGCAAGCTTTTCTAAAAGAATCCAGGAGATGGAAGAACGAATCTCAGGTCTAGAAGATACAATCACAGATTTTGAAGCAACCTTTAAAGAAAATGCCAAATCTGGAAAACTCCTGACAGAAAACATCCAAGAAATCAAGGACACCATGAAAAGAAGAAATCTGAGGATAATAGGCACTGAAGAAAGAGAAGATATCAGACTCCAAGGTCCAGAAACTATTCTCAACAAAATCATAGAAGAAAATTTCCCCAATCTAAAGAAAGAGATGCCTATAAACGTACAAGAGGCCTATAGAACACCAAATAGAATTGACCAGAAAAGGAAAACTGCCCGACACATAATAATCAAAACACAAAACATACAGAACAAAGAAAAAATATT
Source organism: Acomys percivali (assembly GCA_907169655.1). Classification (NCBI taxonomy): domain Eukaryota; kingdom Metazoa; phylum Chordata; class Mammalia; order Rodentia; family Muridae; genus Acomys; species Acomys percivali. The sequence goes on along the minus strand of OU015756.1, from coordinate 35,698,143 downwards.
AAAAGCTGCAAGGGAAAAGAGCCAAATAACATTTAATGGCAAACCTATCAGAATTACACCCGATTTCTCAGCAGAGACCATAAAAGCCAGAAGAGCCTGGACAGAGATCCTGCAAACCCTAAGAGACCACAGATGCCAGGCCAGACTACTTTACCCAGCAAAACTATCAATAACCATTGATGGAGAAAACAAAATATTCCATGACAAAAACAAATTCAAACAGTACCTATCCACAAATTCAGGTTTACAGAAGGTACTAGAGGGAAAACTCCACCCCAAAGGGTCAAGCTACAACCAAAACTACTCAGAAAACAGATAACTATACCATGGCAAAAACACAACTACACAAACGCTTGATTGGAAACAACATCAAAATTAAGACTCTTAACAGTCACTGGTCGTTAATATCTCTCAACATCAATGGTCTCAATTCTCCAATAAAAGACACAGACTAACTGAATGGGTGCATAAACAAGACACAACATTCTTCTGCATTCAAGAAACACATCTCACCCATAACGATAGACATTATCTCAAGGTAAAATGTTGGGAAAAAATATTCCAAGCAAATGACCACAAGAAGCAAGCAGGTGTAGCCATTTTAATATCGAACAAAATAGACTTTCAAGCAAAATTAATCATGAGGGATGAGGAAGGACCGTTCATACTCATCAAAGGTAAAGTCAACCAAGATGACATCACAATTCTGAACATCTATACTCCCAATACAAGGGCACCCACATTTGTAAAAGATCTGCTAAAAAAGCTTAAACCACACATCGATCACCACACAATAATAGTGGGAGACTTCAACACCCCACTCTCACTGAAGGAAAAGTCTTTGAAAAAGAAACTAAGCGGAGAAATAACATCATTAACCAATGCCATGGGTCAAATGGATCTAACAGATATATATATATATAGAACCTTTCACCCAAACAAGAAAGAATATACCTTCTTCTCTGCACCCTATGGAACCTTCTTCAAAATTGATCACATCGTAGGTCACAAAGCAAGCCTCAACAGATACAAGAGGATTGAAATAATACCTTGTTTCTTATCAGATCACCATGCTCTTAGGTTGCAATTCAACAACAACAGAAATAACAAAAAATCTACACGTAAGTAAAAACTAAACAACTCTCTGCTAAATGACACCTGGGTCAGGGAAGAAATAAAGAAAGAAATCAAGGAGTTTCTGAAATTCAATGAAAATGAAGGAACAACATTCCCTAATTTGTTGGACACATTGAAAGCAGTGCTAAGAGGAAAATTCATAGCACTAAGTGCCTTTAAAAAGAAATTGGAAACATCGCACATAAGCATCTTAACGACACAACTGGAAGCCCTAGAAAAAAAGAAGCAGAAACACCCAAAAGGAGTAGACGTCTGGAAATAATCAAACTCAGGGCTGAAATTAACAAATCAGAAACTAAGAAAACAGTCCAAAGAATCAACAAAACCAAGAGCTGGTTCTTTGAGAAAATCAATAAGATAGATAGACCATTAGCCAAACTAACTAAAAGGCAGAGGGAGAATATTCACATCAACAAAATCAGAAATGAAAAGAGAGACGTAACAACAGACACTGATGAAATCCAAAGCATCGTCAAATCTTACTTCAAAAACATGTATGTCACAAAATTCAAGAAGCTAAATAAAATGGACAATTTTCTTGATAGCTACCATTTACCAAAATTGAATCAAGATCAGATAAACAAATTGAATAGTCCTATGACATCTAAGGAAATGAGGCACTCATCAAAAGTCTCCCAACAAAGAAAAGTCCAGGACCAAATGGATTCAGGAAGAAATTCTACCAGACTTTCAGAGAAGGGCTAATACCAATTCTCTTCACACTATTCCGTAAAATAGAAACAGAAGGTACATTACTAAACTCATTCTATGAGGCCACAGTCACCTTAATACCTAAACCACAGAAAGACTCAACAAAGAAAGAGAATTTCAGACCAATTTCTCTTTTGTGCATTGATGCAAAAATACTCAATAAAATACTCACAACCTGAATTCAAGAACCCATCAAAACTATCATTTAGCATGACCAAGTGGCTTCATCCCATGCATGCAGGGGTGGTTCAATATACGGAAATCCATCAATGTAATTCATCTTATCAACAAAGTGAAAAAGAAAAACATGATCATCTCCTTAGTTGCTGAAAAAGCATTAGACAAAATCCAACATCCATTCATGTTAATAGTCCTGGAGAGAGCAAAGACACAAGGTACATACTTAAACATAGTAAAGACAATATTCATCAAGACTATAGCCAACATAAAATTAAATGGAGAGAAACTTAAATCAACTCCACTGAAATCAGGAAAAGACAAGGATGTCCACTCTGTCTCTCCTTATCTCTTCAATATAGTACTTGAAGTCCTAGCCAGAGCAATAAAACAACTAAAGGAGATCAAAGGCATACAAATTGGAAAAGAAGAAGGCAAATTATCACTATTTGCAGATGATAAGATAGTTTACATAAGTGACCCCAAAAATTCTATCAAGGAACTCCTGCAGCAAAGTGGCTGGATACAAAATCATCTCAAAAAAATCAGTAGCCCTCCTGTATACAAATGAAAAATAGGCTGAGAAAGATGTTAGGGAAACAGCATCCTTCACAATAACAACATAATATAAAGTATCTTAGTGTAACTCTAACCAAAAAAAGTGAAAGATTTCTATGAAAAAAACTTCAAATCTCTGAAGAAAGAATTTGAAGATTTCAGAAGATGGAAAGATCTCCGATGCTCATGGATTGGGAATATCAACATAGTTAAAATGGTCATCTTACCAAAAGCAATCTACAAATTCAGTGGAATTCCCATCAAAATACCTACAAAATTATTTACTGACCTTGAAAGATCAACTCTCAACTTCATATGGAAAACAGAAAACACAGAATAGCTAAAACAATCCTGTACAATAAAATATCTTCTGGAGGAATCTCCATTCTGGATCTCAAGCTGTACAAGAGAGCAACAGTAATAAAAACAGCATGCTACTGGCATAGAAATAGGCTGGTTGATCAATAGAACCAAATCGAAGACCCAGAAATAAGCCCACATACCGATGGACACTTGAGTTTTGACAAAGAAGCCAAATCTACACAATGGAAAAAAGATAACATCTTCAACAAATGGTGCTGGTCTAAATGGAAGACTACATGTACACAAGTGAAAATAGATCTATATCTGTTACCCTACCCAAAACTGAAGTCCAAATGGACTAAAGACCTCAACATCAAACCAGACACACTAAGTATGTTAGAAGAAAAAGTGGGGAAGATCTTTGAGCTTATCGGCACAGGAGACAACTTTCTGAATAGACACCAACTGCTCATGCCCTAAGACCAACCATCAATAAATGGGACCTTATGAAACTGAAATTGTTCTGTGCATAATGAACACCTTATACACTTATAATTTTAGGACTGTAAAATGCTTGTGAGAAAGCATATGCTTTCAGAACAAAAGACCCAGAAACTGACATTGGATCAGACCTGACAAGATGCACTCCATGCAGAATACTGGACATTGACATCCTGTTTGAAGAAAGGGGTTGAAAAGAAAGAAGGGGGAATATCAAAATATACAGGGAAGATAGAAAAGTACATTAGTAAATCCACTACTCAAGTTAATGCCTCAATTGTTATTCACAAGATATTTTTAATTCACTGGTATAGAAGTTTGTATACAGATGCAAAATAAGTATAATTCTAGATACAGTGTTATAGAATTCAAATATAAGATAATTCTTCACACACACACACACACACACACACACACACACTATATATATATATATATTCATGCAGGACATGACAGCATTTCAATGTTATGCAGACCTGTGCATGACTCTGAGCCCAATGTCTGTTGAAAAGCTAAATACATCCTAAAATCTGGATAAAAGGACAGATAAGATACACAAAATTTAAAATATAAAGTATAGTACAAATTTGCTAACTTCATTTTGCTGAAATTTATCGTTCAATGAAGTGCATTTTTTTCTTTTTTTTGCCTTTTTTGGTTTAGGTTTGGATTTTTATAAAGTCACTGAACAGGCGTATTTTATGTATGTATTTTGTGACAGATATATCAAGAGTTCTAGAGGTAAGCATTGAAGCTTAGGAAATGCAGAAAGTACAATAGTAGTTTATACTTCACACAATTCGGATACACTGAGAGTCTTTAGGCCCAAATGACCAGTGTGTGAATGAATAGGAAGAAAGAGCAGATTTGGACTGTAGTGAATGTGTAGCTTCAAAGAAGTTCTGGAAGAGTGTTGATGACACAGTGTGTTATAGTTTCTGGGTGATCAAACAGGAGATAATTTAGACCTCTTCAGTACATTCAACCGACTATTGATGAGAATGGATAAATATAGAGATGTCTAATTTAGGGTTTTACCTAATTGATTAGCATTGAGAACAAAAGAAAATAGAATGCACTTAACTATAGAAAACCTCTTGAAGGTTGGTCTTTTTTTCCCTCAGTTTATTCTGATTTTTACATAGGAAGTAATGGAAGTCAATACATATAAATGTATTGATGTGCAATTGCTTTTAACACTTTATATTTTTATCTGACAATTTTGCCTTAACATAGATGTACAATTAACTTATGTGAACATATTTAATTTGTAATGAATAATGTTTGCTTCCCTTGTGACTATGGAAGCACAAAGTCATAATTCATGGAAGCAGTTATGAAATACATCACTAAGGACCAGTTCTTTATTTCTTTCCAATTTTCAAAGATGTGTTTCTGGAAATAACACACCTTCACACTGAATATCATCATAACCTCCCTAAAAGCTGAAATAAAAGTGGTGTGAATAAAATAAAAGAAAAATGAAAGAAACATATACTGTGGAGGAAAAACGTGTGTTACTCTCAGAAATAAGCACAAGAACAGTATATTTCTGATAGTAAGAAAGAAAGACATTAAACTAAAATTTTCTTGATGTGGTCAACCAGGTCTACAACCTATTCTGCTGTAAAGCAAGGAAGGTGAAATCGAAAAACACACTCATCCATGGTATGTTTCTTCAAATGGGAAACAGACAAAGAACGCGGAAAAAATTTGTTATTCTACAAAACATAAGTCTTTTATAAAGAATTTAGAAGTTATTAGAAGATAAAATATTATTCTTATTTTCAGTCATGAAAATTTGCTTATTTGCAGAAAATTGAAAATAGACGTGGGTGTAAAACAGTATACTAAAATTTTATATATACAGGTAGTTTCTATATTTTTTTTCTTTTCTTCATCCATTCATTTACATCTCTTGATTTAAAATATGAGAAACTGACACTGGAAAACACTAATTAATATGTTCATATCAAATTGTAATTTATTTGCCATCTTCTAAGGTATTTAAAATAATGTTATTATTATATTATATATTTCATTTCTAAGATCTCAATATTCAGTGGTTAAACTTAGGACACATTCCTGTTACTGATATTTCTCTTACCCAAAACAATTAACTTGTACACAGATGCATATATTTTTATACCTCATAATAATTTCAAAGGAAATAAAACACTATAAAGGACAAAGATCACTGCCAACATTTGTGTTTCATAGATATATTTTATTATATATTATATACTTTATTGCACTGGAGACATAGCCCAGAGGTTAAGAGCATTGTCTGTTCTTCTAAAGGTCCTGAGTTACATTCTCAGCATCCATATGGTAGCTTACCACCATCTACAATGAGATCTGGTGCTTCTTCTGGCATGCAGGCACACATGCAGGTAGACTATTGTACAATAAACTTTATTAATATAATTTAGTGAAGACTAATAATCCTACTGTTATGTATTATATATTTTATTATTTATTGTGTATTATATATTTTATAGGTAGAAAATATTATATACTTGATAGATAACTGTACTTTATACTTAAATACTTATATTTGGTTTTGAAAAATTGAAACTTCTAAATTCCCAGCTGGTCACTAATATAGGTAAGTCTCTAGGTATTTATTATACTTGAAATGCCAACAGGATAATTAGTTATGAAAGCATAATGACAGGTCAATTATTACATTATTTTGTGTATTTTAGACCAAGTAAGAAAGACAGCAGTATTGTTTTGTGAGTGATACGGCTCATTGATGAATAGGTAAATAAGAAATATATAACAATTTCATATTAAAGCTGATATTCAAGGACTTCTGTAAAGTTAATACAGAGCAAATTCATTTTATTCTTTTTATGTAAATAAAAATGAGTTCTAGTATCATTATATTTTATATCATCATAAACATTTTATAAAAGTAACTTTTCTGAGATGTTGCTATGACATTCGTAGGGAGCCTGCACTCAGGTATCTCAGGTGATGCTTTACTGTATTTGATCAATCACTCTTTCCTATTCACTACATACAGATGTCAAGAACTGTGAAAGGGCTGGAATTTTATGCTGGGTAGAAACTAGTAAGTTATCTTGTCACAGTGTTATAGATGCTGGCAGAAGTCAAGGGATATTGAGGTTGGTGTCAAAGTTCTTACACGTTATGACAGATGAGCAGCTTCGCTACATATTTCCATTGGTCGTGTCTTGTATCTGTGATGGGGATGACACAAGGGTGCATGACCTATGCACCCAGTGTGACTTCATCATGACTAAATAACCCTAAATACAGGCAAGCTCGATTTCACAAATGATAGTGCTAAGTTGGGAATAAACAAATAATCCCTCTATTGTGTGTCATAAGAGTCTATCTCCATGTCCATGACTATTTACAATTAATTTTATGTAAAACCTTTCTTTGTATAATACATTTTAATCATACTCTTCCAACACCCACAGCTCTGACTAGATCTTTCTACCCCAAACCCAGCTTCTCTCTTTTGCTCTCTCTCCCTCTATGATAAAGCAAAATCAAATAAGAAACCTAAAAGTGAAAATTTAAACAAATATTAAAAACAAAAAATTAATAATACCCAAATAAATGAACATGTACACTCACACTCACAAACACACACACACACATACACACACACACACAGAGACAGAGACAGAGACAGACAGACAGACAGACAGACAGACAGACAGACAGACAGACAGACAGAGAACCATATAGTTTGTCATGGTCCCTCCCATTGTATGATACATCCATGTAAATTTATTTCATATACTTATAGTAAATTGTTGCACAGCTTTCAAAAGGCCTTTAGTGTTCGCTGTCTCTCTTCATATTTCACCTTTTATCTGTCTCTCCTACGCCCTCCCCTATTTAACCCACTGTTCTAGGTTTACTTATAACACTCTGCACTTTCTCCCTTTATTTGAGGTTCCTCTTCTCCCACTTTTTCCTAGTAGATGCATGGTCTCTGTGAATATTCAGATAGAATCACACATATTTAATGCTTATGGTTAACAGCCACACATAAAAGAAAACTTGCTGCCTTCACAAACAAATACACTTTTAAAATACTGTCTAATACACTGGACTTTCAGAAGTGAATGTTTGTACAAGTTTTCAAAGTACAGGGAATAAGGAAACTACTTTCCAAAGTGAGTGTTAAATGTATTCCCTTTCATTAGAAATGGGTTCATTTTCCTAAGCAATGATGTCTAAGTGTGCACATATTTCACCAAGAAACGCAGGTTACAAGTTCTTTGTAAATGACCAGGCTTAAAGAAATAAACACTTCTCACACTTTTTAAAAGCTATCTAAGATTTAAAGAGAAAGGCTTACACAAGTGTTTATTTAGTGTATTCAATTTTCCTTAGAAAAGGGTTCATTCCTTTAGTAAAGATGCATTAGTGTTTTCCTTTCACAAACAAATGCCGTTGTAAAATACTGTAATTCACTATGTTTTCAGAAATGAATGTTTCTACAAGTTTTCAAAGTAAAGGGAAGTATAATAGAAAAAAAAAAGAAAGAAAACCTCCAACATTTGCCATTGTGGACTAAGTTATCTCTTTAAAGGAGATTATTTCTAGCTCCATCCATTTACCTATATTTTTCATAATTTTATTTTTAACATCTGAATAATATTCAACTTTGTGAAGTAGCACATTTTTATTATCTATTTACCAGTCCATAGAAAGCTGAGCACTTTCCAATTTCCCATTATTATGAATAGAGTGGCAATGAACACAAATGCACTGATTTCTCTGTTCTTTGAATATATGCACTGTGGTTATATATTTGGAACTTGTGGTAGATCAATTTCTGGCTTTTTGAGGATCCTCCACAATGATTTCCATAATAATCATACCAGTTTACTTGTAAGTTTGGTTAAATGTTCCAATTTTTCAATATTCTGGCAATATGTGATGCTGTTCCATGTATTGTTTGTTTGTTTGTTTGTTTGTTTTTCTTGGCCATTTTGGCTAGTCCCTGATAAAATCTGAAAGCAATTTTACTTTGTACTTCTTTGATTGTCAGTGATGTACATCATTTGCCTGGGGAAAGACTGGTTGGACTTAAAGCCCACTCCATAGGACAAAGCACATAGCTGATGTTAATGGTGTCCAAATCTGTGAGTGGGTGTGCTGCATAACTTTATGTCAACTTTACACAAACTAAAGTCATTCAAGAGGAGGGAACCCCCAATTAAGAAAAATGCCTCTATGAGATCAGGCTGAAGGCAAGATTCTAGGACATATTCTTAATTATTTATTGATGGAAGTATGTCAAATCCATTGTAGATAATGCCATTCTGGACCTCCAGGTCCTGGGTTCTATCAGAAAGAAGGCTTAATAAGTCAAGGAAACACTAGAGGAAGCAGCATCCGTGCATGTCCTCTTCATCAGCCCCTGTCTCAAGGTTTCTGCTCTATTTTAGTTCTTGTCCTGTTTTTGTATGTATGTATATAATGTCTTACATATTTTATTTTGTATCTTATATATTATGTAGACACATGTATATATATACATATGTGTGTGTGTGTGTGTGTGTGTGTGTGTGCAACACTGTTAAAAGAATCTTTAAAAGAGCAAAAGGCAAGAAATAAGGGGATTTGGATGGAGAAAAACAAAGAAGTGAATCATGCAATTATATTCTCAAAACATAAACTTTATTCTAAAGGCAGAGAGAAAAAGAGAGATGGAGACCTAGAACATGAAATTGAACTTTAAAGTTGTGAAGAAGTTAATGTGGAAATTTGAGGGATAGGGATGGAAGGGTGAATTACTATTTTCATGTGTAAGATTATCAATAAAAGGAAAAAATTGAGGCAAAATTAATATCTGAGTAGAGATATGGGTTGCGATTTTTTGAGGATAGTATAAACTATTCCTATTCTTCAGGGCCAAATTTCCCTACATTTGGCAAATGAAATACCATGAAAATTGAGTGGTATCTCCTTGAACTTATGTCTTTTTTCATTTGATATATTTTTCATAAAACTTTGTTCTAGAGTTATTCTGTATTTGAGACATGGCATCAATTATATTTACAGAATTTCACTATCCTTTTAATGGAAGATTTTAATTTTATGACATGCCAAAAGTATAATTCAGGTTCATTTTTTTCTTTTTAATTTGTTAAATTTATAACTCGGGTTCTTACATGAGCTTGAACAGATCTTCACTGAGCTACATTATAAGCTCTTGTCCCTTTGGCATTCTTATTTCTTCAGAGCTATTATATGAGGTAGGCACTTTAAACAAATTACACACACACATATATATATATGTGTACACATATATACATATATATGTGTGTTTGTGTTTGTGTCCTATTCCATACCTAATATCATGTGTTTACACACACACACACACACACACACACATATATATATACATATCAAGGTAAACATATTATATACATACATACATACATATATACATGCATACATATCTACATAAACATAGACACACCTATATTTAAGTCGTCATATAAATTTTGAAGAACCATTAAAAGTAATCATTTAATTTGAAGCATTTACCATTTCTTCATTTTCACTTTCTCTTAATAATAGTGAGCATCTGAGTCCCTGTAATTTCAGTATATTTACAGCCTTTCTCAGTCTCCCTAAATGTCCCCAGCCTCCTTTTGTTGCCATCAAGGTACAAGAGGTTTGTTCATGCTGTTGACTTCTTGTGTCTACTGTCTCTTTGACCTAGAATTAAAATCAAGTATGGCACACATAATTCCCATTTATTTATTTGCCATTTTTTCATTTATTTTTCATAATTCTATCTTCAGGGCATTGGAAATAAAAATAGGGCAATCACTTTTAATTATTTTTATAATATTTTTGTATTTATGCAAATAAGTTTTATTTTAAAACAAATAACATTTACCTAGTCAATGCTTAAAACAAATAAACTTTACTATGACCTGTGTTGCCCCACCTTGCTTACTTACCATTGTTATACTGAGACTAAGAATAGGTTAAGTATCAGGTGATCATATTTTAAATGAAGTTATGTGTAACTATTTTTGTTTTTCAGTCTTGCTGTGCTAAAGATGACATTTCACCAAATAAATGAAATGCTGTTCAAGATAATCCCAGTAGTATGGAGTTTCTAAGAAAAGGCAGAAACCAGTAGCTTATAAGAAATAACATCTTTGAACCATGGCAGGCCATATGTTCAGCAGAACAGGAACGTTTAAGTCCCAAGAGTTACAGATAAAATTCAGAGTGACTTAGAGATTATGAAAAGTAAAGGAAATGTTGGAAGAGACTTTATATCTTTTTAGAATGTGCCCTGAGCAAGAAATCTATGTCACCTTTCAAAGGAATGTATAGTCACCCAAAACTCTCTATAATGTCGGAGCATCCTTCTGGCTCAATATATTTGGCAGACATATTTGTGAGGCAGGAACTATTGAGGACTTGCATGCCCTGTCTTTGTGGAGTTTGGCCATCCACTCTGCCTGCATCCAAGCTATCCAATTTTTAGGCAGAAACAATGGAATTTTATCCAGTGGCTTGTTTGCCAAATATAAAGCCATCTCCATAAGTAGAAAATTGAATGACAATTGGAGGTTTTAAAAAAGTTTTGTGTAGGTACCACTCTTAAAGCGTTAATAGAGGTCTCTATATTTTGTTATATGAGTATTCATTCTAATAAATATAATCATGTTCACACTACCTATTTCTTAAGTCTATATTGACATATTCTTTGAAAATATTCTATACATATACAATGTGTTTGCTTAAATCTGCATCTTAATTGTTCCTTTCCAATTCCTTCAGGATCCCTACCACAGTTTTTTCTGAATTTTCATTTTTTATTAACATTAAGACTAGCTGTTTCTGTATACGCATGGATATATGTGGACACAGGACCATTCACTGGAAAATGATCAACCCATTGTTAAAATATCATGGATAAAGGTTCTGTCATTTCTAGGAGACAATCTCACAACAGTATTCCAGTCCCCCTGGTTCTTATAATATTTCCAGCCACCTTCCTTCATGTGCACTGAGATTTATGTTCAAGAAATGTTGGTGTATTGGTGTTGAATACCCCACAATATCATGTTCTCTGTAGTTTGACCAGTTATGTTTTTTTCAATTGTCTCAATCAGTTGAAAAAATTCACTTATGAGGAATAAAAACTACATTTCCCTGTATATATAAGGACTGTATTTAGAATGCAGTTAGGAATGATGTGGGTTTATTAAAGTGACATTAATAAATTCTCCTCTAAGTTCTATTGCTGTATTTCACTCGTGGTGGGTGATTTGCTAGGTACCAGTCATTCATCGTACAAACTGTTTATCTACTTAGAGAGCTGATGGTGACCATAATAATATCTGTGCCCTTATTGTACCTTTGCCTTTATCATGCCATACCTGTCATCATTGTAGTTCATAGGTATTGCAGGTGTGTAGAACTGCAACATGGTTCCTTCCCTTCCTTGAATCCTTGCATAGCAAAATCTGATACTATGAAAATGATTCCTCAGGAAGAGGACTTGCAGGTCAGACTCAGCTCAGGTCATTCAGGTCTCAAGTGTATGATATCAATTGTAAGATTTGTTCTTAAGAGTTTAAAATTATTTTTTCTTGTTGAGGATAGTGGTGAAAGTCTGACGTTAAAAGAAAGGCCTTTTCTCTGTTATCTTCTTGTTCTTGATTAGCCAGGAGTCTGGTAGTGGTAAAATAGTACTTTTCATCCAGTCAAAACCACATTGAAACCAAAATCCTTTTGTATATGCCAAATTCTAAACTCATATCTGAAATTCACATAAATTATGACAACATGCTTCTTAATATATGTAATGCTAAAATTGAAATGCTAAAATATAATTGTAATGAAATAGGAATACTGATAGGTGAAAATTTTAAAAATTGTATAGATTTGTGCAAATCCTAGGTCTCCATACATTTTATTATATTCTTTTTTCCAACTTTTTAATTTTATTTTAAAATTATTATTATAATTTATTCACATTACATCCAGATTTTTATCCCCTCTCTCTTGTCTTCATGTTCCCATTCTATTCACCCCTCTGATTTATTCCCCGCACCTATACCTTTGACAGTTCTGGTCATCCTTACACACTGTCTTGTACTCTTAACAATTTGAGAATCAGATATTTCCCACCTTCTTCTAACTCTCTTTTTGTAATTTTCATTGATCTTTGCTTTGTTAGATAATTTGGGCACATGTCAAATTTACTTCTCAACTAAAAGTTTTTTCCTGTTTATGTCTCAAAAGAGTTTATAGTAATTCTAATTATTCCAAATACTTTTCATATCTGATTTGCCTTTTCATATATCTGTTTTCTTGTTGTCTTTTGAATTGCCTCTACCTTTTATGTAGTTTTCAATAAAAACATTAGAATCTTGTTTTTATTGAAAGCAGTAAAATGTTATGAAATAATCAATTGAAATATTCATAGCTAATATAATTAGAAAACAAAGAACTCATGACTTTTTACACATTATAAATAATTGTTTTCTTCATCAGTATTAAGTTAATAAATGACCAATTTTATTTTTTAAAAAATAAAATATCATTTTGCACAGAAGAATAACTATCTTGCTTTCTCCAGTATTTTAACAGGTCAGTTCATATGTAAACAAATAGTAAAGATATGAGAAAATTTTAAAAATTGTATTAAATATTGGCAATGTTCCCAGAGGAACAAATTTGCAATTATACTGTGTAATTCTATATACAAGGCAAATGTGGCTCTGAAAAGAAAGCCATAAATAGGCTGGGAAATCAATGGGATAAAGTAGGCTTGGTTTCTATCTCCAGATTCTGCAGGGCTAGAAAGATGCAAAGTGCAAAAAATGTCTTCACATGAACCGAGCTCCTTTCACACAGCCACTAGATGCATAGAATCTAGAGTTTTTCTTGTTTTGATTTTCTTTTCATTCAAACTTACTCTATGGTAATGTACTGAGTGAACTGAGAGTGATAGTGGTGATTTTTATTTCTTGGACATGAAGCTATGTAGAGGAATTTTAATCTAGTAACGTGGCTGCTGGGGCAAGAGATAACATGCAAAGACACTTTAGGTCTGTGTGATACAGCTGGAATGCGCACTCACCCTTAGCACATATCTTTAGTCAAACTGAGCTTTTGATTACAGATATGTACAAACAACGTAGGTGAGGTTAGTGTGCAGAAGGGAGCAGAATGATTGAAAGTGATGTCTGATCGAGAGGCAAACAAAGTGAGAAACCAAAGAAAGAATGTGTCACCCAGACATGCCAACTCTCAGGAGAAAAATCACAGGAAAGTGAGGAAAGCTCAGAGAGGGAGAGCTGAATCAGGTCAGTCAGTGCAGAGGCAGTTGGTGAAAAGCACTACAGGGAGCCAAGTTCGCGGCCTGTTCAGCTGGCAGCAGTTAATTCTGTGAAGTTCAGAGACAGTTTTACCAGGAAACTTTACAGAGACTGGTTGAAGATAAAACAAGCTAGACTCAGTTAAAGACAGAAAGCCAGAGAAAGAGAAGGAGCCAGAAGATTAAAACAAACCACTAGAGTTATTTTGAGGCCAAGCACAGCAATTCAGTCAGAACCTGAGAAAAACAGTTTGATTCAGTCAGCTTGGAAAGGAGGTCAGGCCAGAACAGCTAAAGCGAACCTGCCAGAAAGAACTTAGAAAGAGCTAGAAAGAATGAGCTTATTCAACAGTAAGCCTCTGAGATTACAATTACTTCTGGCAAATGAAAGTTACATTAACAAAGCTGTAATTGTTTTCCTCATCTGTATCACTTTAGCATTTTATTGCTTTCCAAAGAAAACAGAATTTCCACTTTTGTGTTGTTTGGAAAGTTTAGATTAGTATCAGAAAAGAATAAGAAATAAAACAATAGAAGAAAAAAGTTCTTAGTAAATCAATACTTCTTATAGTTCATAATAACTATTTAGTTAATATTTTATTGAAATTCAGCTAATTATGAATTATGATGAAATTTAAAAAGCTATCATGTGCTTGAGATTTTTTTTGAGATTTTTTTAAATTAATTTATTCTTGTTACATCTCTATGGTTATCCCATCCCTTGTATCCACCCATTCTTCCCTCCCTCCCATTTTCCCCTTATTCCCCTCCCCTATGACTGTTCCTGAGAGGGATTACCTCCCCCTGTATATGCTCATAGGGCATCAAGTCTCTTCTTGGTGACCTGCTGTCCTTCCTCTGAGTGCCACCAGGTCTCCCCCTCCAGGGGACATGGTCAAATGTGAGGCTGTTAATCATATAAAAATCAATAGAAACTATCTGACATGAATATATTCCCAATTTAAAAAGTTCCCTATTTGTACTCAGGTCTGAGCTGATGGTGTCCCATTGCTGAGAGAAGAAGGACAAACAGGCTATACACATAATGCAGAAGCTAGCTTCAATTGATAACCACTTGCAAAAGGAAAATTAGTTTTCTCTAGCAGTCTCACTAGGGATACAAACCACTATTAAGGGCAGGCCCTATGTCCAGCAGGAGACACCAAACAAAAATGAACTCAATGGCATTTCAAATTTTCTTTTTTTCATAATGTATTATCAATGTATTCTTCTTTCCTTTTACATTACATGTCTTTTGTATATATTTTATGGTTTCTGGTTTTCTGGATTTAATGGTAATTTTTGTGGGTGTGAATGAGAATATATCTCTTGTCTACATGTATCTCTTGTGCTTTTTAGGATCTTTTTTAAATTTTGTGTTTTGTCCTATTCTGGTTTGTTTGTTTGTTTTTATTTTCTTCTTTTAAATTATTATTATTATTATGATGATGATGATGATGATGATGATGATGTTTGTTTTTTGATGAGTGGGAAAGAAAGAGTAAAGATATGGACAGAGTTTGGTGGAAGGGAAATCCTAATTAGAATATATATTATATTTAAACCAAATATATTTACAATGAAAAATAAAAATAAATTAAAGAAGAAAAATTACTTCTATTTGTTTCTACTAAATTTACAAATATTTTTATCAAGGTATACAAGCCTAGAGGTTCAGAACTTCGATCCAAGCTACATGAGACCCTCAACCAGGAGAATCATGAATTGAGCTAGGTGCAGGACTAATGCCTGTAATCATAGCACTCAGGATGGCAGATGCAGGAGGATCTATTAGTTCCAGGCCAGTCTGGTCTACAAAGTGAGTGCAAGAAAGCTAGAGATACACAGAGGAAACTTGTCTTGAAAAATCCAAAATGAAACAAAACAAAACAAAAACACTATTTGGCCCCTTCTGTTAGTTAAGGGTTAGCCATTATATCAGGACCAAATGTACAAAGAAACAAACTAGTGCTAGGCTATTAAGTTGAATCCCCAGTATAACAAATTAGGTAAATAAAGCAATTAAGTACTTAAAGGAAATTATACAAATTAAAACAAAAGAGTTCAGGAAATACTTTAAGTTTTAATTATAATAAACTAAGTTTTACAAATAGTAATTACTTTTAGTGACATAGTAATTTTTTCTTATGGATCCTTTCCATTTTTGCAGACCCATTTCCCTCAAATTATGAAAGACATTGATTTGGTTTACAGACTATAAACATTTAAGTTAGATTATTTTAAAAAATGTATGCAGCTTTCTTTATTTTTTACTTAGGATACATTGAAGCTAATTTATTTTATTGATTTGTCCAAATGACATACCATTTTTGAAGGAGAACATTGTTTTCAATAGGTTTTCCTGGATTAAATTAATTACATGTGTAGTGTCAAGCCTATTTAAAATTCTTAGTTGTTGGGAGTTTTATAAATACCACAGTTACCAAGTCAAGCATAATTGACATATCCTTCCTGAATAATCCTTGGGAAGCTCATGATATTCTGATTAAAACAGGCTTGAAATCTTAGTTCCAGTAAACAAATTCTTATGCTAGGACATTGTATTAATCGAAATCCAATCTATATTGTCAAGTATGTGGACAATTGATCTTTATTTCCTGACCTGAGATACTTTGGAGTGAGTAAACTAACTCATCAATAAAAAGCTATTATGTCAGACAAGAACACTGAGAGGAGGAAAGTCTCAAATAGTTTTTGTATTATATTTCCATCCATCAAGACAAAAGTAGAGATCCCGAAAAAGCATTTTCTTCCCTGACAAGCACCAACACATGTCTAACATTTCTGTACATAAAATTCATATTTAATTTGCACCGATTAACAGAAGCAAACCTTGGTAACAGAGCTTATGTTTATAAATAACAAATTCTCACTTTACACATAGGTCTGTAATAGCAAATCAGAATAGAGGATGGAAAGAGCACATGGGTGGATGATCATCTGTCAGTCAAGGACTGAGCAATCGGAGAGCTTCTCCTTGGTACTCATTAGAAGCCAGTATGTCTGACACATCTCAGTTCTTTGCCTTTGGAGTGTGAGGCAAGATATCTCTTGTGTTTAAGACATAACTCTACATGAGTATAAATACAAAAATACCGAGGAAGGCAAATATGGTAACGTTCTGTTTGATTAACAAATTTCACACAATTCCAGACTCCAGGAAAAAAAATACATGGTCAAGATCAGAATGTGTGCTCATGGGACAAAGGGAAACACAGTGTGAGATTCTATCAAGGCTTGTTTCCTATCCTCCAACCTCAGAGGAGTTGCCAGTAACAGATACATGTCCAATGGTACAACATACACCAAGGTTCTACGAAAATCCCACCGAAGTTTGAGAAGAGGCTCAAGTCTGAAAAGTAACTGCAGCCATAATCAAAGTCTGAAAAATAATTGGATGCCCATCAAGAGGAGAACTAATAGTAACAGTAAGAAATGTCATAATATTGTGAACTTTGATATATGTTCCTATATAATTCAATACCAAAATAATTATTCTGTACCTATTTTATGATTTTAACTACATGAAGTATTTTCATGAAGCCTAACAAATAATGAGAGTAGTAAATTCAGGATTTACTTACTGGTGGAAGAGGAGATTAAAAAATTCAAGAAAGAACAGACCTGAAAAGAGTATGAAGAAATACTAAAATGTGTCCAGGCTTTAAATAAATTGATAATTAATGGCTTCTGAGGTCTATACATAAGTTTGACATGAGCAGTTAATTTTTAAAATACTTAACTTACTTACTGCCAATTATTCCACAATATTTGGTAGTATTAACACCATTATAAGCATATCGTTCTTTATTTAAATATTATTTCATACAAACATTAACATTCCTACAATGATTACTTTTGTGTTGCTGTTCGGATTATATAGCACATCTACTCATTTTATTTTAAATATCTGTCTCAGATAATCACTCACCTCACTACTAGATTTTCTACTTTAATGTGAGTATTAATTTTAGCTTACTAGTTATTTGTAAACAATAGATATGTATACCTCAAAGTTAATAACAATCAGCTAACAATAACAACAAATCTATACAAGAGCTGTCTTAATCAATTAATACTACAACTGTAGCTTGGTTTCAAAGACTGTTTTTTATTCTTTGACATGAAACCATAACATGAGGAACTTGCGAAACTTACCAGCTCAAAAATGAAATAAAATCTCCTTGATTAATGTTCTTCATAGTCATTTGAATCTAGTTTTAAAAACATGCACTTTTTCACTCAAAAATACCTTTCTAAATGTATGTGTCATCTTGTCTCCTGAGGAAAATACTCAATTCTGTGAAAACACATTATTTGCTAATGTGACAAATTCAAATACCTGTTGTACTATGCAAGTGACAGAAAAAGTGAGCAAATTTCACTTAAACTGTAGAGAACTGTAGGGCGCTGAGGATGACTGGAGTGTGGAGGGTGACAAACAGAGAATAGACTCTAATAGAGCCCTTGAGAACAGTTTATCAGTAGCTATTCTGATTTTTGAAATATATGTAAAGTGGCATTCAATATATATTTTGTATATTGTGAATTAATATAAAATTTATAGGACATTATATATTCAATGCATTTATGCATATATCATTTTGATTTTATCCAAAATTTCTCCCCTATGACCTCTGTCTTTTCAATTCCTGTTAAATATATTCACATCTGAGAATGATATATATATACACATATACTTAGAATAAATATATGCATATTTATTAAGCATAATAAGTATTAAATGAGATATATTGTCAATTTACATATATGAGATAGCTGGTAAAATGCACATTTTCCAGGATGGTGTGGCTAGCCACAGACTCAATGGTGCCAGTGAATTACTGTCTATTCAAATATTAAAGTCTGAGAGTTACAAGTGTAGGTAGGTTCCAATTAAAAAGTTGATAAGCTTCACAGTCTGTAGAACTGATGCCTAGGGATGACTTTGACTAGGGAAAAAGAAGAAGAGAATGAAAAGAGGTAGAATGAGAAGGAGGAGGAGGAACAGAGAAGAAGAAGAAGAAGAAGAAGAAGAAGAAGAAGAAGAAGAAGAAGGAGGAGGAGGAGGAGGAGGAGGAGGAGGAGGAGGAGGAGAAGAAGAAGAAGAAGAAGAAGAAGAAGAAGAAGAAGAAGAAGAAGAAGAAGAAGAAGAAGAAGAAGAAGAAGGAGAAGAAGGAGAAGAAGAAGACGACAAAATGAATAAAAGACTCAGATTCAAGAGGATCATTAAAAAGAATTCTCTCAGTGAAGTTAGGGTTTGCATTCATCTGACAAAAGGTGGGTTATAGATCTTAGGGAGAATAAAATACTATAATGAGTCTAACGATTTACATAATCTGATCCAACCATGCTATCACAGGAAAGATTTGGTCATTGTGGCTTATATTGTGTCAATATTTACACATGTATCATGTGTCAAATTGATGCCTCATAACATTTCTATAAACCATATTTAACCTCAAAAAGGATAGGAGCAAAGTTAGCTCTGAGGAGCATAATGTGTCCTGTGTACAGCTGCCAACACATTCCTAGAGGAGTTACATTACTTGACTGATGTTTACTCATTTCTTCAATGACCTGTAACTGAAATACTAAAATGTAAAATTAATAACATTAACCTCCTTGATATAACATCAAGAATCAGAAAAAATAATGCATGCAATACCCTTATGCTGGGTGATTAATGGGTTTTCACGACTATTTAAAAAATGTCAATTTCATCAATATTTCATCATCCTATTTGGAAATGAATTGTGTAGGTGTCAAAAGACACTTTAAGAAAAGATTTCTTTCAGCTCACGGTGTGAAGTGTCTGCATTTATTAACACTTAGATCCTGTGTTCTTGGGGATGTTTTTAAGCAGATCATCCTGCTGAAGAGGATGATGCAGAGTAAAGGTATTTAACTCATGCAACTAGAGCTAGTCTCACACAATGATGAGGCAGGGGAATAACCCTTCAATGGTAATATTCGTTCTGCTTGATCTACTGTTTACAGAGTAATTTGACTCCTGATGCTTCAACCACATGGAACGGCACCATCTTGCACATCAGCCTTTCAACACAGGTCTTAAATGTATTTCATATCCTAAAGTGCAAAAACCTTGATTTTAGTACATCATTTTAGGTTTTGAGTATCATGACTATGTTACA
This sequence comes from Acomys percivali, assembly GCA_907169655.1. Classification (NCBI taxonomy): domain Eukaryota; kingdom Metazoa; phylum Chordata; class Mammalia; order Rodentia; family Muridae; genus Acomys; species Acomys percivali. Next base: position 35,678,226 of record OU015756.1, on the reverse strand, counting down.
GTAATAGTGAGATGAAATACTCCGGTTTGAGAAGTTTATTAAAACAGTTGTTTACACACTGTGCAAACAAGCCTCAGCATCAGAGACAAAATATGTGCCAGCATTCTGCAGAGAACTAGAGCCCATAGGGCAGAATTGGAAGTTTTTTCTCTTATGCATCTCTGAGGATTAATTTTATTCACTTTATGTCCCACTCATAGCTACTTCCCTCCTCTCCTCCTTGTCCCCTCACTCCTCTTCCCCTTATTCACCTTCCCTTAGCCACAGAAAAGAGTTCCACCATCAACCCACCTCCAGCATATCAAGCTGTATCAGGACTGAGTGCATCCTCATCCATGGTGGCCTGGAAGGGCAGTCCTAGCAGGAGAAAAAGCAGGCAACACAATCTATGTCAGAGACAGCCCCTGTTCCTCTTAATAGAGGACCAACACAAAGACCAAGCTGCTCATAGGATATATATGTGCATAGTCTATGGTTGGTGCTTCAGTCTCCAAAATGCACCCTGGGCCCATGTTAGTTGGCTCTATTGGACTTATTCCATAAAAGAGTCCTTAGACAGGCTTGTGATTCCCAAGCAGGAGGCATGAAAGAGGAATGGGGAACAGGATGTCTTGCTCTTCTCATGTAAATTCTCATTTAAAAAAAATTATTTATTTTTAATGTATTCACTTTACATCCTGATTGTAGCTCCCTCCCTAGTCTCCTCCCAGAGATTCTCTCTCCCCCCTCCCTCCCTCCTTCTCCCTGCCCAACTCCCCTAAGCCCCTATCATCTGACCCCAGCCTATCAAGTCTCATTAAACTGTCAGCATCATCTTCCTCTGTGCCCTGGTAAGGCCACCAGCCAAGGGGAAGTAATCAACAAGTGGGAAGGGAGTCCATGTAAGAAGCAGGCCCTGATCTCTGTATTGTGGGACCTACATGGAGAGCCTAGTTCCCCTGCTCAGATGTAGTAAATTCACATTTCAAGTAAGATGTTCAGGAACTGTCAAGTCTGTTAGTGGCTCACAGAAAATGTCTCAATTAAGTAATTGTCAATGTCTGTAAATGGGAGCAATGGTTGCTACAAACAAAGCAGCAGCTAGATTCTAACAATATGCATCTGTACATATTGATGTGCATGGCAAGCAAACTCATAAACAGGTTAAACACATGGTTTTATTTAAGGACAACTTTTTTTCTTTTCAGTAACAGAGTCAGAGAATATTAACAGGACATTAAGCAACTTGCTGATTTCTTAGGGTAATAATACCATATTGGAGTTTAGAGCTGTTTTTGGCTCCTGGAATATTGGACACTGAGTAGTGAATGAAGAGTCAGTCCATGCTATTGGGGTTACACACACTCTTCAGAATGGCTTACCTCACCTCTCTTTCATGATTACATTGGGAAATACTAGGCACTAGCAATAATATTCTTCTGTGTAGAATGTGTCCTTTGTATCTACTTTTTTATTAAATCCCTTTCAGCTAAGGTTAGTTTCCCTTTAACAAGCATTCACATTAGGCACACACATTTGCAATTTCTTTGCAATTTGTCTTTATACTTATTCATCATGTTTCTTTGCTAGTGACTTTCTTTCTTTCTTTCTTTCTTTCTTTCTTTCTTTTTTTCTTTCTTTCTTTCTTGTTCCCTGAGACAGGGTTTCTCTGTAGCCCTGACTGTCCTGGACTCACTTTGTAAACCAGGCTGGCCTTGAACTCACAGTGATCCACCTACCTCTGCCTCTCTAGTGATGGGGTATGTGGCTTATTTCTTAATGAAGATATTCTTTGTTAATAATTTTCTAGTGAAGTGTCTTCTAAGTCTTTGATCATTCTTTCCATCAATAGCCATAGGCCACATAGCAGTATATAACAAGTTCATATCTGAAGAAAAAGGCATAGAGACAGTTATAAGTATTCTCTGACCTGAGAAAATTTCCCCTCATCACTGTCACTCGGTGATGTTCCAGAATGGTTATAGTGCAGCATGCACTTTCCAGCCTCAGGACAGCATAGCATGACTGAGCTGTCCATATTCGGTTCATATGCCCATATTGTGTAGAATGATCTACAACCTAGGCCTAAGTGTTCTCTTCTCTGTGAACTGGTAGATACTAGGGCAGTCTCCTGGAGTCATGAGTATAAGTTAAGCATGGAAAAGAGATGAAAAAGAATTGTAATGTGCATTTGGACCACCTGTTTGTATAGTGTATGTCACAGTGTCTTCACAGTTCCCCTCAAATATGTACCTTGATTTTGGTAGTAAAATGACACAATGTTTTATGTATATTTTGGCTTTATGGTTTTTCACTGTGAACAATATGACATTCTGCACTCACGGTCACCTAGATCATGATGGGCAGCTCAAGTAGCAACATGGTCAAGTATTCAGTTTCTTTTAGACACAGAAGCTAATTTTAATAACTTTCACACTTGTCATGTAGAAATCAGTGGCACACATAAAGTTCTACACCAGTGATACCTAGCCAAAGGTAAATATAAGGGATAAATAAATAATAACTAATAATCTCATTTTTACAATATAAATGAAAAACAATTAATCTGCTTTTAAATAAATAAATAACATATATATGTTATATATTTCTATTTTTCATATCAAAGTTTATTTGCTATTGTGTTAGATATGATTGTAGGCTTATTTAACAAATCACAATTCCTTTGAGGATGCAATGTATACACAGAACTCAGAAATCACCCTAAGACAACTCAGTGGTCGCTTTCATGTATTTAGAATGTTTAATTTTTATGTGGCTACCCAAGACATTTCATGAACAAAGAGCACACTTCTTTCTCCTCTTCATCGATGGTCATCCAGTTCTATTTCTAATTATTTCTCTCTCCAATACTTTGTAAATAAATTATAGTGAATTGTAAACATATTCTGCTAATTTTTAACTGAAGATTCTGAGATGTGAACCCCTCAGACTTACAATAATAAAAGTCTCATTTAATCTCCAATTGATGATCCCATGTTCATTGACATGGCTCTTCATCAATTTGCTTGCATTTCAAGGATACTCAAAACTTAGGCCTGGCATTTTATATATAAAAGAATTAGATTTAAATTTAGTACCTTAGGGGCACGTTTTTAAGGAATTGTTAATATTATTTCAACCTGAAAGTATTAAAGAAAAAACACATAGTGCTAGAATATAGGCAAAATAATATAAATATATAATAGAAACTATTAAATCTTTTGATAAAACTTTAAGAAATGTTTCTAGTAGAACTCTACAGATTGATACACCATTTGATGTGAAATTAGTTTCTTTTTTTAAAACTTGCATTTCAATCAGTTGCTCAAAGGTCATGTTTAATGTCACATTAGCACATTCTCAGAAAGATGTAGTTTTGTTTATGCTTCATGTGATAAGATAAAAACTCCCTGTGTGATGAATTCAAATGCAACTCTTGAATCTCATTCAAGGTTTTAGCATGGCTCCATTAAGGCATGCATTTTCAGCCAATGACATTTATCATTTCAATGACACACTGTGATAGCCTGTGTGCTTATATATATAACAGAATATTCTACCTTTAGTCTCAGGTCAATTGGTTAATCTATGAAAAATTATTGCTTTCCAAATATAATGTAGCAGCAACAAGAAATATAACTGACACATCCTATTTGTATAGATCATTAATATTCAATTTATTTAAATTATATTTTTCTTTTAGATAACATTAAATTATTTTATCTGTGGAACTTATTGGTTGATTATGCTAAATTATTTTGGAGAATAAAAACAAAAGAAGATTATAAAGAGGGAATATTTTATAATATATTTTGTATTTTCTTAAAATTAAAAGCAAATCCCTTTGCTAATGATTACAGATAACTGGGATTTAGTAGCTGTCATGAAAAATATTATAAATAAAAGATACCTTTTTTCTTCCAAAGGATTTATCTGGAGGAAAGAAATTTTAATACTAAGTGCGTTATCTCAATAGAATAAAAAATACAGAAAGAAAGAAAACTGATTGTTTACATGAAGGCAGCCCTTCATCCTTCCATGTTTGACTTTCACCCTCAGAATGAGATGGAAGAATCAGAGCTAACATGGCTGCAAAAGCATGGCAAAAAAGAATATAGTTGCTGTTAATGTCTGTTAGAATACAGGTGCTCTGAGTGTCTGTTAGAATACAGGTG
>OU015756.1:35661966-35672580 GCA_907169655.1 Acomys percivali | reverse complement strand
TCTCTCTCTCTCTCTCTCTCTCTCTCTCTCTCTCTCTCTCTCTCTCTTTCTGTATGTGTGTGTGTGAGAGAGAGACAGAGAGAGAGAGAGAGAGAGAGAGAGAGAGAGAGAGAGAGAGACAGACAGACAGACAGACAGAGACAGAGACAGAGACTGAGACGATGGAGAGACAGAGACAAAGAGAGACAGAGAGACAGAAAGGCAGAGAAACAGAAGCAGAGAAACAGGCAGAGGAGAGAGATTAGATAACAACATGTAAATGATAATAGAAAGATAGATTAGACAGATAGATAGATGTTAGATGATATATAGATACAGATGAATGAAAGATAGATGATAGAAATAAAAAATAGAAGAACTGAAATTTCAAAGAAGACAAGCAAATTTAATTATAAATTTAACATGCTGACACTTTGATTTTGAAAGTCAAATCTACAGAACCATAAGAAAAATATCTGTTTTTTAAGTTCTCCAGCTTGTGGTATTGAATTGCCACCAAAAATATTAAAAGGAAGAATACATTATGGGAAAAAGAGATCTGACTTGTACAAAGAAATGAAGAATATTTAAGGACTAAATGAAGACAGAGTAGAACTGTATACCTAGTGTATCAAAATCATTTAGTATGTAATTGTTGAAAGTATTCATGCCAAAAACATATTGAATGATTGTAACATTTGTGTAAAAGTGGTCTGGGAACTTGACCACTATGCCACTGAGTTTGTGAGAGACTTTGTTGCCACTTTGTTATTATGCTATTACAATATTTGAAACACGGTATGATGGTTAATCTTTGTTGTCAATGTGACTGGATTTAAGTTGACATAAGATATAATCTGCAGCTCCCTGGGTGTGGTTATAAAGATGTCTTAAGAAACAATTAACATTAAAAATGTGGCTAGCAACATGTCAGAGACAAAAGTTTCAGATAGAGTTTCAGGATATATCTAGAGAAAGCCAGGCGAGCACCACCTTTTTCTCTCTCTGCTTCCTACCTTCCGTGATGTGAAATGCCTTGTTTGATCTTACCCCCCCTTGCCATGATAGGCCAGCCACTCTAGCAAATGGCTTGAAATAGGTATGCAAGTTACTTTTATTCAGATATGATGTCCCAGCCCAGGTAACTAAAGGGAGGATTTATATAAGCTTTATATATTTGTTGGAATACCTAAGAAAAGCACTGTAAAAAAATTAAACTACTTATGTCTCTTGCTCCCCCCAAAAATAAGGGAAATGAAGAATAAGACGTCTGTCGTGGCACATGGCTTTAATTCCAGAATTAAGGATGCTGAGTCAAGAAGATCTCCAATTTAAAGCCTGTCTGAGTTTTATGGAGACATTGTCTCAAGCATTGTGCAAAGAGAATAAAGCAAGAAGCAGAGATTAAACAAATAAAGAAAAGAGTAAATGCCACAAACATAAAACCATCATAAATATGATGGGCATTTATCCCACAGATTCCAGTGATAACTTTGAATGTCATGCATAATCAAATAGGGACTGTTAGAGTGGACAGAAATATGCGTGTTTTATATAATTATATATATATAATTTAAAATGTACATAATTTACAAATGTAAGTACAAATAAATAAGAAGTAAAAGAAGGAAAGAAGTCATAATGTGGAAACAATAAAGAGAGAAGCCAGATGTGCTTACTTTGCTTTCACACTAACCAAGAAGGAGAATAAAGAACCCAGAACTGGAAGCATCAGCATTACATATTTTCCTCATATACAGAGTCTAGCAGTGGAAGTGCGTGAAATTAGTAGGGAAACTATTAGGGACAAGAAGTGCATCACAGTGAGATGGGAAATGAGGGTAATTGGCATATGTTTATGATCACAGAACCACACAACTATATATGTATTTGCATCATATAACTCATTGTTATGCACAATTAGTATATATTAATAAAATAAAAGAAGTTTGGATGAGCCTAAAAATAAATTAAAATACAGGATAAACTAATTCAGCAAGCAACAGATGTAATAATGCTCTCAAATTCAAATGGGATTTTTACTAAAAGAACCAATATTATGTATCATAAAATTCAACTTTAGAAATAGAAATGTGAGCATATAACATATATTTTAGAATCATGATCCAACATGCAAAAGAGTAAATGAGCCTACGTGTAGCAGAATTGGAAAAATTGCAAAACTTATATTTTAGGAGGAAACTTCACTTTGATTTATTTTTTAAAATAATCATAAAACTTTACAAGTAAAATGTCACACCAACCTATTAAAATTAATCAAAGTGTCTGGACAGATATTTCTTCAAAGAACACACACAAATATCAAAAAATAAATAGAAGTGGTTAAACTTTTAGTTATAAAATGCCAATTAAATCTACAATGAGATACCACTTTATATCAAGTGGAATGTCTTTAATAAAATCATATAATAACTACTGTTGTCAGGACAGCAAAAATTGTAATGCATTGACTATATGGACATACATTTGTAAAGATGCTTTAAATGATACCTTGGTAGTTTATAATGTATAGATAAAGAAATTACTATGTGATTCAGTAGTACAAGTTTTGGGCACTTATTCAAAGGGATAAACATAAGTTCATGTATAAATATGTACACACACATATTCATATGGCCATTATTGTGAAAAAGTAAAAAACAAAAGGAAAAGGATCAGTCCATAGACTGATCATTGTGTAAAACAAGCCTTTTATAACCATCCAAGACAATTTAATTTTGATAGTAAGGACCCCAGATTTACATTAGCTGGCAAAATGCAAAAAAATAGTTTATTATCATTTGCCTAAAACACAGTAACAATTGTCACTTTATTTTACTTATCTTAATATTCCAAATGAGCCAGAAGTTGTTTAGATGTGATTCAATAAATTAATTTTATGTTGAGTATCCATGCTATGAAAATTATATAACCAAATATTCTATGGAGGCTAACTAGTATAATAGTTAGATAAGTCAAGGCATAAGGTTGACAACTAAGTATGAGATTATTTCCTTAGGATAAATCTTCAAAATATTTTGGATGAGAAAACTAAACAAAAATACCTCAAGTAATGATGAAACTTAGTTGACAACTTGACAGCTTGTAGAATCAAGTAAACCTCACGCAGCTGGGCATGCCTATGAGGCGGCTGTCTTGAGTGAGTTATTTGAGGTCAGAACACATACCCTAAATCTGGGCTACATCTTCTGGTGACAGCCCACATACAAGCACAAGACAAAGAGAGCATTTGCTTTTTGGCTTGCCTTCTCTCTCACTCTAGCCACTGTTGCTGCAACATTCACCTTTATCCTGTATGAGAGTCGAGTTCTCTGAGAGTCCAGTGTAGACTGAAGACCAGCAACTCTGTAAGAGTCCTTCAGATCTCCAGCACCAGATTTGTCACCGCACAGGCATTCTCTCTTTCATTGAACTGATACATAGATTTTTGTTGAGAGACAGATATTGTTGGACTACCCAAATGAATGTCTATCATCCAATCAAATAAATCTACTATGAATATGCAATACACTATTGTAATATATTATATAAAATACCATAATGAAAAAAATATATATTAACATAGAATACAAGTGTATTATATATTAAAATGCATGTATTCACACTATCAATTCTATTTCTTTAGAGAACCCCTTTAACATACCATGTATCTTGATTCTATTTACATAAAATTTCCATAATAGTCAAATTCACATTTTCGTGTGTCAAACATATTATGATAGAATTATTTAGCTCGCCTTGACAATTTGAAACCCCATATACATATCACTTGTATTTAGTTAGGATTTTATTACTGAGAAAAGACATCACAACCGTGAAGATAATATCAAGAGGGAAAGAATACAAAGCGTCTGTTCATGCCTCCTTTTACTTGCAAAGAAACAGGGTTTGGTCCTAGTGATCCTTTGAATATGACTGGCCCTCTAGACTCCTATATCTGAGTGCTTGGTTCCCTAGTTGTTAGACTGTTTAGGAAGGTGTGGCCTTGTTGGCAGAGATGTATCACTGGCATGTGATTTGAGGCCTATGCCAGGCAAAGCCTTGCACTTTCACTGCCTCCTGCATTTGGATCAGATGTAAGCTTTCAGCTAATACCCCAGTATCATACCTGCCACCCAGCTCCTCACCACGATGGCCACTGGCTCACTCACCGAAACTCTGAAAAAGCTCTCAATTAATTAGTTCCTTTTATAAGTTGCCTTGGTCATGTTTTTTCTTTATAGCAATGAAATAATAGTAACTATTATAGTTTAGAAGTTGAATTTCAGCATATTTTTTAGTTAATTCAACCAAGTAATTTGAAAATCATGGAATAAGACAAAGCAAAATGCAGAAAATAGTTTATTATTATTTGCTTAAAACACAGTAAAAATTGTCACTTTATTTTACATGGCTTAATATTCCAAATGATCCAAAAAGTTATTTAGAAGTGATTCAATAATTTTGGGTATCCACGTTATGAAAATTATATAATCAAATATTCTATGGTGGCTAACAAGTATACTAGTTAGATAATAACTGCAAAAATAATATTTCACTTCCTTCCAAATGTGGTTTACAACTAAACTATAATTATTTTTAGATAATGATGTAAGTTTATATTCTGAAAGTCATGATTAAACCTTACCCAAACACTATTTTATTTATTTTATATTATATAAAAATAAAACTTTAAATATTTTGTAGACCCAATAATAAAATATTTTGTTGCTCTACTTATTATTCTACCTTGGTAATAATTATGTCACTTATACATTTGCCATTAGATATCAATTAGAGTACTCCAAGATAATTTTTAAATATATGCCTAATAATTAGTATAATATAAATAGTGAAATAAACAGTTTTAATGGTGATTATTAGGTATTTTGGACATAATATGATATTAAAAACAGAAAAATATTGGATTAGTATTTCATTTTAATATAAGGCAATTCAGATTCTTGGTTGTGATACTTGTTATTATTATAATTTTACTTGAAAATTATCCAATAATTATTATCAAAAACATCTTTCTTCATTAATCTTAAGTAAACACATTAGAGAAAAAAATTAATATCTACTCGAATCATTGTTCCACCCATCTTAAGCAGGAGGATAGTTCAAATGCACTCTTCAGTCACATGCAATTGGAATACATTCTAATCAGGAGATCCTGGTTACTAATAGAGGAACTATGATTCTTCCACACTCAGCCCAGCAGAAACAACATACTAGTCTCCAAAGGAGCTGCAATATTTTTTCTTAGTTCCCCATTGAGATGATAATAAACCTTTGAATCGCCCACCTAGAAACATTTTCTTTGTGAAAAAACTGCTGGGGTCATTGAAAAAGTCACTTGATACTAAGCCAGAGACAGAAAGCTTTTTCTCTTGTGTTGGCAGCTTTCTTCTCCCTCCTTGCCTCATTCCCACCCCCATCGCTCATGCCCTTTATAATGTTCAACAAAAGCATTGCTCAATTGCATCTTGTCTGACAGTGAAGGTACATAAAGTGCCCATTTTGTTTAAATGAACGGCAGTAACCTTTTTGCTGTACCAACTACTACCGCACCACAGGAAACAGCACGGGCTCTGCTTATATCCCTTCACTTTCAACTCACAGTGTCTTACAGGTGTTATAAATCACAATCACCTTTAATCTTATAACCATTCAACATAAGATGCTTGTGTGTTATTCAAGTAAGCAGTTTGTGTTTTTACGATAACTGATTCAAAAGTTGTACGTTATGTGACATGGAAATGCGATACGTTTTCATGTAAGGAAAGAAAGAAATGCACACAAATCATATAACAATGTCTCAAATCCCGCAGTAATATCATGGATTTAGAAAAATGTATTTAAAACTATTTAATCTCAGACTTTAAGGATTCATTTACAAAATGTTTCTTAATTTTTATAAAATCAAAATCAACTGTCACTCGTAAGCATACAGTGAGTCAGGAAAATAACCCTGCCTTCATCCATCTATTGTCTTCCTTTTCTTCAATTTATAAAGTAGCCTATTCATATTTTATTTCACATATCTTTATATCATATATCTTAACTGTTTTACAGTTAGCAGGGCTATTCAGTAGGATCTTATGTAAGCCTTTCTTCAGAATCATACCAAATTTTGTTGTTAATATGTGTACACCGTATTTACACATTAGGCCAAAATAATATTTAATACCAGAAATAATACAATCAGAAGAGAAAATAAAACACACATTGGAAGTTGATGGGAGGGGGGAAATCAGTGGGAGAGTGGGTGGGGAGGGTAACTGAGGTGCAGATCAAGTGAGGAAAGTGGCGGAAAGAACCAGGAAAGAGAATGGATTTGGTGGTGGATATTTCTGGGACAGAGGAGATTCCTGGGAGTCGATGTGGGTAACCTTAGCTGAGACTACTAAGAGCAGGGGTTAAAGAGCCTGAGGTCAAAACCTCCTGCAGCCAGGTGGGACTTTCAGTAGAGGCATGGGGACACCAACCCATTCGTAAAACCTTTGACAAAAAATCCATCTTGCCTACAAAAAGATAGGGATTTGATGGAGCAGAGGTTGAAGGAATAACAAATCAGTGATTGGCCCAACTAGAGACCCACCCCATGGAAGAGAGCCAATCCCTGTGACTATTAATGATACTCTGATATGCTTGCAGACAAGAGCCTAGGGTGAACAGTCATCTTAGTGGCTTCATCCAGCATCTGATGGAAGCAGATGCAGAGACCCACTGCAAACAACAGGCTGAGCTGAGGGAGTTTTGTGGAAGAGTGGGAGGACGTATGGAGGGAGCCTGTGGACTGAAGGACACCACCATAAGACCCACTGAGCAAACAAACCTGGGCCCATGGGGGCTCACAAAGATTGAACTGCCAACCATAGAGTATGCAAGGGCTAGATACCCTACACATATGTAACAAATGTTCAACATGATCATCCTGGGGCCACCTAAGACGGGTAGGGGCTGTCTCTGACTCTGCTGCCTGCCTCTGGGTTTCTTTCGTCTAGCTGGGCTACCTTGTCAGGCCCCTGTAGGAGAGACTGTGCTTAGCTCTGCTTTGATTTAATTTGCTAGGGGCTTTGGTACCTCTTGTGGGCCTCCCTTTCTCTGAGAAGAGTGAGAGGGGTGGATAGGTAACATGACGGTGGGAGTAGGAGGAGAGATGGTAGTGATTGAAGGGATTGTTAAAAAGACACTAAAAAAAAAGAAAAAAAAAGATATTCCTTTCCTCTGAAACCTCCTATGCTGGATCTTAATAATACACATTGCTCTCAGCATCACTGTCCTCCACTTTCCTACTAATACTGGGCATTAATCTCTGATTAAAGCTTTCACCTGTTTTCCTAACCCAAAGTCTACACTTGGCCAAGCAAAACCATGGCCAGGCTTGTCAACAATACCCCACTGCTGATACCAACTTCTGTTTTAGTCACTGTTCTATTGCTATGAAGAGACACCATAGCCAAGTCAGCTCTTATAGAAGAAAGCATTTTACTGGATTTTACTTACACTTTTAGAGGCTTAGTCCATTATCATCATGGAGGGCAGCATGGTAGCATGCCAACAATTATTGTAGCTGTGATTTCTATATCTGGATCTGAAGGCAGCAAAAAGAAAGAGCAATTGGGTCTGGCTTGGGCTTCTGAAATCCCAAAGCCCAGCCCAAATGATAAGTCTACACCAAGAGGGCCACAGCTCCTAATCCCTGTCAAGCAGCACCACTTCTGAAACATTCAAATAAAGGAGCTTATGAGGGCCATTCCTATTCTAACTACCACAAAGTCCAGTGGTGAATAGATGATCTTCCTGAAAGTAACTATTTCCAGGTGCCATGGACTACAGGATGAAGATTCTGTACAATTCGTTGTTTCAGATAGACAATTAGTGATTATCATGATATCTTTACCTCTCTTATCATGGCACATTTAACCTGATAATCAGTATTTTTTATTGTAATTTCTACTTTAATCCTGAATAACATAAAGTCACACAAATTCAGAATCACAAATCATGTGATCATGGTTTCCTCCAGAATTTCAAATTAAACCTTACTTCCTCAAAAGATCTTTGACAAGCCTGCCGCTTTAACTAATCAGTGAATGAATGACAGGTTAAAGTCCCTTTGTCTCTGCCACTGGGCATCTGATCACTCATCTTTATAGTTGCAATACATCATTGATTAAGAGCAATCAAACTCATTGCTAATCCCAGAATATCAAATGGAGAGATTAATTAAAGTGTTAAAACCCATAATGATTGAGGGAATCGGTGGTTTTTTTATGACTTTTAGGCATAGACAGACTTTTTTGAATGAATAGAGAGTAGTTTTCTGTTAAAAATTTGCAAGGTAGTTGTACTGGGTTTGAAGAATAAACTTCTCTGTACACTGAGCAATTAGCTTTAAAATTTGTAAGTTGGCTGACTCCCGACCATCCACAGTGATCACATGTCATTTATTTCAGTAGCCAGTAAATCATTGCTGACAAGTACTGCAGAGTGAAGCCTATAATTATAGATTAGCACAGGATGCTACAGAAAGAAAATTATAACTTACACACCTTGCTTTCAAAAATAAGAAAGTATTAAATGTTTTCTATACTACTTTCTTTCATTTTCTTATAAAATATTACAAATATAGAGTAATATCAGGTTTTGGATCAGTATGAATATATATAAATACACATCATTTGCAGCATTTGTATTATGACATGACTCTTCTGTCAATAAACTAATATTTTACTTAATTTTAAATAAACACCTTATAAATAAGTACACATTTCACATTTTTCTTTTTTTAATTAATTTATTCAGATTACAACTCAATTGTTATCCCATCACTTATGTCCTCCCATTCCTCCCACTCTCCCACTTTCACCCTATTCCCCTACCCTAGGTCTGTGACCGAGAGGGGTCTCATCCCCCACTTTATGGTCATAGGCTATCAAGTCTCATCTTGGTAGCCTGCATATTCTTTCTTTGAGTGCCACCAGGTCTCCCCACGAAGGGGAGGTCCTCAAATATGGAGCACCAGAGTTCACGTCCGAGTTAGTCCTTGCTCTACACCCAACTGTGGAGGATGTCTTGTCCATTAGCTAAATCTGACTAAGGGTTCAATGTCTACTACTTGTAGTGTCCTTGGTTAGTGCAACAGTTTGAACAGACCTGCCTAGGCCCTGATCCACCGCTACGTTATTCTTCTTGTAGGTTTCTAAAATCCTCTGGACATTTCACATTTTTCACATAACTTAAAACATTTATAAGAAAGCTCACTCTGTGACTTCCTTCAGTGAATATGTTTTTGTCTTGTTCTACTTATATTTTGAGTGTATAGACATTGCCAGTCATTATCATGTATAGCTTCAAGAAGAAAAAAAATTATCTATTTCTCATTGTACAGAATGACTCCTTCCCCCTGTTTCAATGAATTTCAAATTTTCCATTATCTTTGGAAACTACATATCTTGTATATCTTATAGTATAACTTATTTTTCTGTAGCTATTAGAGAATGTCATCTTGACAAGTGGTTTCACCCTGATTAAAATCAGCAAAGACAATCGTAATTTCAGCTAGCAAGTGACAGATAATTATTGCACCTGCATTCTCTGCCATGTACCATTTCCATCTCTGTAATCATAAAGAAATTCTAACGGGAAAAGAGAAAGTAGTGTCAAATGGAATTTCTTAGTTTATATTTATGTGTGTACACTCTTTTTCTGACATGTAAGTGAAGGTACCTGAGGAGGCCAAATAGGAGTTTTATATTCCATCTGCTGGAAGTGGACTTATAAGCAGTTGTAAGTTGCCTAATGTTAGTGCTGGGAACTGAACTAAAGTCATCTGGACGAGAAGTCTGTGCTCTTACTCACTGAGCCATCAAACGGAATTGCTTGATCACATCTGGCTAAATGGCATATTAGAAAGCATGTTAATGCATGATTTGCTTCTATCTTAGATCTTTGCTTGAGTAATTTATTTCTAATGAATTTAATTTTTCTTACTTCATAGTTATCAATTTTGTTTGATTTATACCATTACCTTAATATATTTTTTATTATTTGAGATGAGGCTAAAAAAATCACAAGAACAAAGAGGCCAATAAGTTGTAAGTATCACACAAGAAGATGAAAATCATTTAGTCTTCTGTGATCTGACATCCCAGAAAGTTGTCTGACCAACTACTTGTACAGAAGTAACTCATACATGACATTGATGTTTTTATTTAATAAACCTTATAGTCTGATAACAGAAGAAAAGTATGAATTCTATTAACAGTATCACATATTTGATGTGATGTACTTTTAGGGAATTAATTCAGGTATATATTAAATAATAATTGGTTTTATGTTAATTAGTAGTTTGTCCAAAGTCTTATATAATAAAGCACATGTTTTTAATTACTTGCATTATTAAATTTAGATTATTAATTTATTCAGTGGATATTATTAATTTACAGCAATTAATAAAAAGATTTTAACATAGTTATTAAAATTAGGAAAAATATAAAAACCTGTTTTACATGTTTACCATGTAACTGTTCACAAGGTTGAATCTTAAGCAACTAAAAAACTTAAATATACTTAGAGAGAGAGAGAGAGAGAGAGAGAGAGAGAGAGAGAGAGAGAGAGAGAGAG
>OU015756.1:35582535-35661630 GCA_907169655.1 Acomys percivali | reverse complement strand
ACACACACACACACACACACACACACACACACACACACACACACACACACATCTTTACAAAAGGAAAAAGATTATATTCATATATTTTAAAATAATATCTAGTATGATACTATTACACAAGACTTTTGTATTTATACAATTCAATGTACAATATAAAAGCATAATTATATTTGATTTTTCCTCATATTTATATTGGTGGAGTTCTACTATTACAAGATCTTGCATATGTAAAGATAATAGTTTATTATTTTAAGTCATGATGTAAAGGTATTGTAATATCAACTCTTATCATTTAGGATCATTTGATGCATGTCAGTAATTGCATCATTTTCAACAGTGTGACCCAATAATTTCATACAGCCACTGCAATGAGCAGAATTCCAAATAATATTTATGTTATACTCTTGTGTACGGGAAAAATCAGATATCAATTTTCTTTGTAAGTGCAAAAAGTGTCACAATTTAAGATTGTAAAAAGGACTTTCTCAAACCTCCTTAGCAAATACAAGTGATACAATTGTTAGAGAGCCTGATTTTCCTTTTTGTGTTTTGGTTTCTCTAATCTTGTACATATTTAGCCCTCAGGGAGGTCAACTAACATTAAAAGCAACAGTGCATTAGTATGAGCAAAGCCGTCCTTTGAAGGGTGTTTGCGAAATACTAGTTCTTTCTTTCACATTCACACCATTTCTTTTCAGTTTCCAATTAGAACAAGTAACTGTTTCTCCCTTTTTATTTTATAGTGAAACTTGACAATTGATGCACCATACAGCAACCATTTCTCATGGGCTTAAAGTCATGTATTCTTTATCCTTCAGTGAGTTCTGATGACAAACAAGAGATGCTCTGGGGAAATCATCCCAGGTGGTGACTCTAGCAAGGGAAAGGAAAATTTGCTCCTAAATGGTGGATTGATTCTGATTGCATGTCTTGTATTAGATGATCCTCAGTCTCAGCAGGATTTTCAAAAGAAGGATTATTGACTTTCTGCCCCAATGTCTCAGATCAACAACCTGTAAATCATATGTCAAAGATCACAGGAAATTTATTTCTTCATACAGACAGAAACAGAATTCAGATTCTTTAAAGAAAATTGAAATTCCAATTATTGATTTTTGGGGAAACAAAATTAATAATAGATTTTTGCCTCCTATTCCAGCCAAAAATTAAGACACCCTTTTCAGGATAAAAACTGTACTTTGATAGAAAATGTGTCTTAAAATATGTTGCCAAGTTTTACTTCAAAAGGTACATAGGAATTTGCTTTTATTGATTTGATTTTTCCCTTATGACTTATCAACTATTCTTACAGGGCAAAATTTCTGTATATTCAGGAGATTTTTAAGGATTTTTCTAAATCCTAAATAACACTTTAATTGAAAATTATGTTTGATGGGCTCAATATTTCTACTAAGTTTTGTGAGGTAATTCTCAGGCAACAGTAACTGAAATCTATATGCTCATATGGGGCTCTGATGCTGGGTAATGTGAGTGTGGATAACACAGTAACACTGCAAATACAGTAACAAATGTGGATAACAAGTGTCTGTGTCCCTGCTGGAAGGCTAATTCTTCACATGCCTCCATTTATCTATGGGTGAATGAGAAGACTAAAGTAGTTGAACAATTGATTCCTCGTTGGTGGTGGTGTTGGGGAATTATGGAAGCTACAGAAGGTGGAGGCTTCCCAGAAGAAGTTCATCATTGCAGGTTGGCTTTGAGTGTCCATAACATCCCCCCTTAAGGGTTGTTGTTTCTACTCTGTTTGTGGTTGTAGATGGCAAATCTCAGCTTCCTTCCCTAGCTGCCTGCTACTGTGCCTTCCTCACCATTATGGACGCTCCTTCTGATACTTGAAGCCACAACACATTCTTCCCAGGTCTATGTTCCCTTTGCTGTGGTGGTAATCAGAACAGAAATGTTATTGAAACATTACCCTCATTTTCTTGTCCTAACTTTAGTTCCAAAGTATCAGTAACCTCATACATAATTTTTAGTAGAGCCCTTAGCCATATCACACACATTAAAATATAAATTATGAAGTGGAAACATATCAATAAAAAGTTGTTTGCCACTTCCAAAAAAGTAACCCCAAAAAAACTAATGGAGTTGGTATGATTGAGTAACAGAACTTCCCTCAGTCCTTTATCAGATTCTATTATTCTAATGATTAATATGGAAAATGCTAGCTATCTCAGGTACATAGGTACCTCTCTTGTTGGAGACTGCTTGCAATATCTACCCCTCTAACTGGGAAGATGCTAAGCAATCTTAGATCTACATTTCCAAGCTACTCTGATGTTAATGTATCATTTATTTGTCTGATTTAATTGTTGTCTCTGAAGCTTACTGCCTCCATCTGCTAAGCAAAACCTAGTCCTGGAAACTTCTAGAATCATTACAATCTAATAAAATATTTTTAGTGTCTGAAATGAGGTCACTCTTTCTACTCCTCTCTGAACTCTGGCTGCCTAGTTCATCTCAAGTGTTCTGGCTCAAACTCCTCTCCAAGCTGACTGATTCAACCAAGATTTTTTATCAGTTTTTACTGTATTGCTCACTTTGACCTTATACTAACTAACTCTAGCAATCTGTTCTAAAATCGTGCTCCTTATGTCTTCACCTATGTGTAGCTTGTTCTCTCTTCAATGTGTCTCTGTACAACTCTCCCAGCAAAACTGCCTCCTCTTTTTTTTCTCTCTCTCTCTCTGTGCTGCTCTCTAACTTCAACTGCCTCTGCTGAACTACAGTGAAGTGATGAAAAAACTCAACTCCACTGCACTGCCTCTCAACTCACTGACGCAACTGAACTGACCAAACAGCACTTGCTTAGAACTCAGCGATAGGCATGTGTGTCTCCTAAGTGTGGGGTTTAAAGGCATGTACCATCATTCCTTCACCTAAGCTCTTCTTCACATGAAATTTGCTTTAACAAACTGGCCTTGAGTTCAAAGATCTGCCTTTGTCACCTGGGATTAAAGGCTAGTCTGTATTCCAGCTGGACCACAGAAACCTAAAAGGTTTTTGGATGTGATCTCTTGCCAGAGTATCCATGTTCTCAATTAATATTCCCTTACATCACCTTCTAAAGGTAAGGCAGAAGTGCAAAGGTATTCAGAGATCCACATGACAATAGTGGATGATGAGATGTGAGAAATCATGGTCCACCTCACATATGGTGGTCCCAATTTAATTACTTTTTTACCTTAAAACTATTTCATTATTTATGTTTATGTTTGTGTATTTCTGCAGTTTGTATGTACTAGCATGTTGGTGTCATGGAGGCCAGATGAAGATATCTGATTTCTTGAAGTTGGATTTACAGGTGTTGGTGAGCCTTCTGCACTGAGCACTGAGAACAGAATTCAGGTCTTCTGGAAGACCATTAACCCTTCTACACTCAACCATTTCTCTAGTGCTATGCTAATTTATTTGTATATATTATTGGACAGTCTCATCCATGTTTGTGTTCTACCCAGGCACAACCCCATCTTTCTCATCCTCCTCTTACACACATTCATCCTACTTCCTCTTCCTTACAAAGTCCTGTCTCACTTTCAGATGGTTTGTTCTGCTCTGAATTTTTCTCTGTTACCTACTGGGTCTAATCAGGGCCAACCATCTGGTGTGGGCATGAATGGGATGCTTTCCACAAGAGCATGAGTAAATCGCCCGTGGCTATATCCCGGAACTGGTGATCATGCTCTCTCAGAAGCTCTTTATCACCATTAATAAACTTGGGTGCCAAAAGGCCCTATGACCTGTTTCCTTCAACTATGATGGAAAAAAAATACTGAAAAGTGAACATAAAGAACAAGGCTATAGACAAAGAGAAGGAGAGCATAAAAAATATTTCGGGACAACTTCCAATTAAAATAAAACACTGGGACATTAAGAATTTCAAGAGTTGATATATTCCGAAAATGTCACCGGCTTCCTATTATTTAAATATAATGAAAATTACATCAATCCATACTCAAATGGGGAAAGCATTAGTCAACAAAATAAAAATCAAATAAGTTTGAAGAACACACGAGGGTCAGCTAATGCATGAAGAAAAGTCACCAACAGTGTCTTCAAGCTGTTATGCAGGGGATGGGGAACAATTATTTAGGTCCAGCCAATGAATTAGTATTTGATTCCTAGAACCCATGTGGAAAAGCAAACAGGGAATTCTGGAGTATACCTGTGAAAATTGTGCTTGGAGAGTTGATACTTGTAGATTCCTTAGGGAAAATATTCTAATTGATGGTTTCTAGGCCAGTGAGATAATCTGTCTAAACAAACAAACAAGCAAACAAAACAAAACAAACAAAAAAACGAAGAGTAAAGCTCGGCTAGGGTACATCTTTCAGCCTCCATATGCAAATGTAAATATATGCTTATGAGCTTATGAATGTGTGTGCACACACACACAAAAAGCATGCAGATGAATACAAATGAAGAATGTGAAATGATCAGAAAAATGGTATGTCCTATAATGATAGAAACAGACTAAGTAAAAAGTAACTATCTTTCCTGAAAATCAATAATGATCCACAAAAATTCAAAAATCTTCATTTGTAAAAATAAAATCATTTGCTGACATAGTCTGTGTCCACAGAAAGTGGGTATAGTCTGTGCTCTTGCCATTACTCTGAGTGTAGGGCAATAGGCACTTTGTATTAATGTATACTTCCAACATTACACATGTATTTCAAAGAAAACTTGAAGAAAGCAGATAAAACCATTAATCAAATAGCTAAGTTTACTCCCATTTCACTGTTCAAAGTTGTCTTCTTGCACCTTGAAAATACTGAGCCAGAGATCTACAATATCCCTCATACATTTAGAGAAAAATGAAACACAATTGTGAACAATAACACGTGTTTTTCATAAAACACTCTCACAGAAGTACTTCGAGAATTAAGTCCTCAGAGCAAGAACAAGTGTTGTGACATTTTTAAAGGAAGGAAGCGATTAATTGATAAAAGATAATAATTTAATGGTAAGTTTTAGGAGATATGAGACAAGAGAGATAAGAGGAGAAGAGATAATGCACGACCTTGCCATCAGCCTGAATCTTATCTTGAGGAGAACGTGGTAGTTCGTTTGAAACCATATTATTTTATATGTTCTGCATCTATCTTTTCTTGTCTTTGTGTTTGTGTATATGCATAATATTCCATATTGCAATAAATTTGCAGTAAATGCAAATTTTAACATATGCAATTGCATACTTTTTATTGCATATATATTGCACACATATATATGTCTGTGTGTGTGTGTGTGTGTGTGTGTGCGCGTGTATGTATCCTTTCACATGGAGCTCTACATGATTTTAAAAAATAAAAAGATATATAAAATAGATTTCTGGAATGAAATTAACTTTTATGCTATCCACATTAAGTGTAGTATTAAATGCAGTCTTTTATTTGGTTGTTTTAGCAAATTATGTACAACAAATATCTTGCCCCTAAGGTTCATTATTTTATATAGTTCTATTATTACTCCTATTTTTCTTCTACAAAGAGAAGTAGTTATAAAACATTGGTAATGACACAAATGCAGTTAAATGTATGATCTACTAGACTCATAACATCTAATGCATTCCAATTTAGAACATTTTTACCAAGGAACCCTGTTTTATTTTTTTATGCTTTATAGAATCCAACTATTTTCAAATCACAAAGCAAACTAAATAGTTTCTATGCATTTAATCTTTATGTTCTTCATCCAGTTGTACAAAGGTCTACTATTGGAACATGTGTACGTGACTTTTCAACTGAGAAATGTTAATATTTAAAACTGGGTGATTGTATTAACACTGTGGTGTACAGTGTGTCAAATCACTAGGATGACTCACTTCTCAGGCCTCACACTTTATACTTTGGCATTGGTTTCATAGCAACAGTAACTGTTGACTACTATCTCAGGTCAGCTAATGCTACTTTCTGTTGATTCATGTTCATGTCTATATCCTTTATAATATTCATGCACATTCTTATTTCAGATGCAGGATTTTTAATATCTTATCTATTTCAGGATTCCTTCCTAAGAGAGAGAACAAAAATGGCAGAAAACACAAGTTATTGCCGTGGAGTTTTGCTTATTTTATTGCATGACTATTTTCACACTGAAAAAAATTTGTGCTTACTATTGAACACAGATCTTGTCCAAATACTGTCAATAAGCACATGAATGAGAATTAAATGGAGTAAGCATTTATTGTACCTTCTTGATCCCATAAATGAACATATATACTGACAAACATATTTTCTAAATAGAAGAAAACACTTGTTTTATTTTGCTTTAGCTAAGTTTTGCTGCAAACAAACAAACAAACAAACAAATTTGGTGTCTTACATCATCAACTTTTTGTCTAGTTCATTGTTCAGGGTGACTGCATTGTGATTATGATTTAGAAAGTTGAACAAATTTATGTTGTACTCATCCACACGATATGGTTATTAACTATAAACTACAACAAAATTGATGCTGTTCTTCTTGCTCGTCATACAGGTCCTCCACAGGATGATCCTAAGAATTCTAGAATAGGCAGATGGCCATGGGGAAAAATCCATGAGAACTAGATTTGAAGGACATTTGAGGTTGGAACCCTATATTTAGTACAATTCCAGATTCAAGAAACATGAAAATAAATTTCATCAGTTCGTGGGAAAGGAATTGGAATTATTAGTTATTTCTGAAATCTATCATCTAAATCTACTTCTGCGTGTAAAACAGAAATGATTCTCAACATTGGATCTGATCTCAGGAAAATGTTTCCTTAAGTGGAACTTACCTATGCCCTCATCATCAGAAAATACTTCTAGACTACACAGCAATGAGAGAGCTAACCTGCATTTTATAAAATTTATTTTCCCTACCATTTCTATCATAATGTTTTCCGTTTAGTCTTTGGATATCATCAGAGAAGCTTCCTGCTGCAACAGATTTGAACTGACATTATGCAGAGTGAGAGAACTCGAAATCCTTAATTCTAAATAGGATGTCTCCATCAAATCCTCCCACAAGATCTCAGGGGATCTCATGGAAGAGGAAGGAGAAAGGATGTAAGAGCCAGAGGGCACCAAGAAAACAAACCCCTCTCAATCTAGATGAGCGAAGCTCATATGAACTCACAGAGACAGGAGCAGCATAACAAAGCTTGCACAGATCTTCACTAGATCCTTTGCTCTTACATCATGACTTCTAGTTTAGTGTGTTTATGAGCTTCCTGAAGGAAAACAAATACGTCTCTGACCTTCGTGCCTTCTTTGGGGCTCTCTACCTTCTGTTACACTGTCTTACCCAGCATCGATGCGACAGCTTTTGTTTTTTCCTCTTATATTTTATCTTGTTACATATTTTTACAAATGAATGAATGAACTAATAAATTAAAGTGTAATCTCTAGGGTAAAGGTGAACAATAAAATTGTAGTTTATACTTGCTGGTAGCGGGCAAATCACTTCTCAGTGAGTGACACTGGGTATATAAACCACCAAGATAGACACATGGTAACCCACGTATAATGTGCTCCACAGAGGTTGTTGTTATAGCTCTATGTGAACCCTTTTACTTGTCTGCAGTTTCTTTTTCTTTTCTTTCCTTCCTTCTTTCTTTCTTTCTTTTTTTTTTTTTGAGTATGGTTTTATTTTGTTTTCTTGGTTGGGGGTATTGTTTAATCACTTATTGTTTGTATTTTTGTGGAAATAACTTTAGGAAGTAGGAAGAGGAAGAGGATCTGGAAGGACTTGGTAGAGAGGAATAATATGATCAAAATATTTTAAGTTAAAAAAACAAATACAAAAAAGATTGAAGGAGTCGAAGCTCAAACGTCACTTCCATACCATTGTGGTATCGAGATTTGGGTTCTTAACAACATGGTGACTAAGAAATACACATGTATTTTCCCAATTGACATTTTAGAAGAGATGATTTAATAATATCATTCCCCTGTTTAAAATCATGGGCCTGTTCATTAGGCAAATATTAAATACACATGCTGGCTGGGAATGGTGAGTTTACTCCTTTAATCCTAACACTCAGGAGGATGAAATCAGTAGATCATTATAAGTTAGAAGCAAGGCTGATCTACACAGTGATATCCATGCCAGCCAGGGCTATATAGCAAGACATTAATTATAAATAAATAAAAACAGGGGTGAAAGAATCTGGAGAATGGCACAGTGGTTAGGAGCATTTGTTAACAATTACAGAGGTCTTGGGTTCAGTCCTCACTGCTCACCAATATGTGTGCTTCACAACTGCCTAGAAATACAACCACAAAGGATCTGGTAATCTCTTCTGGCATCAACGAGCAATGGATGCACACAGAAAACAGCAGGTACATGAACATGAGCAAAAATTATCCAAAACAAATATAAAAAAATACTTGCATTCCAAACTCAATTTGACTTGCCAAATATTTCAAATTTTCAGTAAACCATATAAATGCTGTATCTTTAAGCGCCTCTTGATATTTCAACTCAGGAATGTGTTTCTTATTCCCAATGTTAAAATCCTAGATATTATTTAAAAATTAATTATAAATGCTACTTTTCACAAGAACCACCCAAGAAACCTTGTTTATTTCTTCAGTGTGTTAATCTACTTCTTCTAACTCTCATCACTTACCATTTTTAATGTGGTTTTAAATCCTTTGTACAGCCTATTTTGGTAGTGTTTGCTTTCTTTGGTATTAATATTTAAGAGGCAAAAGCAGGTAATGTAATTGTATGTGTGTACATAAACACACACACACATACATAAATACATACATGTATGTATATATGCAGATGCATTCATAAAAAAACTGTTAAAGAAGTCTACCCTATCCTTTTACAAACAATTACAACTTCAAAATCCACACAGTAGTACTGGAATCTCAAAAGTATATTAATAATAACTTCTATTCCTCCCAATTGGAAGCCTCTCAATTTAGATTTTTTTCCCACAGCCATTTGTTTCTATTTGTGTCATGATTACATGTGAGATGTGTACATGCTGTGTCTGGATGTTGTGTTCAATGCAGTATTGCTAATGTGGAAAGCAAGATTGATTCTTACTGAAGGTAAACCAGTGAATGTTTATTAAAATGAGGTAGGGAAATAGTGAAGAAAAACTGCTTTTTAAAATGGAATAGATTTTATATTACATCTTTGCCTTAAGGGAATTTTAT
Organism: Acomys percivali; assembly: GCA_907169655.1. NCBI lineage: Eukaryota > Metazoa > Chordata > Mammalia > Rodentia > Muridae > Acomys > Acomys percivali. Next base: position 35,652,466 of record OU015756.1, on the reverse strand, counting down.
GGTTTATAGAAGTTCATATTTTTGCATAAAAAGAAGAAAATAAAATGGTATAAAGATATATTTGCATATTATAAAATTCTGCAGTTTTACTGACCTTTAAACAACAGAGAAACATAGTTATCACATTTTAATAGTATTATCTAAACTACTGAACAAGAAAATTTTCTGTTAATGATTTCTGTTCATGAAGTTTCATTCAGGTGCACATATTTTGATATTCATTTTCATCTACCAATCTGATATTGTGAGACTTAGCAAATCCTCATAAATGAATTAAGGTAATTATTGCTAGACACATAAATAGTGTTAGCATCATTGTATTGCAAATATAAAGGACACATGATAAAATAAATCCATTTATTTAATGGAAAATAATATAGATTATATACTTAGTAGAGATTTTTCCTAAAAAGTTACTTTTGTTCCACATGTAATTTCAACTGTGATAAATTATGGAAAGTGGAAATATGTTCTGGAACTAGAAATACATTTTTTTTCTAAAAGAAAAATTGCTTTAACTTAGCACTGTGGTGCACTCCTGTACTCCCAGCACTCAGGTAGGCAGTGGGAGGCAGATCTCTGTGAGTTCAAGGCCAGCCTGGCCTACAAAGTGAGTTCATGACAGCCAACACTACAGAGAGAAACCCTGTCTCAAAAAAACGAAAACCAAAGCAAAGCAAAACAAAGCAAAAATAAAAAATAATTTGCTAACTTGTCAAATTAACTGTAAACACTAGAAGTTCAATAGTTGGTGTATGTGTTAGTCATCAAAATTAATCTTTAGTCTTCTTAGCTAATCTGTCATTTAATAGGAGATATAATGTTGGAATGATTATATGATTATAATAGACAGTTAATCCTCTATGTTGTACATGGCACCTTAGTTCATATAGATAATATTCATAAAATATTTATTTCTAAAGCATTGAAAGAATTTAAATATCATTTCTCTATTCTTCAAGGATAATTTTATGTTTTAATTATTACATTTTTTTTTTCAAGACAGGGTTTCTCTGTATAGCCTTGGCTGTAGACGCTGGCCTTGAACTCACAGAGCTTTGCCTGCTTCTGCCTCCCTAGTGCTGTGTTTACAGTTGTATGTCATCACACCTGGCTTCACTCAAATCTTAGATTAGTATTTTATATAACCTCATTGCTTCATTGATGTAATTTGCATTCACTCTTTCTGTTCAGATATTAGGACATAACCAGTTATTTTTAAGTAGCACATTAAAACTATTGGAAACAAAAGCATGAGTATGTATTGCATAGGGACACATGTGCACTCACACAAACCCACAATAAATAACATAAAATATGAGACTTGAACAATACTGATGAGAAAGCAAATAAAAATGTACATAATATAGGTGTTTTTAAAAGCATACATTCATAAAGCTGCTTAAAACGGCTAGTTAGATTGCAATTCATTGCCATTTATCATGAAAATTTGAGTTTCTTTTGAAATATCAATATTTCAAAGAAGTTTTCAGTGTTTAAATACATGAGCTCTTTTATAGAAATCCTTCATAAATGAGTTCAAACAATAGAAATTTCCAGAAGGAATGCTTATGATTATTATCATTATCTTGATTAATTTTCTGGGCTGTAATTCACTCAGTTTAGGATATTGATTTTAGTATGACATGCTTGGATGAGACTTCGGTATGTAACTATTAGATCAAGATTACTTATAACTGACTTTTCTTTTCTTTTTTTTTTGTGTGTGTATGTTCCAATGTGTATATGTTTATGCGTGTTTACATGAGCTTACATGTATGTGTGGAAATCAGAGGGAATCCTCAGGTCTCATTTCTGAAGTGACTTCTATTTTTGGTTTGAGACAGAGTATCTCATTGGATGAGAACCTCACTAAGAAAGCACAAAGCACCAGGGATGCTTGCCCTTGCGATAGCTGATATTACAGATGCATCATCACTTTCTAAGAAGCACTGAACCTGTGCTCCCATGCTCCTGAGTGCTGTACCAACTGGGCAATTTCTTTAGCCTCTGATTCTTTTCTTAGTGTATTTTATGTATTTACTTCACCTACATAGTCTATCACTTTTAAAAAGGTAGCTTTAAAATATGATGAAATGAGAAGGATTTATTTTTTAAGTATTTTTGATTGACCAATTAAGGCTTATTTAATGTGTTTGAAACTGTACGTTTCAGTAAACGTCATAATAATTATGTCTTCCTTGGGAATGGAACATTCTGTCTCTTAGCAGTAATGAATTTATTTTGTACCATTAATAATGGACACTCCCTTTCCCTTAGAGGGCCCATTTTAGGAGATGTTAGTTTTGTCCATTTCTGTTTTGAATAGTGTCATTATCTAGCAGGTCATATTTTTTTTTCTATTGACTTGGTCACACTTTCTCTAATTATCAGTAGATACTCAGATCACTTAGATCAGCTTTTTTTTTAAACCTAAGCTATTGTGAATAAAGTGGGAGACAGAGATGGGCTGTGGGTACTAGGTTTCCAATGTCACTTTTCAATCACTCATGAGTGTCATTACAGGCCTGTCTGCTGGCTAGGACATGCACCTCATTCACTGTTTTGTTGTTGGTTTGTTTTTGTTTGTTTGTTTGTTTGTTTTTTATTTTTTGTTTTTTGGCACATAGTCCCCTCTTTTCAACCTTAGGACCAAGCTGACACATCCAAGGAAGACTTTTGAGCGTGTCATTTAACAAAAATCTGTTCTCTTTCAAGTATAATAAATGCTCCACTTATTTTCTAAGCCTTTATAATCATAACTTTGTATGAAGGTAGTTAAGTAGAAGATTTTACGAGTCAAAATGCCTGGAAACTCCTATTCTTCCATGTTGTAAACATCATAAAAAGTTAGTGACTTCTGACAAGCCTGTATCGTAATTATGTTTTCCTGCTCAGTAACCTATACATTAGTGTTTTATTCATCACAGTTATATTTTTCATATACAGAAATTATGTTTACTACATAGTAACCTGCTACTTGCATGTGTTTTGTTATATTCTTTATGTTTACAATACTGACTTTAGAACTCTATTTTGACTCTTCAGTTAACCAATGTCTTTAAAGCTGTGTTTACACTGTTGATATGAGACTTCCTGTGCTCTTCAGGATTTTGACTGAAATAGCACTTTGAAGTACGTTTTGAATTAACATTCTGCAATGCAGAGAAAGGCTGTATAGATTTTGTAAGTAGTATGGAATAATGGTAACTCAGAGGAATTTAAAATGAGTGTAAAATCTGAGTTTTACACTTTTTAACTACAATAAATATGAAAACAATGGTGACTAGTACATATACCATTTTATACGACATTTTATTTTTTGTCTTGAAACAATAATGAGTTGTTTTTTTAAAGTTCATGTATTATGTGTTTGAGTGTGAGTGTGTGTGTCTGAGTGCCTGTGTGCATATGTGTATATGAAAGTGTATGTGTGTGTATGTTTCTGTGTGTATGTTTGTGTGTGTGTTTGCATGTTAATATGTGGATGAATGTGTGTGTCAGTGTGTGTGCATAAGTGCGTATGCGTGGTGTATATGTCTGTGTCTGTGTGTGCATCTGTATATATGTCTTTCTGTGTGTGTACCTGGGTATGTGTATCTGTGTGTCTGTGTGTGTGTATCTGTGTGTATGTGTGTCTGTGTATCTGTGTGTATATGTGTTTGTATGTGTGTATTTGTGTGTGTGTGTGTGTGTGTGTATGTGAGTGTGTGTATGCTGAGACAGAACCAAGTGTTCTAAGCAAACAGTCTAACACTGAGATTTACTTTCAATCCCAACAAAAGGTCTGTGGCAGGTAAATTTATTTTGTGTCTACATAGGAATAGAGACATTTATTATTTATTCATCCTGTCTTTACTATGTAATTGTTGTACCTTTATTTGTGGATCGTATAAGAGTGCCTGGACTTAGCTGCTGCTTCTTTTGTCTATTCTAGGTGTCATGAGCTCAGCAGAAACACTCAGTGTTTAGGTGGACACTTTGTTCAGTAAATACAATTTCAATTAAGTTGAAAACTCGTTCTATGTTTATCAGTCCATCTGGATATAAATGTTACCACAAATATAAGGATATGTAAATGTGTCAAATATGAATTCAAATGTATTATTTATATTAAAACTATATCTCCATTTCAGTTTCTATGCTTTAATATAATGCCTATATGATATTGTGACTTAATGATATGATAGTTTGATAGTAGCTTTTAAATAATAATTCATTCAGTACAAAAATGGTGCTTTAAAGACAACATCATTGTGATATTTAACTTTATATAAATAATTTTAAGTTTTGGCTAAAAGAGATGGCACATGATCCTACTTCATGGAATTGTCAAAGACAAAGTAAAACTTAGTGAGTCATTTGAAAAATGTTTAAAATTTTAAAATATTTTTATAATCCCACTTAAAAATTAACAAAACGGAAAACCATACACCTTGGTGATTGATTCTTTACATCTTCAGGATATGATTTGGTTGTAATTCTCTACAAAACTATGGTTCTTCCTGTAAATAAGGAAACTCATGTGTACATACTTTCTTAGAAAAGTGAAGATTTATTTGCTAATTGACTTTGAGATCCTAGGATTAAGGGTTTAAATACTATCTTTATGAAGGATAGAAACTAATTAAAGCTTTAATCTCAAATAATCTTAGGATTAAAGGTTCTCTCTTAAAATTATGGAGTGGTTAATAGAAATTAATTGCTTCTTTACAGTTCTACACACCTTGCCTTTTACCTTCCTATGCCTATGAGTGTTGCTCCTAATCTTCTCATTTACCAGTGATAGGATTATGACCATATTGTACTTATGGAATGCTACAAGGGAAGTTTTCTACATTAGGTCAAGAAATATTCTCATTTTCATTCCAAATGGATGATTGGTTGTGTCCTAAGGCTTCCTCAAGAAATGGTCTGAAATGTAATAAAAGAAATGACCTAAATATGGTTCTTATCAAGAATGATCAGCCTCTGGTTTCTCATCTAAATGAGTTTGAGTACTGAAAGAGAATTGTGAATGGTATTGAATTTAAATGAAAAACTTTAAACCACCTCCATTTAAAGATCTTAAAGGAGAACAGACAGTAACATACAGATTACTGAAAGACAAAGTGTCATTCCCAGGGAGGAGAGTGTAAAAGAGACAATGATGAATGATGAAAGCATAGGCAGGTGGACGGAGGAGTAACACCAAGGACTTTTGAAAAATTCCTCCTGGAAACCTACTGTTTGATAACCACCACCACCCCACTTTGTGTGTGTATGTGTTTGTGTGTTTGTGAGTAATATTTTTTCCTGAAATCACATATAGCCAAATCATTTTCTTGCTCTTTGTTGCTGAGTAGAAATTAATGGTAATATCCTCTTTCTAAAGATGACACACGCAGGCCCCCCCTTGGCCCTGATCCACCCATAATGACGTTCTTCTTATAGGTTTCTAGGACCTTCTGGGTCCTTCTATTTCCCCATCTCCAATGTTTCTCTTACCTATAGTCCCAGTTGGATGTACTAACATATATCCCAAACTCCTGGTAAGTAAAGACTTTCATGGGACATGCACAGGGGCATCTGCTCAAGCTATTGCACTATCTAAGGAAAATAGAAATAGTAAACATTGAACCCCTACTCTGATCTAGCCAATGGACAGGATATTCTCCACAGTGATGTGGAAAGCATGGACTAACTTGACATGAACTCTGGTGCCCTATGTTTCACCACCTTCTCTGGGTCGGGAGGCCTGATGGTACTCAAAGAAAGAATAAGCAGACTACCAAGATGAGACTTGATAGCCTATGACCATATAGTGGGGGAGGAGATCCCCCTCAGTCATAGACCTAGGGGATGGGGATAGAGTGGAAGTGGGAGAGAGGGAGGAATGGGAGGATATAAGTGATGGAATAATGATTTAGTTGTAATCTGAATAAATTAATAAAATTTTTTAAATGCCACAAGTATTGGTCTTAAGATGTAGAAAACTAAAATCAGAAAGCTTCCTACTGTTGCATAGTTTTTGTACCACAGAAAGGTACTATGCAGACTACTAGGGGGAAAGTCAACAACATCCTTACCATCTATGAAGCCTATGAGATACAATAACATCTTGTACGACAATGGTGCAATTTGTGCTCATGGTACCAATATAGCAAAAATGATGTAGAAGTGTCCAAATAATTTGTGATTGAACTTTATTTTTCTCTCCACAAGAGAAATTGCATTTCTCAATATGTAAATCTTTCCAAGAACTCATGGTAGGGGATCTCAAGGAGTAAATATGCAGCTATAATTTTGTGAAATAATCACATTGCCAATCTTCTCATCTTCTCTTCTTAGTATCCATACCTTAGTGCAGTTTCCAGTTCTCATTGCAACATCTCCTTTGGGCAATAGACAGTGTAATATGGAAATACACAAATGGTCAAAGTACTATGAAGAGGTTGTATACAAACATCAAATATGTATCACAATCTTTCCCCAGGTCTTAGGTAAAACACATAAAACTAGAGTCAAAAGACTGTAAAAGCTAGATTTATGAGGATCAGAGTGAGACTGTCTTCTGGATGGGGTAGAGCTCTGCACTCATGAACTTTAAGTAGGTTTGGCTCAGAACAAGACCTGAACAAGATCAAGGCAATGAACATCCCATTATGAAAAGAAAAGGAGCTCAAACCCAACAGCACAAGCTTAAACAACTAATGACATGATAGCTTTTGGGAAAGGAGGAATCTGTTTACTCTAAGTCTGTGCTACTTAGTATGTTGATGCTTCATTGAATGACTTCATACCCACAAGTGTATGGGATGCATAAATTGGACTTTCTGGTTTATATAAGCAGTAGGATATAAAGTTGAGAGAGATTTGAAGAGTAAGGGGTGGATATGAAAAGTTGAGGATAAAGACAGAGTGCATATGACCAAAATATATGTTATACATGCATGAAACTCCAAGAAATAATAAAAATATGTTTACAGAATTTAAAACCTTAATAGATGCTAGACTGTTCAGCCTTACCAGGAAAATAATATTTTTCTAGCAAAAGAACCACATCCATAGAAACATCTATCATTCACTTATAGTTCAACAAATAGGCTCAGATGTCTAAATTCTAAGGCATATTCTTAATGTAGTTCAACTCACATCCCCAGGAATTCTGCTTTTTTCTGAAGGGAAATGGAAGAGGTGTTGCTTTGTGGGAAGGGAGGGACTTGGAGGAGTGGACAGAGAGAAAACTGTACTATAGATTTAATATATGAGAAAAGAATAAATAGATGATAGGTAAGTAGATGATAGATGATATAAAAACAATTCAAATTCAAAAATTGTATGTAAAAAAGTAGTATACCATCAAACATAAGCATATTTCTCTCTATTTAATTGTATTAAAAATCTACCCAATAAAATCAAACTTGATTTCAAATGTCACATAAGAATAGACTCCAAAATCAAAATGACTAAGCAGTTATCAAATACTACACTAAAAGTATTTTGTTATTATACAATAATAGTACACAATAAAGAAACATGGTGGGTATTCATGACATTCTTACTTAACTTGAAAACTATGAAATAATATATACAATTATACCTACCTATACATAAGCATGCATAAGCATATACTAGGTAAAGACTAAGACTACAAAATGAGAACAATGGAGCATGGGATCCGCTAACTTTGCATTTTGTGATATTAAGAAAATTCTCTATAATAATTGGAAATTTTCATTGACAAGTACTTATAAATGGGAGCCTAGCTGCTGTGTTAGGCATGGGGTATTGGAGGAAGGTCCAACTGTGTTTTTCAAATGCTAATTTCAGTGCTCTGAGATCTAGTCACCACCCTGCTATGGACATTGTTATGAATGTTAACCTATCTCCTGTACCCATGTGATGATCAGGAATGTTCACCAATTATCCGTGATTGGCTAAATAAAGATGCTGAAACCTATTACTGGGTAGAAGAGAGGTGAGTGGAGTTTTAGAGTTTGCAGTGCATGGGTTCGAGAGATGAGAGAAGATAAGAGAAAAGCAACAGAGTAGCAGGAAGGAAGGAATCCAAAGGGAGAGGAGTCTTTATAATGCAAGATGATGGTGAACATGTGACTGTAAGAACAGAATGATAGAGAAGAAGCCACCCAGGGAGTCATCAGATTGGCAAGAGATGGGTTTTTATGTGGGCTTTAAAGGTACTAGGATTAGAGTAGCCCAGAATCTGCCCAGCATAATGCTTAAAATTTAATAATAAATCATAGTCTCTCTCTACCAGTCATTGGGAAACTAGTTGGTTAAGAAAATACTGTTGCTTCTTTCTCCATATCCTCGCTAGCATGTGCTGTCACTTGAATTTTTTATCTTAGGCATTCTGATGGGTGTAAGATGGAATCTCAGAGTTGTTTTGATTTGCATTTCCCTGATGACTAAAGACATTGAGCATTTCTTTAAGTGTTTCTCAGCCATTCGATATTCCTTTGTTGAGACTTCTCTGTTTAGTTCTGAGGCTCATTTCTCAATTGGGTTATTTGGTTTGGTGGTGTTTAATTTCTTGAATTCTTTATATATTTTGGATATTAGACCTTTGTCAAATGTAGGGTTGGTGAAGAAGATCTTTTCCCGGTTGTAGGCTGTCGCTTTGTTGTCTCCTACCTTACAAAAGCTTCTGAGCCTCATGAGGTCCCATTTATTAATCATTGACCTTAAGGCCTGGGTTGTGGTGTTCTGTTCAGGAACTTGTCTTCTGTGCCAAAGTGTTCCAAACTCTTCCCCTCTTTTCCTTCTAAGCTATTTAGTGTCTCTGGTTTTAGAAAAGGACAAGCCACCCAATATCAATTTTAAATAATGGTGTATCAAGTTGCAATAACATTAGGTACCTCCCCTCATATTACAGTTGGATGAGTGACCAAAACGGTATAGATTTAGATAAGATGGGAGTTGTGATGATCTTGCATGAGTGGGGAAGAGGGAAACCTAATAGAGTATATTGTTTGAAAAAAAAACTTCAATAAAAAAAAAGGTAGGATATTTGGAGTTTTAATGTGACAATTTTTAAGAAAGTGGAGGATTTATGCTCTCAAGACTTTTACATCTGCATTTACAACTCCCTCTTGGAACTCTGATAATGAACCTCCAGAAGGTCTAGCTGGAGCTTCTTGTTCAGAAGATCACTTCAAGTGTTCTGTTTGCTCTGCTGTGCCCTTAGGAAGTTTCTTCAACCTTGATAGAAATCATGTGAGTTCTTTCTCCAAATGACTTTTTATGGTGTTCACATCTTATCTGAGAACCTGATACCTACAAACCTACACTCATACTTAGAACTCTGTTGTGCTAATCTGGCCAGCTATCTGACTTCTTCTCTCTACATTTCAGATTATGTACATATTCAAACCTTAAATAATTATGTGTATCTAGTGTGTCTTTCTGTATGGGTGTGTGGGTGTGTGTGGGTGTTATTTGTGTGTCTCTCTGTGTATTTGTGTTGTCTGTGCATCTCTGTATGTCTTTCTGTATGTATATGACCATATGTGTGTTTGTGAATGTATTATATGTGTTTGTATGTGTGTGTATGTATGTATGTATGTGTCTGAGTATGTATAGATGTGAGTGTGCAGGGTGGTTGTAGGTGTGGGTGTATTTGTTGGGGTGGGTAAGTGTAAATGTTTCTTGTGTATGTGTGTGTGTTTGTGTGTATGTGTCTGCCAGTGTGTTGTGAGTGTATATGTGTCTGTCCCTGTGTGATGTCAGTGTGTGTGTGTTGTCAGTCTGTGTGTGTCTCTGTATGTTGTGAGCAGGTATGTCTCTGCATGTCTATAGCTGTGTCTTTGTTGTATGTGTATGTGTGTTTGTCTGTTGTGAGAGTGTGTTTGCTTGTATGTGTATTGTATGTGTGTCTGTTTGTGTGTTATGGGTGCAAGGATATGATGGTTGTTCACTATACTCCAGGTACATGGAAGGCCAGAGGTATCAACTCCCTTAGTGCTGAAATGTTTCACTATAAAAGTCAATTCACATATATATAAATATAGAAAAAATAAAATAGCATAAAACAAGTTATAATAGTGGGAAACTTGACCATTTATATATAAATCACTTACAGCAGCAATTTCTCTTATATATGTAGAATGTTTAGAGTGAGGATTCTCCAGATACTCTTCAACAGAGAACAAATATCTTAAGGTTTATAGGGGGTGTTTTTCTTTCTAATGCTCCTTTAGCTATTGGTTCTAAAATCCCTACTTCCCTTATTAAATGAACATCTCACTAAACATAATAAAATGAAAACACAAGTTAAGGAGCCTATATTGGCATGACCATAAATGATATGAGCACAACATTCCTAAAGTTTACGCACTAGCACTTTGTGTCTAATGATCTGAACTATTTCTGAAGTACCTTAAGGCATGTCACAAAGCACAATTTAATGATTTCTGCATAGAGTATAGAGAAGACAGAGTAGCAGCTGATGTTAGGAGAAAGATTGGATAAAAGTCCGAGCAAAGTACAAGCACTAAAGCTCTATGTAATGCACTTGCTTTCAATATAAGAGATAGATATAGTAGGATAAAAAGAAGACCCTCTGAATAGATAGGACTATACAGAAGTTAATTAATTTCTCATAAACTAGTTCCTATCAGTGGAATAATATATGGTACAGATTACTTAGTAAATAAATGGAAGTAAAAATGAAGTTTATTTGATTGTATTGTATGAAACAACTGAGAAAAGGATGTAGTAATGTTACTTACTAAAACATAGGTATTATTGACCTATAGTTAAGTAGATCAATTTTAATGAATGACATCTGGATAACAAAAATGAAACAAGGAATGACAAGTTCATAAACTTACAGATATCTCACTTTTAGCTGAGAAGCTTTTGACATTTCATGGGTACTAGATGAGGGAAAGACAGTTATGTTCAGGGATGTGATCCTGACTGTGGACCTACAGTCATGTGCATACTGACCACACTAAAGAGATGGGAGAGAGAAAGAGGCCAGAGTGGAGGATATACATGGAATTGGGAGCAAACGATGGTTTTAGATTTAAAGAGTCAGGATATAAAAGGGTGGGAATGGGCTGAGTGGATCAAAAGTTATTATATATGCGTGTATGAAATTCTCAATCAATAAAATTAGTGAAAACAATCAAATACCTTACTCTGATGCCCCATATTTGACCACCTCCCCTTGGTGGGGAGTCCTGGTGACACTCAGAGAAAGAATAAGCAGGCTACCAAGAAGAGACTTGATAGACTATGACCATATAGTGGGGGAGGAGGTCCCCCTTGGTCATAGACCTAGGGGAGGGGCATAGGGGGAAAGCAGGAGCTAGGGAGAAAGAGGATACAAGTGGAGGGATAAAAATTTAGTTATAATCTAAATAAATTAATTAAATTAAAAGAAGAAAAAATACCTTACAATACAAATTTGCCTTCTTATCAGGATGTCTGGTTTTACTCATAGGAATTCATGTGCCTGACAACAGTTCAGTTGTCACAAATAGTATATGAATCATTACAAATCATACATCTGATTTATCAATTACTATGCAAGAATCAAATTGCAAGTACTCTTAAATGCTACGCATATACTTTTGAAAGCAAAGACTATAGAAATTATTGAATAACTGCCATTCTTCAGGTTTCTATCTAAACAATCAAAACAGTGATTATAAACCTGTGATTAAAGATAGAACATTTGGAGGAGGGTGGTATATGTACACTCTGCAGAAAAATTTATTAGATAAAAAAGGCTTGTTGATGAAGAATTCACGTTTACTTCTCCACTGTCTCTCCACAGAGCACTGTAGTCTTCTGTTGGACAGAAACCTGAATACTAAGACCTGCTCATCTTGTGCCCTATCTGGGTTGACCTTGGCCTGCACGGGAACTGTGCCATTCTCTCACTTGAATCCCTCCAGTTTTTCAAATACACGCAACACAGATGCTCAGCTCCTGTATTTGTGTAAGTGATTTCCAAATGTAATAGCCATCTGAACCCATATGAAATAGAAAGCAAGACAGAGCGTTGACCAAGACATTACTTCTGTAGTAAGTAACAATACATGGCAACAACTTTTTGATTCTTCTCTTACTAAGCAGGCCAGAGGAATAGACAGGAGCTCTAAAGGTACCAAAAATGAAAAAAAGAAAGCTCAATTATGATGTACACAAATTGGCCTAAGGAACAAAGAGGACTAAAGGAACTCAAAACTTGATCTTTGTTTAAAACAGATCAGTGTTTCCTGATTTACTGACCCAATTTCCCATACATTCTAGCAACATCAGTTTTATCACAAGGGAAGAAAAAAGGCTGCTGCACTGAGAGGAGTTTTAAGGAACGATGTGATGAATGGCGCACTCAGGCCAGTCCTGTCACAGGCAGGATAGATTTCTCTGCAAAGTGTGATATTTGAGATCTAGGTTCACTGAGGAGAAAATCTGTTGGTGGATAGAAATTCTCATTTTAACATCTATTTCTCAGCTGGGTTTTCATGGTGAATGTACAAAGTAATTTCATGGAAAGAGTGAAGTAATCACTCAATGACCTTTGAGGTTCCGGACAGAACCAAAGAAAACATAGAGATGAAAATCTAACTGAAACGTCCAACTCTATGACTATTTTGAAGCTGTTTTTTCTTCTTTTTGTTTTATGATGTTCGGAGACATCCTTCATATATCTAAAGGGGAAAGAGTTTGATAAAGTATAATTATCTAAATAATTTTGGCAATATTTAGTGACCTGCTATTCATTGTCACAAGCAGTTAGATATTCTTTACAAGGCTTGGGCATTCAAGGTGCATGTTGGTTAGTTCATTCAGAGTGAGTGAAGAAACTCAGACAATTAGACGTTATTGTCAATCGATTTAAAAAAGTCAGATGACCACTGATCAACTCCCAATGAAAATCCAGGCAGAGAAATCTTCACATTTGTGTATTTGAGACATGGTTTCAAGATCAGCACAAAGTGTCCTGCAACATAGAATTCTCCTGCCTCAGTTTCTAGATTTCTGCAATTATAAGTATTCAGTTTTGATTCCAACTAAAAAAGATGCTTCTGAATATATTTTAAGATATATTACTAATTTTTCTACTTAAGTAATAACCTAGCTCTTATTTTTCTCTGTGTATATGATGCCAGGAAAATCTAAGTGTGCACTAGGAGTACATATGCGTACATCCATCTCTTCATAGCCATGGTTACCAATAACTACAACTGTACCAACTCTGTTCTTGTCCTAATGATGATGATATACATGAAAGAATACTGGTTTTCAATGAGGAAATTTTAATATTGAAATTAAGGTACGGAAAATATATTTTCAAACTGTTCATGTTACTCATCGCATTCTTTAACAAAGATTTTGCAATGGTTGATACTGACTACAACCATTAATTTATTGAACATTTAAGACATGTAACACTAGTTCATTAATCATTACTAATTGTGCAGTCAGAATAGAAATACTACGAGAAATGTAAATACTGGTAATAACTCAACCTTCATATCAACATATGAGCATAAAAAACAGAGACTGGAAATATCTTTAGAACTTTGTTCATAACTTGATGAAGGACAGGAATGCTAATTACTTTTGTGTAATTTGGTCACTGTGACCAAATCGTCTGACAGAAAAAAAAAAGAGAAGTACACTTGTGCACACGGTTTCAGGTGGTTGCGTGTATGGTGACTGGTGGTGGTAGGGGTCATGGTCAAGTGACTCAGTACCTTTAGAAAGTAGCATCAGCTCATTGCTGACCACGGCAGCCGACTGGAAGCTGAGAGAAGCTGAGACATGGCCAAAGCATAACGTCCAGATACTTATAACTAATCACCTACTGAATACATCCAGGCTCCACCTCCAAAGATTCAATAGTCTCCTGAAATACCACCAGCCACTATGAAGAAAAAGAAATCATTCAAAACTTGAGCCTGTTGGCTGATATTTAAGAATCAAACCACATTTGGCGTGGGGTAGGTGGAGGGATCGAAAGACAATTTCTCCCATTTCCCTGAGACTCCTCAGGCCAGGGGCTCTGGTGTACCACAGCCCCACACAGTGAATGTGTGCTTTATAGGCTGGCTGCAGCCCTCAGGTGGGTTCCGTTCGATTGTCTTGAGAGTAGGTTTAGGACCTCCGGGCTGTTGCTTGACCCGGGACCAGGCCCATCAGTGGTCTGCGGTATGTCGGACCCGACTCACCTACAGTTATATAGATCCAGCAGTCTGTGGCTCCATTCAAGTACCTGGTCTCCTTGCCTTAGATCAGATAGAGTATATACTGGGCACTGCCATCTTGGAACACGAACTCTGGTGCCTCATATTTGACCACGTCCCCTTGATGGGGAGGCCTGGTGGCAATCAGAGGAAGGATAGCAGCTTACCAAGAAGAGACTTGATACCCTATGAGCATGTACAGGGGGAGGAGGTCCTCCTCACTCACAGACATAAGGGAAGGGAGTAGGGGGAAAGCGGGTGGGGGGGGGGGAGAAATGAATGGGAGGATACAAGGAATGGGATACCAAATTAGGTGTAATATGAATAATTTAATAAAATATTTTTAAAAAGAATTAAACCACAGTGACTGAAAATAGATACTATGTGTTTTGTTTGACAGTATATGCAATAATCGCAGAACTTACTGGTTCAATCATAGAGCTGAAGAAATCAGTTAAAGTAATGTGGTGTGTGTGTGTATGTGTGTGTGTGTGTGTGTGTGTGTGTGTGTGTGCACTTATGCATATAGAACTCACAAAGGTTTACAGAAAATCAAGTTATTAGACAAAGATGTTCAAAGTTTATTATAGACTCCAATTAATATTTTCACCTTAATTAACACCAACAATTTGTTTTAATAGTACTTAGTGATGTGCTGGAAGTTGCTCTATTTGCTTACAATTGTCATTAAATTTTTTAAAGTTGTAACTCATTTTTAATGCATCAGTCACTGAAAATTGAACATAGTGAGAACAGTTATATCACAGAGACAACAAGCTGTATACATTCCATCTTCTTATTAAACCCTCTACAACTTAATGAATGTTCCTTTATCACTATCTCGATCTATCTACTTCTTCGCTTGGCCACTTTGATTGACCAGTCAGGTGTCACTGGTACTGAGAAGGCCTGCTTATTACAGATAATAATCTGTACTTACCACACAATTGCTTGTGTATGATAAATGCCAAGAGGAGATATTATGGTTTCATTCTCTGTCCTCTGGGCTTCTATAGATACAATTTTTAACCACTCAAATCTCTGTGCTATATCTGTAGAAAAGTGAAACAGGCAAATTATCTCGACACCAGATATTCCACACTCTTTAATCATAATATTTTTTTCTCTTATGCATGTTCCAAAATATAATTTAAAACCAAGAATTGGAACTTTTGTGTCTGTAAGTTGCATCTGCTACCAACACAATGACTTCCAGAGAGAGGGTTTCCTTTTAACCAAAAGTATGTGTTTATGGAAAAATTAACCTCATAAATTATTTAGTTGAAAATTCCATTAGAAATTGGACATCAAGAAAAGAAGCCAATCCATAGCATATAGTTGTTACATACAAGGATCCCATTAGATATAAATCACTATTAGGACATATGAGTTCCATGTCAGAAATGAAGGGCAAGTATGTATGTACCTTAACATTAGTGAGGTCATTCTAATATTGAAACTTTTCAGCCAAGTTCCACAAGCTTTGGTTTAGCCATTTTTTTCCATAGTGTAATTTTCAGTGTGTTTGGTATGTGTGTGCATTTTCCTGTTCATATTACAAAATACAAAAGAAATCCTACAATTCCCCAGATTCTCTCTGTTCAAGAATCTCTGAAGTAATTCAAAATTTAGTGCCAACTTTTCAGTCTATTAACTATTCTTCTTTGAAAATGTAGAATTGGAGACCTTTTCATCTGTTTTAATCTGCATCATTCTCTTCATTTTATCTTTTAGTTTTGCTTCTTTTCCATTGGTTTGAGCTTCTAAATGACCTGCTTTAGATAGTCAGAAAGGAGAGTTATGTGTCAAAACTTGATTGGATCCTGCCACTGAAGGAAAGGAAGAAATCTGTGATAAGCCTCTGAAGTTATTACCTTGGAAAATCAATTATCTGCTGTGAGGTAACAACAGTGAACTGCTTTCTGGAAGGACAAGAGAGAAAAGCTCTGGGAGAGGATTAATGGAGCAGTTAGCAGAGTATTGATTAGGCCACAAACTAGTGAATTTAAGTCTGGATCTTGCTAAAAAGGAGAAAAAGTCAATTTACTCAAATAATAGTTTAATAACTATTTAAGGAGAAAAATCTTGAGACATTCCTTTGCATTATGTGGTAAAGTTCCTTATATGCTAGATACATCATACAGCCAAGGACACATTTAAATGACAGATATCCCATTTGTCATCATTTCATATTTTAATCTTATATTAATCCTATGTTAACTAATGTGTCAAATATTTACCATATAAACTATACCATAGAATTAAATATGTTTTATGAACTTATAACTTGTTGACTATTAGATTTTTATTTTGTCTTTCACATATGATTGTATGGTAAAGACATGTACATATGATATTTTCTAAAATAATCAAGTAATAAGATAAAATATCATCAGTAATGTCTATATGCACTGAGTGTAAATACTCAAATAAATAAATTAGCTAATTTGTTCACACTTAATTTAATGATTTATACAGGTTAATTTGTATTTTGGGTCAGATTTGATGTCTCATCACACTCTATTTAATCTTCCTTAAACTAATTTATCTTATAGACATATCTAGCATCAAGATAGTTACATATAACATTAGGAAATAGTGATTATTAAATAAATATGACAAAAGGTGAAGGGCATTCTCTAATACTATAGTAATCAATTCAGGCATACACACCTAGGACAGAAAAATTTCTAAGTGAAATTAAAGTAAACATATCACACTTACAATATACTTGACAATTATACTGAAAATTGATACAGGTTATCCTTACAATTTCCCTACTGCCTCTCATACTTAAATTGTTGTGAGCTACAGAGATGGTTTGGATATTTGCAGTTATTTCAGAGGCCCAGATTTTAGTTCCCAACATCTACATTGGGCAGGTCACAAACACCTTTAACTGCAGCTCAAGGTCAATTATATCTTTATAAATACAAATAATAAGAAATCTCAATATGTATGTCTAGCCACACTCTCCAGCAAGCTGAGTCCTGCCATCATTGGTTTCCTTTTTCATATTTGTTCTTCTACTGAACAATCCTATATTGAACAGACTCTGTAAGAAACAGAGTGCTGATGTTTCATTATATAGTTGTCTTTAGTAAGTGTCACCTGTTCACAACTCATTATAAGTCTTAGGCATTGAAATATATCAGGTTCTTTAAAAGATTTCCTACACTATGGAATACTACTCAACTATTAAAAACAAGGAATTCCTGAAATTTGTGGACAAATGGATTGAACTAGAAATGATCATAATGAATGAGTTAATCCAGAAGCAGAAAGAGTCAAAGGGTATATACTCACTTATATCTGCATACTAGCCCAAGGGGCATGTCCCATGAAAGTCTTCACTAACCAGTAAACTGGGACAGAGTGGAGGACATCCTATTGGGACTCTAGATGAGAGAAGCATGGGAGAATGGCAAAGCTGAAGGATCCAGAGGATCATAGAAACCTACAAGAAGAACATTATGGTAGGCAGATTTGGGCCCAGGGGTCCTGCTTCAACTATGGCACCAGCCAAGGACAATACAGGTGGTAAACTTTAAACCCCTACCCAGATCTAGCCAAGGAACAGGACATTCTCCACAGTTGAGTGGTGTGTGGGGTTTGACTTTCACACGTACTCTGGTGCCTCATATTTGACCACGTCCCCTGAATGGGGAGACCTGGTGGCACTCAGAGGAAGGATAGCAGGCTACCAAGAGACTTGATACCCTATGAGCATATACAGGAGAGGAAGTACCCCTCAGGCACAGTCATAGGGGAGGGGAGTAAAGGGAAAATGGGAGGGAGGGAAGAATGGGAGGATACAAGGGAGGGGATAACCATTGAGATGTAATATGAATAAATTAATAAAATAAAATTAAAAAAAGATTTCCATGAATGTTAAGCTTAGTGGAGATTATTAAAAAATTAAATTTAAGCAGGAAAAAAGCTTAAAGCTGTGGTAAAGCTATCGAATAGAAATAGCACAACATATCAAAATGAAAAACATTAGTGGCATGTTCCCTGTGTTAGTGTTTTATATTATGTGGATTTAATGTTTTCTGAAAATCTTGTTTGGAACTAGAAAATATAATGTCCAACTGAATATATCCATATATGCATGCCGTTCTCAAAACAAAACCAACTAACCAAGCAAGCAAGCAAACAAACAAAAACATTGTTTCTGTGAATAGAGCCTTAGTACCAACTTCTCGGTAGGTGGATTCACCACTCATTCATGCAGTCATGTTGGGGAACCCTAAGTTATAGATAAATATTATCCATTCCATTAAAACAGATGGGTAGCTAGGGATGGTGGCACACACCTGTAATCCTAGCACTTGGGGAGGCATATGCAGGCAGATCTCTGTGAGTTCAAGGCCAGCCTGGTCTACAGAAGGAGTCCAAGGCTACACAGTAAAACCCTGTCTTGGAAAACCAAAACCAAAGAAACAAAAAACTAGATTGGTAAGCCAGATAACCAACCCAATGATCTTCTTGTATCTTTAGCTGTTTCTACAAGTCAGCAATAATATAACCATGTTATAATTGTTCCTTTCCTCCCAATACTTTTATTTCTTTTAACTGATTACAATTAATAGAAAAATAATTGAACATGATTTATAAAAGTGGAAATTGCATTTTAATTAAAAGTTCCAGAGTGACATAGAATTTGACGGGTATTTTATATGTGAAATTATAATTGGAATATCATTGATGTTTTATGAATGAAAAGCCTATTAGCATCAGGTAATTTTTATTTTGAGAACAAGAAATGAAATTTTCATATCATCCATGACTTAGGGTCACATAAAGTGTCAGAAGAGATTCAGATTGATATGTTATGTAAGAGTAACCCAGGTTGTTAACTTCAGGATCATATGAAGAGAAAACCAGGAGATAATTCACACACTTTTATTATATTACCCTATTAGTATTCCCAGCATCAGAAAAGATCACAAAGCAATTAATGTTTAATATGAGACTTATATAAGAAGTATTTCAAAATTAAAAATTATTAAATAATATATTTATTAACATTTTGAAACTTGAAAATTGCACTATTGTGAGCTTTTAAATTATTATACAACAATTATAAAAATGTATGTATAATTAAATATTGATACATATTTTAAATTTTAATTATAAATTATCAATTACTATTTATTATCAATAATAAATTTATTAGTATTGTGTGAATAATATTTTGCAAAACAAATTTTATTAAGATATTCTTGAGGTATTAAAGCACAAGAAACAAATATTTTGGAAAAATATTATTTATATTAAAGGCATTTAAATAACATTTAACATTAATCTCTTATTAAATATTTCATATTTTAGTTATTCTTAAAAGATATTTAAAAATAATTATATAATTTTGATACTAAGTTTAATAAATTACTTTCTATGTGTATTCTGCATATTTTCATACCAGTTATTTGGATCTGTCTTTTCTTATGTTAGCACTAATTCAGGATTACATCTTACACAAATATGATCACTGTGTCTTCAGCTGTTTGAATCATAATGATCATATGATTTTAGCATTACTCTGTTATGCTGGGGAGTAACTATTACTGTGGATTACATAATATATAAAAATGTTTTCTTCCCAAGAAAACTTCAAACATGAAATAGAAAATGACCACAATAGAAAATCCTGACTTGTTGAAAAGAATAACGCATTGACTGTAGTTAATCGGCACGAAAATTTCCAGATAAGCATAGCTTTCCCTCCTCATCAAAAGTTTCTTGGCTAAAGAAGAAAGAGACAATTACAGAGACTCATACACGGTTAAAATGGAGAGAATAAGTGACCATGGGGTACCCAGGCCCAACTGATACAACTAAATACAATGTAGCCATAACTTTCAAACGCAGAGAAAAGGTAGATTATAAGAACCAGAGAACCAGGATTCTTGCTGAAACTTCTAGACATGACATGGAAGTTGCCACCCATCTGAGAAATCTCAACATTATGATCACCTAAGAAAGAGTTGCAGAATGATAGTGTTAATTGATATAAAAAGAATTGTGTAAGTTCCACATCAAATAAAACTATTAGCGTGTACCGGCTGACACATACTGTTTCTGTTTATTGTTTGTTCATTTGTTTTTCATTCTACATATTATGCTTCTATTTTGGGAATACTATATTAGTTAAGGTAATGGTTCAAAGATTAAATAAACAAAAGCAGGTCCAAATAGTCTTGCGCCCAGATTGATTCCATAAAGAAGCAGAAAGTCTAGAAACCGTTGTAAATACAAGAGGTATCTTTAATGTTTCAGCTCTAGAGCTGGATCGCGCCAGTGCCCGGTACCAAGACTAAAGTATCGGGAAGCGACCAAGGGTGTTGACCTGGGAATTTTTATAAGTTTCTCTCAAGCAAAGGGGATTCTAGTTAACATAAGGGGGTCTAACGTCCAAATGGTTTAACTTCCTTTGTTCTCCTTTTTTTGCCATTTGCTCAGGGAAGTGATTTTTAATAATCTCATATCTGGGGAGAGGGTCTGTTGTTATCAGAGAACGATATCTCTGGTTGCAGCTGTGAGCTTGTCTACCTTTAAGTCTGTTTCTTAAAAGAACTTTGCAGACCTTAGATGGGCCATTTGTGGCACCAAGGTCATCCTGTGTAAGGACTTCCTCAGCTCTGAGTTTCCTTCGATGTTACAGCACTTTCCCAGGCTCCGCTCTTTCTCTCAATAGAAGTTTGGGATGAAAATATATTGGGAGTAAGAGATACGGTGTTTATTATGTGCAGCTAAGAAGAAAAAAAAATCAGGTTTCTTGTAGACCCATTGATAACAAAGATCTGAACAGATGAGGGTGTAATAGGAAAAAGTTGGCCAGAGGGTATATATAAATAAAAAGTAGGTCCACAATAGATACCAAAATGATCTCACATGTTTAGGGCCTCAAGGAAGTTGCAATTTATAATTTAGATCAGAATTAAAATTCCATTATAATAGATGAGTTTTGGTAAAGGACCTTGAATAAGAGGCCCTAAGTTCTTGTAATTTCTGTTCATTTCTATTGATACAACTCTCGGTAGCCTGTTAATTTTCTCCTTTTATTATTCAAAATTATGAAAATACTTTATAATGCTAGGGTGAGATGAATGAGCATATGATTATTTTTACCTATGATGAGAAAATAAGTGTGCTATGGAGTATAGCTATCATTATGATTAGAAAAATAAAGAAAAGAACTGAAAGAACAAGGCTATTAAGGAAGATGGGGTGACTCAACTGTGTCTAGTCTTTGTAATCAATTGGGTTAAAATAGAAAAGAATAAGATGCTGGGATTATATGGGGGTGACAGAATTTTGATCAAAGAGTAGCATAGTCACACATCATAGAGATCACCCAATTAGAAATATCGAGGTTTATTACATTCTGCCAAGCCAACCATAAAATGTGTGCATGAACACACACTGTGTAAATGGAAAAGGCAACTAGCCTCAGCCACAGTAAGTGATATCAGAAATATCTGTTATAAAGGAGAAGTCCTGCTGTCCTTCCTCTGAGAGCCACAAGGTCTCCCCCGCCAGGGGACATAGTCAAATGTGAGGCACCAGAGTACATGAGAAAGTCAAATCCCTCTCTCCACTCAAGTGTGGAGACTGTCCTGTCCATGGGCTAGATCAGGGTAGGGGTTTAAATTTTACTGCCTGTATTGTCCTTGGCTAGGGCCTTAGTTTGAGCGGGACCCCATGACCCAAATCTGCCTATCATAATGTTCTACTTGTAGGTGTCTAGGACCCACTGGATCCTTCTACATTGCTATTCTCCCATTGTTCTCTCATCTAGAGTCCCAATAGGATGTCCTCCCCTCGGTCCCAGTTTCCTGGTAAGGAAAGGCTTTCATGGGACATGCCCATTGGGCTAGTATGCAGATATAAGTGAGTATATACCATTTGAGTATTTCTGCTTCTGGGTTAACTCACTCATTAGAAGGACAGCAGGTCACCGAGAAGAGACTTGATACCCTATGAGCATATACAGAGGGAGGTAATCCCTCTGAGGAACAGTCATAGGGGAGGGGAATAAGGGGAAAATGGAAGGGAGGGGAGAATGGGAGGATACAAGGGATGGGATAACCATAGAGATGTAACAAGAATAAATTAATTTAAAAAAAGTAAAAAAAATAAAATAAAATAAAAAAAATAAAGGAGAAGTCCATAGCCAACTATAACATTCAGAATACCAGTATACATTCTATGCTCTCCAAAATCCTCTATAGAAAGGTTTTATGAACAATTACTTATGATATAAAGTATACTCTCAGTATCTTATTTTACCCACATTTGATAAACTGTCATTCACTAAAGTTGTAATCTGTATTTATATTGTCATATGTTTTCTGTTCTTAAATTTGTTTGTTTGGAATATCAAAATATGTTTCATTTCAGATCTTCTGTCAGTTATATACACAAGATTATTTCCAAACACAATACAGTGATTCAGTAATTTATGTTTATACATAAGATATCAAGTCATGTGTCATTCAGGATGCTGTTTTTTACTTAATGGAATGCAATTTAAGCTATTCATGTAAAAGCTATGTTGCATGTCATTTATTCTGTCTGCTTTTTTAACTTTATTGTGCTGATCACCACGTTTATATGACTAATGTCTAGAATATTCTTTTTTTGAAAATTTTCCATCAACAACTACTCATATTTTTCCTACTACATAAATTCAATACTAAAACATAAATTTTACATAATAATAGGTACCTAACAGAAATATTCATACACACATACACACCATACAATCACACAAATGTGTGTATATATATATATACATAAATATATACATAGATATATTTCAGAGAAGTATTCTTAGCTACTATAAATTGACTGGAGCAAGTCTACATTTGTTTATTTTTATAATTTCATAATTAATAATATATATTTATATTTATTTACACTTTACATTATTTATACTTATGAAATTTTTAGAATATTGACATTATAATATATTATACTTATTTATCCCCAAAACTATTTTTGGCTAGTAGAATTTATTGTAACAAGCTTAGTAATCAACAAAAACATTATTTTCCTTATACTTTATATTCCTTTACTTATATTCCTATACTTATATTCCTTTACTTATAACATTAATACAATAATACTCAGTTTCTAAGGATTTTATCTAAAGTGATTACATATAACATATTTCTATTTTGATGTATGCTGTGGCCTGAATGTTTGTGGATCCTTCTTGCTTATGTATATCTCAAATCTAAACACCCAAGGTAATGGCCTTAAAAAGATGATTAGATTATGACAAGGAATAAGGTTAACCCTGTAAAAGAAGCCTCAGGAAACCTCCTCATGATATCATGTGTGTTTGTCCAAAGAAGACAAACCCAAGGACAACACATATATATTGAATTTTCAGTCTATGGAACTGTGTAGGAAAGATTTCTGTTGCTTATAAAGACCCCCAATATTTGATATTTTATACATTTTAGTCATTACAATCAGTAACTTCATACACAATGTCCATGTGTGGCACACGCGCGCACACACACACACACACACACACACACACACACACACACACATGCCGCTTGTTCGAGGCAGGGCATGTTGGAGGCAGGGTGTGTAGGAGGCAGGGTGTGAGAATTAGGTTAGTAATCTTGTAACCTTTAGGATTAAAAGTGAAACTTTGCATTCTTTGCACATTTATAAAATTCACTGTGTTGAGTGCGAACTTAGTTACTTTGAGATAATCTGGCATTCAAACTCTTATTACTTATTGCTCTTAGTACTTTAAAGTAAGGTAAATATACATTTATCTCATTTTTGATATTTTGTATCCTGTACATTTACAAATGAAGTTGTTGTTTGTTTCGAGACAGGGTTTCTCTGTGTTATCTTGGCCATTCTGGAATTGATTTGTAGACCAGGCTGCCCTTGAATTCACAGTGCTCCACCTGCCTCTGCCTTCCCAGTGCTGGAATTAAAGGCATGCCCCACCATGCCCAGAACACAAATGAACTTAAGACATTTTGGTCAAAACAATTGCAATCCTATGAAAAAAGTATGTCATTTGAAGTTATAGTCAATATCTGAATTTTAAATTAGAACACATAATACAATGTACATATACATGCATTGCAATAATGGTTCTATTTCACTGTTATAATAACTTTATTTAATAAATTTAGGTACATCTGTATTCACAAATTTGTAAGAGAAATTCATGTTTATTTTGAAAATTCTTCATTTTAGAGTTAAATAAATATCTTAAAAATAAGTAGGTCTATAACATTATTATAAAGTCACATTTTATGTTATATTTGATATTAAAATATATTCCAGAGTCCAAATATGTGTATTATTTATAGCTATGAATATATTACTAGTAATTTTAACAGTTATAAAATTATTTGGTATATTTGTAACCATAAATTAAAAAGAACTTTTGCTACCTCTAGAGACTCTTTTTCTGCTATTTTGTTACTGTACAGCATCAATGTGAAGCTGTTTGCCTTGTCATAGTGTATCTTATTTTGTCATGTTTCATTGTTGTCTCTTTGAAGCCTGCTTTTTTTTCTGAAGGGAAATAGAGGGGCAGTCAATCAGGGGAAGAGGTGAGGTGGAGGAAAGTGAAGAAGTGGAGTGAGGAGAACAGCTGTTGTTATTTAATGTATATGAGAAGGATCTGTTTTTAATAAATAATAATTCTATGTTATGTATTTCCATTCAAGTCATTACTATTTCTGATAAAATACGATTTATAAACTATTCACATAGTAAAGTCCTTTTTTTGCATTTATACTTTAATTAATTTCAATAATACAGTAATGTTAATCACACACATAAAAATAAGATTGCTATAAAATTAATAATTCTGTGAAGTGGAAGTTAGTTTGGAGTATTATCAAAAAATTCAAAATAATACTACCATACAACCGAGCTATCAAAGCCCTGGATTAAATCCAGACAACCTTACCATAGAAATAAACACATTTATCGTATCCTACCATAGAGTTAAACACCAATGTGTTTTTTGCTGTTTTATTCAGTATTGCAATATATTGGAATCAGTTTAGTATATCATCAGCATATAAATGAACAATGACAATTATACAGGTAGATGCATATATATGAACACAACTTAGCTGTAACAAAAATTAATCACAAAATTTTCAGGGTAATGGATGGTCTTCAATGTATAATATTTATAGCTGTTATACAATCAGAAAAAATAACTGCATACTTTCACCTAAGTGCTAAATCTAGACAACAACATGTTTATATGTTTTAAAAACATACCTGTAGGTACAATTTAACATATACAAGAGAGAACAAGAAAGGCAAAATATCTAGGGATGAGAAAGGAGTCAGTGCACATAACGGACATGAATTATGAGAGAGGATATAAAGCTCATTGTTTTTGTTTGTTTGTTTGTTTGTTTTATTTTTATAATTTTAAAAACTTTTCTCTTCACTTTAAATCCAGAATGCATGGCCTCCAGACCCCACCCTCCCCACTCTCCTCTGCTTGCTCCCCTACTCCTCAAAAAGGCAAACAACCCTTACCACCCCACCCTGGTACATTCAGGACTAAAGGCATCCTCTTCCACTGAGGCCAGAGAATGCAGCCCAGCTAAGGGAAAGTCATCCAAAAGCAAGTAATAGAGTCCATGTCAGAGATAACCCCTGATCCAGTTGCTAGGGAACCACATGACGACCAAGTTGTACTGTCTATATCTGCTTTTGATTGGTGCTTCAGTCTCTATAAGTCCCCTTAGTCCTAGGGTTTTCTTTTAGATTTCTTGACCCCTTTGGGTTCTTCTATCCTTCCACAAAACTCTCTGCTCTGGGTCTCAGCATATCTTTAGATCTGTTGCTGGGTGGAGCCTCTTAGAGGACAGTTATGCTAGGCTACAGACTACAAGTATAGCAGAGTATCCTTCATAGTGTCAGGGGTTGGCTCTCTTCTATGGGGTGGGTCTCTGGTTGAGGCAGTCATTGGTTGGTCGTTCCTCAATCTCTGCTCCATCTTTATCCCTGCACTTCTTGTAGGGAGGGTAAATTTGGGGCCAAGGTTTTGTGGGTGTATGGTGTCCCCATTCCTCCATATAAATCCTGCCTGGCTCTGAGGTGGCTACGTCACTTCCCATGTCCCATGCTACTATGAGTCTCAGCTAGAGTCACCGCCATATCCCCCAAGGGGCCTATCCATTCACAGGTCTCCAGCTAGTGCAAGAGCCACCCATCCCCTTTCCTTTTTCCCTCTCAGCCCTGTCACCCCTCATCCCTGCTTTCAGATATTGAGGATTTTTCTTTTGGTCATGCATAAGTGCACACCAAAGAGTCTAATAGTGAAAGTATGAGCTTCAAAGCGAAGGTGCACAGCTTTCAATCCAAAAGCTACTCCAATTTTATAGAAATTTTTATCTATTTTTTTCTCATACTTCCCATACACAAAAAAGAGAAAATTGGCAAAAGGATCTGACCTTTGTATCCTCTAATCTACAACCATACAATAATGCTATTTCATTGTAATATTATAGGAGAGAGTGAAAAAACCAATTGCTAAGGAAGTATGCCAGATTTCTGGAGACATATGAAACAGTCAATTTAGAGGCAGCTAGTTAGATTCTATGCCTTTATTGAATGAGATCTGTGGTTTATGAGAAATCCATCTTTAGAGAAGATCCTGAATTAGGCTCAGTTTTATTCATAAGGCAAATAGACTTAAAAATATCACCAGAGTTATTTTAGTCATGGAATGATGTACAACTTTTTGGTGTGTTGTTTCTATGAGACAGGGTTTCTCTGTGTAGCCTTGGCTGTCCTGGACTTGCTTCTTAGACCATTCTGGTCTCAAACTCACAATGATCTTCCTGCCTCTGCCTCACGAGTGCTAGGATTAAAGGCGTGCACCACATACAATTTTTGCGTGGCATCTAGTCAGGAAATTTTGACCACAGCAAGACGAAAAAGACTTATTGCAATGTCAAGTTTAATTGTTATGTACTGTGCATTTTGAGACACTGTTTCTTGTCTTTCTAAAAATCTGCTTCATATAATAGTAGAACTTTTATCTCAGTTTTAAATTATGAGTATAAAATATTAAGTAAGAATGTACCTATCTCTAGCATATACTTGAAATGAAAAAATAGTGTATTCTAAATATGCATATCATATATTTCCTATTCTTCGTTTTATGCAGTATCATAGACACCCATATTATTGCCTATACTTTAGCTTAAGGTAGGCTTTTTTATACAATATATTCTAATTACAGTTTCTCTCTCCCCAAACTCCTGGCAGATACCCCCCATCTCTCCTTCTATGCATTTCCACATTTGCTCTTTCACTTTAAAAAGCAAACAGGCATCCAAAATATTATAAGAAAACAAAACAAAAACAAATAAACTGGAATAGGGCAAAACAAAACGTAGAAAAAGAGTCAAAGAAGAAGCACAAGAAACTTGTGTAGAAGCAGATACATGCTTTTACACAGAATCATCTTGAAACCATAACATATACACAAACACTCCTAAGGTACAAAACTACCCCCAAAACAAAACAAAATAAAAAACAAAAAACAAAAAACAAAACAAAGCAAACAAACGAACAAAAAAAGCCCCACATCTGGGCATGGATCCTGCTCTTCAAAGTACACTCAGTGAGACTCCACTGGGGAAAACTCATTTTTCCTTTGTGGGACCTTATCAATAGGAGATAGACTCTGGGTTAGGGATGGAAAATTGTGTCCACTTCTTTCAGTGCTGAAGCCCGTGTCGGTCTCAGAATGCTACTTGCTGTGTGCATGCTGCCACAGTCTCTTTGAGTTCATATACGTGTATACGATATTTAGTAGGGATTGTTTCCTTGGTATCCTCCATCTCTCTGGCTCTTAAATCTTTTTTCTTCCTCTTCCTCTTCTTCCTCTTCCTCTTCTTCCTCTTCCTCTTCTTCCTCTTCCACGGGAGTGAGGGGGGAGGCAGGGATGTGAGATTAGAGAGGAGGGATTTGATGGAGACATCCGCAAGGAACTGAGTGTCCCAAGGTCTTTCACTTTCTGAACATTGCTAGATAACTATATAAAAAACAAACAAAAGGCCAGGTGTGATGGCACACACCTTTAATCGCAGCACACAGGAGGCAGTGGCACCAGATTTTTCTGAGTTCCAGGCCAGCCTACTACTACAAAAATGAGTTCTAGGACAGCCAGGGCTATTACACAGAGAAACCCCATCTCAAAAAAACCAGTCAACTAAACAAACAAACAAACAAAATTATTGCCTCTCAGTTTAATATGCCTCTGAGAAATACAATATTGGCCATTAAAATAATAAATGAATGTATGTTCACCATAATAAATTCACATTTCACACTTTTGCCACTGTACAGTACTTTTTGAAGGTATATCATATTTTGTCTGTTGAAACTGTTGATTTCTTCACCGATTTGACATAATAAAGAAAAGAAGAGAAAAGGACTGTGGTGTCTCAGGTCATTGTGGAATAATCATCCATATACATAAGTGACTTTCCCTAGCGTCTTAATGAGCACTGCAGCAGCACCAGCAGATCCTCCAGCACATGGTCCAGGGTGTGTTCCATCTGCAGCATAAAGAAATGAGAGCATACGTGCAGGATTCTGCAGGAGTGCTTAGTGCATGGGTGTTTTGCCCTGAACTGAACTTCTGTAGTCTAAGCACACTGCTACACTGTCCATAAATTCCTAAGTAACTGTAACAGGATTTCAAATGGGTAGAATGGGCATTTGCATCAAAAATTGTCAATTTAAAATATAGTAAAAATGAAAAAAGAAACAATCAATAACAATGCACTTAAACTCACAGAGTCGTTGGAGCACCATGATAGCAATCAGTCATATTTGCCTAGGCCATGTATGTAATAACCCTCCTGATCCTCAGATAATTACTAGCTCTGCCTTTTGAATTATCAACAGCTCTCATGGCTTATTGCCTTATACTTGCTTAATAAACATCAGCAATCAATAATCGTTCCACAGAGTAAGAGGCAACCAGCCAGCCATGCCTACAGTATAACTGCCTCAGAAGTGATCATTATATTGGTGTGAACAGCAAGAACTGGCAGTGCTAATGGGAAAGGAACATGGTAAACAGGTAATTTAGAAAAGCTGCTTACTGGAATGTGTGGATCTCATGATTGCAGGTGGTACCTCAGTTACAGGGAAGAGCCACCCTTGAAAATGAGGGGATCATCGTATCCAGCTACCCACTTCTGCATTTTCCTCTCAGCACAGCACATCCTGTTTGCCTCAAGTGCTTTTTGCCTGTCCAGACAAACAAATAATTATTCTTTTTGTTCACACAGTGTAGGATGGGGAGTTGGAATTTATATGCAAATTCTAGTATTAGTGACAGTTTGATGACAAGAGATTAAAGACCAATTGTACTTGTCATAAATGTTTAAAAGGCCCTATTAGTGCCATTCTCATGAAAAATGAAATTGAAAAGCTGATAAAATATGTTGCATGGAAAACATCACGTTGCTCATTTTATTCAATCTGTTAAAGTGCAGATTTTCACATTTTTGCAAAAGAAAAATTTAGAAATGCCACCATGAGGATAATTTTATTTAATTTTTGCCTTGTTACTAATAACTGTGCTTGTTATTCCAATTATGTAAATTTTACCATATAGCCACAATTCAGGAGCCTTGACAGAATAGATAGATGATGGATAGATAGATAGATATAGATAGATATAAATGGATATATAATAGCTCATTCAGAGTTTATATAAAACAAACAGCAAACAACACTGGGGTTGAAAATACTCATTTAAGTTAGTGTATATACATGAGACTAAATATCAACCACATTTAAATTGATTGTAGAAAGTGTTCCTGACTCTAAGTGGGCGTGTCAAGATAGAGCTTATAAGGCAAGGTGAGTACTATATTGGAAAAGAAAAGAGCTGCAAGGGGCTTCCAAATCAAAATCAGGGAGGGCAGTCAATACAGTAGGAGAGGTACTAACAACAAATAATACCATATGTTTGACAAACCCATAAGGAGTATTATTTTATATTCACCTAAAATGATATACTACACACATGGTTATATAAGTATATGTAAATATACATGCATATACATACATATATATATATGTGGGTGGGGGGGAGGGGTCTGTGTACAAAAACCATAGACATTGACTAACAAAACCCCAAGTACCCAGGCAAAGAAACAAACTTCCTTTTGATTGGGTGCTCATGTTAGTGCATGCAACTGACAAGACAATATGGACTATCAGTGTAGTCCTTGGATGTGGCTGAGATCGAGGGTAGGCTCTTACTATTACCATCACCACAGACTTAGGACACAGGATTCAGATGATTGAGGTTAGGTCTGACCTGAAAGCTGTTTTCTTGGAGTCTGGCTTCCACCATTACAGAAAAAAAAACAAACACACAAAAACCAAACAAACAAGCAAAAACTATACTACCTGTCAAAGCAGGAAAGTAATTATCCATTCCTACTCAACTGCAATACCTATGAGCCATGAGAGTTAACTTCAGAGTCGTTTTAACCTACGTCATCTACTTCTACTACTATAGTATCCAATAATTTTGCTCTTGACTTGATCGGAAGTTTTAGCACACTCATATACAAAGTTGTCGTTTAATTATATATCTAATTAAATTTATATAAATAATTATGTAATTCAATTTGCATAAATAAAAAGTGATTTATATTTAAAATAATTGTATACTGAAGTACCCTACAGTTCTTTTTCTAAGCCTTTGATCTGACCAGAAATAGAGAAAGCTGTTCCTAATAGACCACAGCATCTTCAGGGCGTTGTCCAACAGGATTCTAAAACTGCCTTTCATTATACACCTCTTTGTTCTCCCAATACTTCTGAATGACTCCATTCTACCGTTATTTCTCTATACAGATGTCTACATTTTCAGTTAAAAAGGTAGACTCAGTTTGCTTTCTTCTTTGTTTCAGTAAGACTGAGGGTAGGTTTTTCCTCATTTTTGTTGTTCTCGTTGTGCTCTGGGTACCAACGCACAGTTTGTGATTTTAGGAGGCATCTAATTATGTTCTTGCTCCTGTCCTTGTATTTCTAGTGTCCTTTGCCAGGAGACCAAATACATTCAATTGACTTTACATGTATCTAATTGATTTAGTTGTGTGTGTGTGTTTCTATGTGTGTGTACCTACAGCAATGTGTGTGCCTTGGGCTATGGCTCTGAAGTCACTCATGACAACTTTTGGATGCTTAGTGTCTCCTTTCAGCAGTGTGTTCTGAGGATAAAATGCAGAACACTAGGCTTGGCCCTAAAGCAGCTTTGTCTACTGAACCATCTTAAGGGCCAAAATCATAGCAGTTTTAACGACATATAAAGTATAGCATACAACTTCCATTCTCACAAAGTTTTAGTTATCTGGTTGCTCACAGATATTTTGCATGTCTCTTATTTCTCGTTATGCATAATTGTTGCCATGGTTTCTTTGATCTCAGATTTTATCGCAGTTCTTCACACAATTCCATCCACTCTGCCTTCTTTTTTGACAGATGTACGCATGTTTGTTCATTTTCAGAGTCTTTCCAAGCACTCTTCCTCAACACTGAAAGCTCACCCACAACATTGAATACTGTAACTCAAACCTGTTTTAATTTCCAATAAGAGCCTTTTTATCTATCTTAGCAAAAATGTCATATTTGTAGATATTTTGTACCCTGAAACATAGCTCAAGTTTATATATTTACCATTTGAGCAATTAAATTTTAATGCATTTTACTATTTAACGATTAATACCTTTCTTAGAAAATACAAGGCATGGAAGTAACTGTGTATGTGTGTGTTTTCTATGTGTGCATCCAGTTTGTTGCTTTTCTAGCACATTAATGGTTGCTAGTACATGATTATATTCCAAAACGTATTTTCATATGAACTAATGCATTTTAATTTCCAGTCTGACTGGCATTTTGATTGTGTCACACATAAAGTCAAGTTTCTCATGAAATCATGACAAGTGTCTTTCCCTAGTTCATAGTGAAAATGTTTATTCAGTAGTGTCTTTTGAGGGGGACATAACTTTTTCTAAAAATCCACCTTGAGTTTATCATTTTCATTAGTTTGAATTATTAGATAGTATTTCTGGCCCAACTTTTAACTAAGAACGTTAGATATTCATCAATTCATTCTAAAGCTGATAGTTGGATCAATACTTGGTTTGTAACCTATGTCTACCTCTGCATTGGATTTGAGTTTAAAAAGTGAAAGGGGAATACTTAATGGTAATCCACCTACATTATCCAGTGTATTTAAATGAAAAAAAATACAGTGTACTAGCATTTCTTACTAGGAGAAGTTGGTATTTGGGGGTGAGGCAACTGTTTATGGCAATGTTTCTTTCATTGAAAATAATTGCTGTACATGATCCTCAGGTCAACACTATACTAGCATATGTCTATAACTGAAACATCATACACATTTCTACTTATTTCCCTCAGTTTTGCTTAGGGAAATGGCACTATCATCCTTGAAACCATAGGTATTAATTGCAAAACCAAAAGCCAGCTCTCTTTGCTACACTGCACTGAAGAAGATAGTCTCCTGTTCATAGTGGACACCAGATGATCCTAGAGACATTTCTCTTAAGATATAATGAATGTAACTACAGTTTTTGAAGTTCACATAG
Source organism: Acomys percivali (assembly GCA_907169655.1). Lineage (NCBI taxonomy): Eukaryota > Metazoa > Chordata > Mammalia > Rodentia > Muridae > Acomys > Acomys percivali. The sequence goes on along the minus strand of OU015756.1, from coordinate 35,619,585 downwards.
ATACTAGCACTGTCTTAGTAGACTAGACTTATCTGAGTATCTCAGATTGAAAAGTTGTGCTCTTTGACACTTAAAATCCAAAGGTGATTTTTGTATGGGGTCATGTATATATGTATATATATTGAATCAAGTTAAAGTATAAATCAATTATATGATTCATCAGAGTCATGTGAAAAAACAGTGATAAGCAAAATTGTCAAATCTGATTTTAAGATCTCAAAAGTTATCAAAATTGAAAATAGTAAAGTTACGAAATAAAAAGAATATACTAAACTGACCAATTTTTTAAAAACTATATTTGCCTTTGTAAATAGATATGAGAAATATAGTCATTTTTTCTGTGATATCATTACTGATTTCTTAGAGATTACTATTTAAAATGCATTCTTTTTATAGTTTTGACTATGGTTTTTGAGGGTAAATGTGTACAGTATACTTAGCTAAATGATAGTGCATTGGTGACAGTGAGCACAATAGCGTCACCACATTATTATTAACTACAACAATCGCTGGTAAAAATCTTTCACTATTTTCTAGGCTGCCATTTGTTCTAATTATAGAAAGGTAAAACATGAAGACTAGGCTCATAAGCATCTGCAGATGAGTGACGCGAGAATCAGGAAGGAAAGACTTTTCTACTTATCACTAAATTAAAATATTTAGTTAAGATGGGCAAATCATATTTTCTTACGTTATGGGGAAACCTCTATTAAATGAGGGTGAAGTATCCTCTCTACAAAACTAAATGTCTGCCAGTTCTTCCAGGTCCATTATTTCGATGCTTTATCTCTCTTATCTCTTAGGCTAGAAATGACACGGTAGCATTTTTTGTTATATAATATGCCTCCTTCCTCACATGTAATGGCAAACCCTGCTTCCTTTTCAATTATCAGGCTTTGTCTTTCAAACTGTAAAATTATTGGAACTGGTCAAGAGAGACATGTCACATTATGAAGAGTTATTAACTATTAAAATACTACCTATCTATGTTTAATGGATGTACAGATAACTCATCTTTTTAAGATATATTTAAGCAGTATAAATCAGAAAGCAATATAGGTAGGCCTGAAACCAATCCTGTATCTTGCTGTCTACATTGAATTATAGCAAATCTATGAGTGTTTTTACCACTTTCTCCCATCATTAAAATATTATTATAATAGAGAAGGATTGTTATTTCCATTCTGCTGACCAAGTATTTTCTCAATTCAGTCAATATCATTTGTCATTAACACATGCAGGGATACATATTAACATCCATAAAATGACATATAGCACCAGAACTGAATATTGACTTGAAGACATGATAGCAATTAATATAGTATAATTAATTAATTAGTACAGTGTTTACCTAAATTTTATGTGAGATGAATCAAACTAATTGAAATTTTGGGGGAGATAAAATGAATAGAACATACTGAATAGGTCTCTAAAATTTGAGAACAGTAAATCACTTAGTTTGTAAATCTACTAGAATTTTTAAATTAAGTAAAGAGGTTTATGTAAGTGGTAAAAATTTTTGTATAAGTGTCAAAATGGGTTTTGTTACATTTTATTGTTATGGTCTTTAGGTATAAAGGTTTTAGAACCTGTAACACATGCATTTTTTAAAATAAGGCAGTGATATGTATATATAGTCATTATTTTTATTGTGTCATTCATTAGGATAATTTCTTTTATGTTAAAATTAACTTTTGGCATACTGAGTGCTGACTTCAGAATCTTCTCAATGTTAGATGAGCACCTTCCTTAGGAACCATTTGTGACTCCTTTACATTTCATTATTTTGAGATGAGTTCTTGTTAAAATTCCCAGGATACCTTTCCCTTGGTGTTATCTTCTCACAACTTACTTAGTGGCTGGAGTAGAGAAATGTGCCACTATGGCCATCTTTGTTCTAGAGAAAGTTATCTCTTGGTGCTGGGAAGACGATATCAATTGATGAAGACATTGGCCTGAAAGCACGAGGTCTTTAGTGGGCAGCTCCAAACCTCATGACAAGCACGTGCAATCCCAAGCAAAAAAGGAAGAGATAAGCAGGTCCTCACAGGTACTCTGGTGAGCCAAATTGGACTAATGTGTGAGCTCTAATGCCCACTGAGAGACTCTGCTTAAAACAAACAAACAGAAAAACAAGGTACATGGCTCTTGAGGAATTATTCTTGAAGTTTTCTTCCATCGTCCACAAATGTGTAGCCACATACATTCAAAAATACACACGAGTTAACAAATCTGGTGTAATAGAAAATACAGGGCTTTTAATGACATAACTGAGTGGTTGTCAGTGCAATGAAAAATTGACATATTTTGAAGCAATTTGTTTCCATTGAACAGAATGATTAATAGATGAGATATTATATCAACAATAAATGCAAAATTCAGGAAATTCAATAATATAATTAATAATAAAACTAAGACATCCATCAATCAATAAAAAAAATTCCCAAATCATTAAGTCTGACTTGACTTTAGTAATAACTTTTATTTGTCACATCTTACTTGTAAATTTAAAGAAATAATTCAATTTATATGAATTTATACTTTATTTTAGTAAGCTTTTTTATTCCAAAGAGAGTATAGTATGTTTAAATGCCTGCTGGATGCCTTCATTTTTAGTTGCAATTATTTTGTAGTCCTTATCATGATTTTTAAACAAGGCATCAGTATGTACAATATATGTGCTATACTATTAATAACACAGATACAATATTTTGAAATTTTGTAATAGAACTCTGCGAAATGAAAGTCATCTTGTCCATTCTAGTAGGGCACAGACATTAGAATTTCTATTAGCAAACAAAATAGCTTTTTGTAATAAAACAAGTCAAATATACAAGACAGAAAAATAATCAAGCTATAAAGAAGGAAGTATGAAGTTATCCTGACAAGATAAGATACTCAATCAAGAATTACAAAATATTGTTTAATAAAAATTTTTTATTTTCCAATATTTATCTCTTAATTTTGATACATATGTATATCATAACAGTTTTATTTAAAATGCCACTGTATGTAACTAATAAAATACATACAGATTGTTATATTGTTTATTTGTGGTACATGTGAATGTAATAAATAATACACAAATATATCTAATTCCATATATACATATGCAAGGCATCTACATTATTCTTTGCCTTCATTAGTTATTTTCTTTTGTGTCTCTTTGTTTCCTTCAAAACACTACCTGATTAGGTATTGTTCTCCAACTCATATTGCACACACCAGCTTTCAAATGAGGTTTCCTATTTTATCGTCAGCATTGATATTAACTTTAATTTAGATTAAGTTAATGACATTACATATGTAAGTGAACCTTTATGCTTTTATTGCTTTTATGTTATATTTCTTCTTTCAAAAAATTCTCAGAAATTCATGAAAAGCAGCTCCTTCAATTATACTGCTTAGCCTTTCTATATAGGTCAGTAGTATATTTCTGATAAGAATCAACGTATTTTCATGTTTGTATGGTATATATACATGTGAGTACACAATACATGTACACATATCTGAGCATGAGTGTGAAGGCCAGAAGTTAATTTTCAATGGAGTCTTTCACTAGATATAGGGCTCTATAGGGAGTTGCTAGCCAGAAAGCTTGGGGATCCATCTGTCTTGCCCAACAGTGCTGGCGGTTATTTGGTTTGAGAGGAAAGCAAAGTCAGACACTTGTAATCATGAAACACGCACTTGGCACACTGCCTGGTCTATCTGGTCTACCTAGCCCATTGCCTGATGCTTGAGATGGCGGATTATGCACTAAGTTGTCTGACCAAACAAACAGAAGCTTATAGAACTCGCATATGCTATTGGGATATTTGAATGTATATATGTTTTTAGATTAGGTTGATGCTTTTTTATTTTGTAGTGATTGCACATCACTATATGGTCATTAAATTTTTTTTAAAAATGTTCAAAAATAATTGTCAACTTAGAAGGAAAATCTATATGGATTTCTAAAAGTCACCAAAATCAGTCTATTTTTAGAATGATAGATTTTTTTAAATTCATGTGATTCTAAAGAAACTCCTAATTATATTTTACTTTCAAATGATCCAGTGAATTTTTAGCTTAATTAGTTACTCATTAAGTCAAAGATATAACTTAAAGTTGATTAATTTACTTCAGTAATGATGTATAATTTTAATTATTATAAATATAAAAATAGATGACCAAGGTAAATTTTGGAGCCTCTGTATATTTGTATAATACTTCACAACACCATAATAGTTTTTATACTTTTACTGAATCCGTGTGAGAACAGAACTAAAAAAGAGCATATTTACAAGGATAACATGGACTTTTTGCACTCTTTATATGATTTAATGTACTGAAGCTTTTATTTAAAAAAAATTAAAAACATATTTTCCAAAAATATTGGCAAGTCAATAATTTTGATAGAATCATATTTTGACACTAAAAAGAACATCAAAATAAAGTTCCTATTGCTGAAAGTAAAAGTAGGCACAGGTGATGTTAAAAAAATAGAGTTTTGGTCAGAGCCTGGTGGCACACACCTTCAATCCCAGCACTCAGGACACAGAAACAGGAGGATCTGTGAGTGTTTAAGCCCTGCCTGGTCTACAAAGTGAGTCCAGGACAGCCAGGGTTCTGTTACACAAAGAATCCCTGTCTCAAAACAAACAAACAAATAAACAAAAAAAGAGAGATCATATATAATCTCCAAAACAACTATCCCTCAGTCCTGTCTGAGCATGTTCAAACTGACAGTAAAAATTGTGTTTATACGTGTGTATGTTTATACTTTAAAAGAAGATAAAAGAACCAATAGGCAACAAGATCTCCACGAGAAGACAAATAGAGCCAACTAACCAGCGCCCAGAGGGGCCAATGGAGTCTGAAGCATCAACCAAGGACCACGCGTGGACGGGACCTAGGCCCCTTTCACAGATGTAACCAATAGGCAGCTGAGGCTTCCTTTGGGTCCTCTAGTAAGCGGAGCATGGTCTGTCTCTGACACCGACTCAGATGCCGGATTCTTGTTCACTTCTGCCTGTCCATAATGCCTTGCCATGCCAAAGCGGAAGAGGACACACACAGAGCCCTGATATGACTTGATGATCTGGCGTGGGTGAGTAGGGGGCAGCTCCCTTTTTCTTAGGAATAGGGGAAAGGAGGGAGGGTGGGACTTAGATGAGAGGTTGGAGCGGGCTATGACCAGTGTAAAGTGAATAAATTAATTAATAAAAATAAAAAGAGATTATCACAATTTTTTTTCTGTGTTCATGCTTTAAAATTATATATTTAACATATAAGAAATAATTTAAAGAATGAGTCTTATGATTAAATATGGATTTGCCTGTTTTTAAACATATTAATCGTAATTAACTCGTTCTTTACAAGCTATGTCATGATTGTTTTATACCTTGACTTTTGGTATTCTAAATTGGCTATAATAAAATACAAGTAGGGCAGTGTTGTTATGTTAGGCTTGTATGTAAGAAATACAAATAATAGTTCTAATTTTGTAATGTTAACAGTTTGGATAGTTTTAACAAAGTATATAAATAAGAAAAAATCATTAATACTCTATATTATACTCTATATTATAAATTCAGGACTTAGTTCTGCTTTAATAATTATGCAATCACACCAAATACTATATAATAAAGGAATATAATTCAAAATGTTATCTTCATATCATGCTGGCATGCGTTTATAATTATTTTATTGTACAAGTTGTATGAAGAGGTTCATAAGTTCTAGAAACATTTGGTCACACAGTGAGACTCTGTGTACAAGGAAAAATTAAAAGGATATAGTGCTATGCGTGATAGGCCTAACTCAAAATCCCATCTTTGTAGTTTGATTATTTAATCTAAATCATGGTCAACTATTTCATTGTGTGATATTAACATTGCAAACAAGGTTGTCAAGTTATCAAGACTTCTTTACGAAAAGAATGAAGAGATGACTAGTGTTTCAGTAAGAGTTGGATAATATTAGGACGGATTGATTGATTGATTTTGTGTGTGTGTGTGTGTGTGTGTGTGTAAGGGAGAGAGAGAGAAAGAGAGAGAGAGAGAGAGAGAGAGAGAGAGAGAGAGAGAGAGAGAGATTTTAGGCTGAATGATGTATCTAATCAGAATAAGATTCAGTTATTCTTCTATTTTAACTTCAAGAATTCAAAACATCCATCATTTTATTTTATGAATAATCAAAAAGAGAGAGCGCATCCTTTTTAGTTTTGTCATCCTAGCAGTACTTTTTCTGCAGTGTATATACTGACCTGTTTGAGATGCACAAGAGTTATTTTTATTTCAAGTGTCTCTGATTCTCATGGTAAGGAAGGCCAAGTTAAATATTAAATAGAGCATGAAAGGTGCCATAGCTCTTAAAGAAGATGGGCAATCAAAAATAGCAATGATTGAAAAAAGAAGACATAAATTTAGGGAATAGTAAGCTTATTTTGTGGAAGTATGGCTGGATAAGATCAAAATGTGATATATATCAATATATCACACATGCATGAAATTTTCAGAGGCTAAGTAAAAACATTACCTTTTTAATATCAGTTCTTATGTATTTTCTGGTATGTCTGCCTATAATTTTAACAAGATAATTTAAAAATACTTCTACCTAAAATGCACAAGCCTTTAAGGATTTCTCAGTTTCTAACTGTAAAACATGACTTAAATTATAGGACATCGCTGCTGAACCACAGTACAGTGATTACCAAAGGCAGGACAAAGGAAAAAAGATAAAGCATGCAGACTATCAATTAGCTAAGATCCTGAATGTATTCTTAAGGATTGTACGGAATACTTAAAATCTGCTAATTGTCACTGCATATGCTAATTTGAACTATTCATGAGTATTGTGTGTCATTTATAGTGATATTAAAAGGTTCTTAGAACATTTACCAAAATGCGTGCATAACTCAAGTTGTTTTCATTTCTTCTCACTATTCAGTACTGATATTCTTACATTGTCACTTTCTACATGTGACTGTTTCTAAGATAGAATTTCATGGCCTATACTGTCAAATATTTTGTAAACTTTATCCTTGTGTACTTCCCAACTTCCATTGTTATGCTAATTATGTTTAAATCAGCCTTTGTAAGGGACATACTGTTGTAATCAAGAAAGTCCATTGGTTTGGGGAATTTCTGTTAAATGTTGCTGCTTTACCAGATTAATAATAATTAATGTTATTTTTGTTTAGAACAATACATTTTCATCTGTAAAAATCAAATTAGCACAAAAATTACATCATTTACTTCTTGATGACATTATTGAAAATTAACAGCAATTGAAATCCAACGAGTTCTGGTTTTAAAGTTAATTAGTATTTCTTATATATTTACAAGACTTCTTATTCCTTTTACCTAATACTTCTTAATAGATAAGAAAAAAAAATTACTGTTTACATGAACTTTTAGCTGATTAGAATTAGGATTCTCTGCTCAAATTTTATTATGAATTTTCAAAGCTTTTAATATAGTTGGCATCTTATTAATTTCTGTGTTTTGTTTGTCAGTTGTCAGTTTTCATTTGGTCTTTGTGTGTTGGGGGTTGGTCTCACTATGATGGTCTTGAGTTCAGGGACTGAGATAATTTGGCCTCTAAAGTTTTATGATTGCAAGTGTTCAGTATTGAACCTAGTATTATTAATTTAATAACAAATACTATGTGTATTCTACAATTGTACTGTATAGAACAAATAGGAGAATTTTTATATACTTGGTTTTATTGAAAAGTTTTTTCTACGTTATATGATACACAGATAAAAGCACACACATATTTGTGCAAGGTTAGATAATTCTATTTCTCTTCTTTTAAAGCTAGGGAATAAAAGCAGGGTGCCTATCAAATAATGTTCTGAAAAACTACTTTATGTTTATTTCTGAAAAGCTAACTGAATACACTTTGCTTAAAAATAATGTTTTACTTACTCTTTAAATCAATTTTAATGCAAATTTAAATGTGTTTTTAAACTGTGAACTCTTTGTATTACAATTGCTCTTGGATTAGTCACTATAGCAGATAATTCATTTGAATAATCACTGTGGTGTGGATGAGCATTGTGTTTTAAAGCATTCATTGAATTACAGAAATGATAATAAATGAGTCTGCAACAATGAGCCTGAATCATAATTTGAGGCCCTTACTGCTTCTTTATTTTTAGTATTACATGGCAGTACAATGAATTGGGGTTTAAGTATATGTGAGGGCACTTGCTCCTGGCAGATGCAGGAGTGGGTGTGCTCTGACCTTTGTGTGAAGGCCAGAGGGCAACCTTCAGGGGTTGATTGCAATCTTTTCACCTTGTTGGAGACAGAGCCCCTTCAGTTGTGGTCAAACCAAGATAAAATGGTCAAAATAATTATTAGAGCTTCTCCTGACTTCCTACTCATTTCCTTGTTGGTGTGTGCTGAGAGTTCACATGTAGGGGACAGGCTATCTACTGTACCTGGCCTTCCCAGAGGTGCTAGGTGTCTGAACAGATTTCAGATTTCTGTAGAAAGGATTTTTACTGACTGAGCTTTCTCCCAGGATGGAGTGCATTTTATAAACCTGAATTTTGACAATGACATGTCATATTTTGTAAGGTACAATACTGTCCATTTGTGGTAAGGTGCCATTACTGAAAACCTTTGCAACTTTGTATTATCTCAGGCTTTGGAAGTTTTGGATGCCCTCAAATAATATACAACAAATATAATGCTAAAATAGCCAAATGCAGGCTTTTGTTTTGATAAGTTAATCCTGGAAAAATATTTACAAACTACACAATTTGTGTAAATTACTAGTTACTTGAGTATGTTAAATGTCTATTGATTATAACAATTTCTGTCACGTAGAATTTGATCACATATGATAAATTTAAGGTCCAAAAGGTAGGTGTGGTTGTTTTTAAACTGGATTCACTCTTGTTATGTTAGTAGCTTTTCGGGGTCAGTAGGGTCATCTAATCACTATTGAGTTAGTGAAGGAGTGTGTGTGAATGGATTAATAAATAATTATGGCTTCATGTATGTAACAATGAATGAATTAATAATAATAATTGAATGAATGAAATAATTATAATAATAATAATAATAAATAAATGTTTGTTTTCAGAAGCATTATTAGGAAACTGTGTGGACTGCATCACTAAACAGTGTGGATATGTTTTGTAGATTTTTCCCAAATTAGTAATTTAATTTTCTAAAATGAACAGAGATTTTCTATTGCTGCCATAATGCCTATATTCTGAAATCTTAATGGTATTTCTTATTCACCAGATGCAAAATGGTGCAATTATTTAGATTCCATTATTCTGAGCTGATGAAGATTTTCCCATTACTCTGGCATCCTGAACATGACTATTATCTAATTGTCATTTATTTATTTTTAATTAATTTATTCATTTAATCACTTTAAATCCCAATCATAGCCCCTTCCCTCCTCTCCTCCTGGTCCCACCCTCCCTCCCCTCCCCCCTCATCTGCTCAGTAAAAGGATGCCCTCCACCAATCCACCCCAGCCCATCAAGTCACATCAGGACTTAGCACATCCTCTTCCCTGGTGGCCTAACAAGTGATGTAAAAACAGGCAACAGACTCCATGTCAGAGACAGTCTCTGCTCCACTTACTAGGGGACCCACAGAAGATACTAGAAGGAAATCTCCAACCCAAGGAGGCTAAGTACACCCAGGAAAACATAGGAAATAAATAACTTCACATCACCTAAACAAAAAGAAAAGGAGCGCGCGCGCGCGCACATACACACACACACACACACACACACACACACACGCACACACGCACACGCACACACCCACACATGCACATACACACTACAACTGCACTCTACCATCATCATCAAAATAATAAGAATTAGAAATCATTGGTTATTAATATCTTTCAACATCAATAGACTCAATTCTCCAATAAAAGGACTCAGGCTAAACAAATGAAGACTGTCACTTAACCTAAGTTAATAGCACAGCCTTAACACAGCCTTGACACAGAGATTTACATTACATTCAAGCAGTCTTGTAGCTGTTAGTTTACAAATTCCACATTTGAATGCCTATTCCTCCCAAACAGAGTTCTTATTTCTGATGAAGCCTTGAAATAAAAGTATAATTAAAGGAAAACAATGAATTAATACATTTATTGATTAAAATAAGCTACATGAAATAAAAGAAGTACCCAATTGAAAAAATTATTAAAGAAAAAGAAGCAAACTTACAAAGCTGACAAAAAAAGGATGAAAAATTCTATTGTTCATAAATTAAATGGTAGATTATGATGAAGACTTTCTAGTATAATGAAAAAATAGCAACAATGTTCTAACTGAAGGAACGCGTAACATAGTAGCATTATGAAGTAAAGAACAGAGGAATAGAGAAATCTACTTAGAAACTGTTTAACTGAACAACAATTAATTTCAGAAACAAATCAAAACAATATAAACTAATTTCACATGATGATATAAGGGTTGGTTTAATGTCTGCATATGAAGACAACTTACATAAAGAATCTGTTTTGACACCAAATTAATTATGAAAACAGATAAATTATACCTACCACTCTCCATTCATATTAATGGTGACAGCCACATAGCTGTGACTCTTAGACATACATCCTGTTTAAATACAAAGTAACTGTGTAAAAGTTAACAATTTTTCCTGGACTCAAGGGATGAATCAGCTATTTGCTGTCTTGATAAAACTCTTCTTGTGTAGGTAACAATGAAGTTGAAGTTAGGAAGGTTATTTTCTTCACACATTCTATGAATTTGTTTTCCTTAATTGTCTTACCATTGTAAGATTCTAACTTTAACTGACTTAATGAAATGGCACTTTATTTGTCTCACTGAACAAAAGAAATCACACAGTCATGCCTCATAGATGTATTTGTGAGGTTATTTTTAGTTCCTATAGTCAAATAAGCCTAGATAAAGCACTATATTATGTCTTATTCTATTTAAGCTCAAGAATTACACAGTAATAGTTTCACATACCTTGATGGTGGTTTCCTTTGTCCTGAGTGGCTTTCTAAATTAGTAATTTTGAAGGCTAAGAAAATAAACAGTAATTAAAAAGAAATAAATTGGAACTACTATCTCCTATACATGAAAAACAAAATATATAGCAGCAATTTTGCATATTTTATCCTTCTACAAATTCTTGTGATTTATTATTATCTATATTTTACTTAAGGTAAGCACACACACATGAAAGCCTATGGCAACATGGTTCCCATTGTCACAGGATTGATGTGATTATATTATAGTTAGATTTCAAACATGCTGTTTCGAATGGATTGTGATGATTTGTTTTCATTAGGTTTTCCCTGTTTAATATAATCTAATGGGTTTCTGACTCCAGCTTCTGCTTTTCAATAAACTACAATAAGCCAAAGGCAGAATCAGGTTCTCAATGCAATAAATGTGGGGACCACTGCTTCCGATTTATCTCTTTCTCGGCTTCAGTCTTCATGCCATGCGTGGATTTCAGAAGAGTAGGCTAACAAGGTACTATAAAATGCTGCATGTCGTGTTTGGTTCTCCACACCAATGCCAAACTACAGAACTTTCTCGTTCTGTGTAACTGTGAGATTGCACACGTTAGTCACTCTTAACTCTTCCTGCAGCTTCCTGCTTCACTCACTGGTTACCTTCTCCCCTACTTCCTTAATGTCCATAGAATCCACATGCTGGATTCATATGAGAGTTTACATTTCTGTGTTTAATTAATTTCATCAGGATAATGCCTCCTCAGTCACTCTCTTTTTCCAACATAAGGTTCATAATTTCTATTGCTGAATATCTTTATAGTACGCCTACAGAGCCCATTATCAATATCCATCAATCCTGGGAGTAGGTGGGGAGTTGTGCAAATAAGCTTGAAACACAGATGCCCTTTTTGTGTTGATTTCATCTCTTCTATGTATATACTCATGCTAAGACTGATCAGTTCTAATTAGTTGTCTCTGCTTTAGTTTGCAACAGCTGGAATACTGCTGCTGCTAATGGTTGAACTAAGTTGCAATCATACGAATTCTGAAAGAATATTCTCTTTTCTCTCCTTCCGCAACATAACTTTTTGTTTTTATTGTTTGATAACATCCATTCTAAGTGTAGTGAAATGGTTTCTCATGAATATCCATTCTACGATGACTGTGATACTCATGATTTTATGCAATGCGTTTGCTGGACAATTTTATTTCTTTTTTTGAGACATGTCGATTCCAAGACTCATGCTTGTTAAAATTTGTTTACTAAGATGTTTTGATAATTAATCATATTGATTGTTACAGACTTACTTTTTAGCTTCTGGTTAGCTCCACGGTTCACAGTTAATTTGTTGCATTTCTTAGTTTTCTCTTCACTACTGACTGTTTATGTTTCTTTGCAGAACTTTTGATATTTATAACTGCTAAGAGATAGGTATTTATTTTCCTGAGTATATATTTGCTTGTATTTTATTATTTAATTAGTTATTTCAATTACATTATTTTTATTATTTAATTGGTTATTGCCTTTTGTGTCTGAGTTAGTCTCTTATTCTGTAGAGCAGCCTAGACAGATTTTTACTTAAACAGAGTTTGTCTTTAAACTACAGTAAATTCTACAGCCTTTTCCCTTCAGTTCTGGAATTCCAGACTCAAGCCACCTTACTAATCTGCCATCATTATTTTTAGATCCTTTCCTCATGACTGGTCTCATGTTTCAAAACTCAATTAGATGAAAATACATCATTTATGTTTCTTTTATTCCCTGTTAAATAAAATGGTTTTCTTACATAATCTAAATTGATTATAGTTTCAACACTCTATACATTTCCCAGTCCTCTGGACCTTCCCTCTTATCCGCATTCCACCCTTTCTTTCATTAGAAAATAAGCAGGCACCTAAGGGATAATAGTGTAATAAAATATAAGATAAAAATACATGGGAATAGGAAAAACAAATAAACAGAAGGAAAAGAGCTCAAGAGAAAGCACAAGAAACTAAGACCAACGTGTTTGCATATTCAGGAATCTCATAATGCCATAATGCATAGAGAAAAGAACTATAGGGTAAAAGACAAGAAGAAAATATAAATAAAATAAAAAACAATACAATAAAATTATAATAAAAAATAAGTAAAAGCCCTGCTATGACATTGTAAGACAAGGGATTTAAAAGTTGCCACTGAGTTCATTTCCTGTTGGCCATCTACTGCAGGGCCAACCTACACTTACGAGCCGTTTGTTGCCCTACACAGACTTTGTTGGAGGAAACTAAATTTTTATTCACAAGTGGTTATCGATTGTAGTTTGCTTTTGACTTAAGGATGAATTATATATCCACTTCTCTCAGTATAGGACCTCATCTCGTACAGACCCAGAAAAGCCTTGTGCATGCTGCCACAGTCTCTGAGTTCATACGTGTGTGTTGATCTTATTGATTTAGAGGGCATTGTTTTCTTGGGAACATTTATTTTTCATTTACATCTATGCTTCTTGACTTCACAAAAACTAACTACTGACAAAACTCTTTGACATTTTAACAAGAAATTGCAGATTTTTCTCAAATAGAATATGGTTAATGTTCCTTGCCAAGATGACCTTATTTGAGTGTAAGGATAAGCTGTTTGGTTCTTAGTAGTAATTGTGCATGTATTATACCAAATAATTATCAGTTTAAATTTAAGGCCAATCTTTCGATGGTGAAGAGCCATCTGGCTAAATGTACCATCACCATTGAAGAAAACAAAAGAACAAAATTATATGTTTCTCCCAAAAATTAAAAACAGTGTTCATGATTGAAATAATACTCAGCCCATGTCCTAAATGTAATCAATGATTCAAGTTCCACAGACTCAATGGGAAACAAGGTTAATTTAAAGAGAAAAAGGACAGTCAGATGGCAGTAACTATGTTTTCCCTGTTATATTGGCTTGGCCACCCTCTAGCAATGACCATGAGACCGTGAATCTAAGAGTACCTCAGCAGAACAAAGCACATGAGTTTAAACAACAACAACAACAACAACAACAACAACAAACCAAAATTGAGTAGGAGGGAGAGAGAGTGAGTCTTGGAGGAGTGGGAAAGAAGGTAGAACGTGAACCAATTGCATTACACTAAGTTCTCAAAGAACTGATAAAATGAGAAAAAAAGACACAGTAAACATAGATAGTACAGTGTCATCTTCACTAGAATTTCAATGACAAGGACACAGAAAAAGCAGCTTGTCAATTAGAAAATACACAATATAAAAAATAGACAAGCACAGGTTTTTCACTTATGATTGTAATCACATTCTCACAAACATTTATTAAAATATTAATCCACAAGAATACTTGATTTCTCCACAATATTTATTGAGATTTCCTAGGATGAAAGTAATTGAATGAGGCTCATAGAGAAATCTGGATGTGACTGGTCTTCAGTTCAAGGGTGTTTGATAATTAGGAATTCTGAAGACAGGTCTGAGCTTTATTCCTTGTGTGTCTCTTTTTCCATCAATAGCTCTAATGTGAAATGAGTAATTCTAGTGGATGAGGCATAGAAATCTGTATGACTTTGAATTTCATCAGTAAAGCAGAGAAAATTGTCTCCTCTCTACTTCCATTGCCCACCCTTCTTAATTCTCCCTATCACTGGCATTTGGGTGGTTGAAATCATAATATCGGCAAGTAATTGAATGTGTCATAACACTGTTTATTTGTTGCATGCTGAGTTTTTGTTACATAGAAAGAACAACCTAAGTTTTACTGTACTAATAGAGCATATGTCCATGTATAGGAAGGGATTTATAGGTAGCATCATGTAATTAGTGATTGAAGAGTTTAACGATAGCAGTCTGCAAGGTTGGAAACAAGCAAGGTGCACCAGCAAGTGTTCATGCCAAGAAGCTAGAAGCCTCAGATGATGGGGACCAATGGCGCAGCCCCAGTAGAATGCTCTATGTATATTACAGTTACTATAATCATATTTTGCTCTTTGTTTATATATTCCCCATTTAGCTTTGGCTGTTCTGGGACTCACTCTGCGGACCAAGTTAGCTTTGAACTCAGATCGTCCTGCCCTTGTCCCCAAGTGCTGAAATTCAAGTCATGTGTGACCATTGTAGCCGTTGATGAAGTATAGTTCAATAATATTATAAAGTACAACTTCATAGACCTTTATAACACTTCCTTAACATAACATAAAGGGACTAGCATAAGTCACAAATCTTTACTAGTTTTCTTTTACCAAACTGATTATGTTTTATAATATAAATATGTATATAATAATACACATCCAGGCTAAGGGATTTTGTTGAGTGGCTAGAATGAACCAACATTTAAAGACCTAAGAATCTGGTGTCACCTGCCTACAGGAAATCCCACCTGAAAAATTCACCCTCAGAAAACGTCACTCTTGCCCATGGTATAATTTAATACAGCCTATACTTTGTTCAACTGGGACACTCACCCTATTGAGGAGGTGAATCTCTTTTTACTTGATTAAAACTGACCCACATTCCCTTTGCTTCTCACAGAGAGAAATGCACTTGAAAAAAAAATTCCTGCTGCTTCTCAGTCCTCTGTGTGGGCCATCAAGCTTAATCATCATAGCAGGAAACAAATTCTTTTGCCATTAACCAAAGCTATTTTTTTTAAAGTTCATTATTTCCAGGAATTTATCTCAAGATGAGGGCAAAACAGTATTCCAAGCATAGCCAACTTCATAAAATACTTCTTAAGTTATCTTGTTCAGAGTAATCATAAAGATTAAAAATTAAGATCTAAAAATCTTACAGTGACCATATACACCTATGTTTAGCTCATAGTGGAGTTCAAAATCAAGCGCCCTAACAGTAAGTCATCAGTCTTCACTATGTTTTCTTTTACCAAACTGATCATATTCTGTATTATAAATATGTATATATTTTATGTTTCTATAATACGCACACACATGTGCGTGCACACACATATATATGTACAAATACAAATACACAATACATGCATACCCACATGTTTATATGTATATGATCATTTCTTTAGAAATAAAAGTCAAGACTGAACTGCACAGCTTGATCAATTTAGCCAATTGTATCCCAGGATTTGATACTCTTTGTCTCTGTCTTTCTGTCTGCCTCTCTGTCTGTCTGTCTGCCTGTATCTTTGTGCATGTGTATTTAGACACAGCACACACAAAAGCACATTTAGTACAGTTATTATCTGACTTGGGATATTATACTTTATTTTGCCTTCCAGGTGTGATGGAAAGCTTAAAAAAAAGTTTTTTAAATTACTTAAGGGAAAACCAGCTAAACACAAAGTACATAACTCAATCAAGTTCTTTTCAATACTGATGCATAAACATAAGTTCCTAGACAAATCCTTCAGTTCCAGGACACTATTATAACAATACTAAAATATGCATTTGAAAAAGGTCACAAGTTGGAGTCTGGCAAGGATAAGCATTAATAAAGTAATAAAATTATAAAAAACAACAATATAGGCCCTGGATTTATTTTTAAATAATGTATTTATAATGTTTAAGATAGTTCTTTTAACAATAGTTTATTCAGATTATATCCTGATTGTTATCCCCTCACTTATATCTTCCCATTCCTCCCCCTCCTCCCTCTTTAGCCCTATTCCTCTCCCCTAGACTTCTGACAGAATCAGAACTCCTTCCCCACCATATCTGGTCTCATCTGGTGAAAAAATATTTTCTTTGAAATTTTTATACAATATATAGTGAGTATGTTCTTTTCTTTCCCCAACTCTACAAGACCCTTCTCCACCTTCACACCCATGAAACTTTATGTTCTTTCTTTTCCACAATCAAAATAAAAATAGTCAATGTTTATGCCCGTGCATGTGTGAGCACACACGCGCACACACACACACACACACACACACACACACACACACATCTAAATATTTCTGTTGGCCCATTTCTCCTCTGTGTGGGTCCCATTCCTCTTAAGAAAATGATTTTACCTTTCCCAGAAGCTATTGACTGTGAAGAACTTCTTGGTCAGGGTCCACTCTCCCTTTCTCTGTGGTGGGGCTTTTTTCTGTTTGGAACTTCTGAAGACCCTGTGCATACTGCTACATTCTCTGAGAGGCACTCATCACCACTGACTCTTAAAATCTTTATATGCTTCCTTTATACATAAATCCCTGAGCATGAGAGTGGTAAAGATATCTATCTCATAGAAGATTGAATGCAGCAAAGCCTCTCAATCTCTGAACTGTCCTGTAGGTATGGCAAGATATTATTGGAAGTTGTTTTACTTCTATGATCGTTGAGCAGAGCCCATTGCCTGCCAAGTCTTAAGTTCTTGGTCTTATTAATAATGCCAGTTATGGCTTTTATTTCATGGTCTCAGCCTAAAATCCAATTAAAAAGTGGTAGGTTATTTGTGTTACTTGGGAATTGAGTTACATGTCAAGGAGTCTGACGCGCACACACACACACACACACACACACACACACACACACACACACATACAAACACACAAAGCTTCTGTATATCTTTTAGGTATATCACTCTGCAGAAAATGAACTGTAAATATATAAAGATCTGTGTGCACTACCAAGAAGAGACATGATACCCTATGAGCATATACAGGGGGAGGAGGTCCCCCTCAGTCACAGTCATAGGGGAGGGGAGTAAGGGGAAAATGAGAGCGAGGGAGGAATGGGAGGATACAAGGGATGGGATAACAATTTAGATGTAATATGAATAAATTAATAAAACATATTTTAAAAAAGATCTGTGTGTAATTTAGAGAAATAAAATATTAAAGATCTTTATAAATACACATTAATAAACTTAAATTTTTGAATGCTGAAGAAAACAAGCAAGCAAGCGTGCAAGCAAACAAAAAAATAAAAACAACACTTTCCAGTAAGGGAACTTCTTATTTGCTAATTCTATCAAATTTTTTTTCACAAAAAACATGTTTAAACTAATTTCTATGTTCTCATAGAAAAATGGACAAATTTTTTTACATAATTCAATGAATATATCTAATGTATTGCTTTTTCATTCAATATCAATTTATATGAGGTAACACAAAATTAAAGGTTATTGTATGGAAAGACTTTTTCATCAGTAAACCCAACACAAACAGGCACGCACGCGCGCGCGCGCGCACACACACACACACACACACACACACACACACACACACACACACATGCTCGCGTGCATGCACATGTGCATACCACTCATGCCCAACCTGGTGAATCACTGAGACAGAAAATATGAGTGATAGGTTACCTACCGGAGCTGAAATGACTCAAAGACAGCTGTATCACTAACCCTAGAACGGGTGACAGATCACAAAAGCTGGAAACCTGGATCACACTGCAGGCAACTCAACAGCTTGGAGATTATCCTTTCCCATGTTACTAATTTGATCTATACTCTTCCGATTGCTTGGTTTCTGCTTCTTTCAGTCTGCTTGGCTGGATGTTCTCAGAATCTTCTAGAGAGCCTATCCATTATGAGAGTAACTCCCTTTAGCTCCTATGTTTTACTCTTAGGAAGAGAGAGGACAAGTTTCAGCTACTTCCTGAGCTACTTTGTGTCCTTTCACTTTCCTTCTTCCTTCAGGAGCTTCCCTGTGGGGTAAATGCTGCACTCATAAAGAAACCAACACACATTCTAGGTACATCTTGGGAGGAAAAGAAAATGTATTCACAACTCAGGCAGAGTGGGAAATTTAAATAGAAAATTAGACTCTGAGTAAGCTGAATAATAAAAAATGAATGAGGTGTCCATGGTGCCTACCAGGTTTATGCTCAAGACGTGTCACTCCACATGTACTTACTTTCCTTTAGGTTCTGCATTCAGGTTTATGTTAGTGGGTTGATTTTTAAATGGAGTCATCAATCTCTTTCAAGTCATTTCTGTTGGCAGACGCCCACCAGTAGCTTATGCATTAATTAATATCTTCATTTCATGTTAAAGTATCTTTCAAAATCACTCTCTTCCTTAGACCAGAGTTGAAACCAAATAGTTTTTTTTTTTTAACATTAATTCAAACTGACGACAACTATGAGCTTGAAATAGATTAATGAATGATTGATAGGTCACTTTTTATTTGCAACTTGCTTAAGGCAGATACCTAACCTTGCACAAAACTCAAATCCAAGTGGATTAAAGACCTCAACATAAAACCAGAGACACTAAGTCACTTAGAAGAAAAAGTGGGGAAGAGCCTGGAACATATTGGCACAGGAGACAACTTCCTGAACAGAACACCAACAGCCCAGGCCTTAATGTCAACAATTAATAAATGGGAACTCATGAGGCTGAGAAGCTTCTGTAAGGCTAGAGACACGGTCAAGAGAACAAAGCGACAGCCTACAGACTGGGAAAAGATCTTCACCAACCCTACATCTGACAAAGGTCTAATATCCAAAATATATAAAGAACTCAAGAAATTAAACACCACCAAACCAAATAACCCAATTGAGAAATGGGGCTTGGAACTAAACAGAGAATTCTCAGCAGAAGAATATCAAATGGCTGAGAAACACTTAAAGAAATGCTCAACCTCCTTAGTCATCAGGGAAATGCAAATCCAAACAACTCTGAGATTCCATCTTACACCCATCAGAATGGCTAAGATCAAAAACTCAAGCGACACCACATGCTGGAGAGGATGTGGGGAGAGAGGAACACTCCTTCATTGCTGGTGGGAATGCAAACTAGTACAACCACTTTGGAAATCTATCTGGTGCTATCTCAGAAAACTGGGAATAGGGCTTCCTCAAGACCCAGCTATTCTACTCCTTGGAATATACCCAGAAGATGCACCAGCACACAGCAAGAAAATTTGCTCAACCATGTTCATAGCAGCCTTATTCATAATAGCCAGATCATGGAAACAGCCTAAATGTCCCTCAGTAGAAGAATGGATAAAGAAACTGTGGTACATATACACTATGGAATACTATTCAGCTATTAAAAACAAGGAATTCCCGAAATTTGTGGGTAAATGGATTGAGCTAGAAATGATCTTAATGAGTGAGTTAACCCAGAAGCAGAAAGACTCAAATGGTATATACTCACTTATATCTGCATACTAGCCCAATGGGTATGTCCCATGAACGCCTTCCCTTACCAGGAAACTGGGACAGAGGGGAGGACATCCTATTGCCACTCTAGATGAGAGAATCATGTGAGAATTGCAATGTAGAAGGATCCAGTGGGTCCTAGAAACCTACAAGTAGAACATTATGATAGGCAGATTTGGGTCATGGGGTCCCGCTCAAACTAAGGCACTAACCAAGGACAATACAGGTGGTAAAATTTAAACCCCTACCCAGATCTAGCCAATGGACAGGACAGTCTCCACACTTGAGTGGAGAGAGGGATTTGACTTTCTCAAGTACTCTGGTGCCTCACATTTGACTATGTCCCCTGGCGGGGGAGACCTTGTGGCACTCAGAGGAAGGACAGCAGGTCACCGAGAAGAGACTTGATACCCTATAAGCATATACAGGGGGAGGAAGTCCCCCTCAGTCACAGTCATAGGGGAGGGGAATAAGGGGAAAATGGGAGGGAGGGGAGAATGGGAGGATACAAGGGATGGGATAATCATAGAGATGTAACAAGAATAAATTAATTAAAAAAATGATTAAATATTTGAAATAAATCAGAAGAAGAGAAATATTAAATATTTGGTTAAAAGATAAAACCAAAAATTGACATGAGACTTCATTACTTTTTTTGCCACCTAAAACATCATATCTCCTCACTGGTGCTCTAGCATTCACTCCTGCATTTTAAATTGCTTAATTTGCCAGTTTTATTGCTGATGTTCTAATGTCACATCCATGTTTAAAACCATTCAATAGCTTACCTTTGCTCTTGGAACAAAGTGTAAAATTCTTATCACTGAAACCAAATCCCTGTGGAGTGGTCCCTGTCTCATTGTCACCATTCTTCATATTCCTGCTGTTCTTAATGACATTTTCCCTTCTCTCTTTGTGAAAGGATGTCCTTGCTGCTTGCCATAGAGTTTGCCATCACATTTTCTCCCAGCTGTGTAGAACATTTTGTTTCTTCCCTTACAGGATAAATTTCATACCAGCTTCCTAGGATATATTAAAATCCCTGCTGTTTGCTGTTGGGTTATGTTGTGGTTTTTCCGATACATCAATGTTTGTTTTCATACAAGTAAACATACAATTCACATATTGCCATGGAAATATGTGTCCAAGTGCTTAAGGATTTATATTAAACATTGTATGATACTCATTATAACACAAACTTTATTATGCTAGTTTCATTCTTTTATGAGATTTTTTTGGGGGTGTTTTGGGGGATTTTTTTCTTTTTATCTTTGCCTTTTTGTAAAATGTGAGCACAAGTAGTCATTTGAAGGAAATAGCAACTGGCGGAATATTACATGAATGTATACTTATATTCACATTAACCTACAATAACAATGCCTGTGGAGAAGACATTCCAAGATTAAAAGAAATAAAAAATATAAATATAAGCACTCTTAAGACTTTAAGCAAAAAAGTTATCATGAGTTTGACAAAAAAAAAATCCAACTATGGGATAGAAAAAAGTAAGTATTTCTGTTCACAAATCTTTGAAAACTATTTATTAACATGATAATAAAATTAAAATTTAATATAAGAGAAATTAACAAGACTGAAGTGGGTGCAAAATTTGTGCTATAACTGAAACAGCCAACTTAACATTGTCAGTGCAGCCTAGCTGCTTTAACAAATAACACCAGGATTAGTGATGTTATTCATGTATATGGGCAGCTTATACAGATATGGGTAAGGGAATCTTCCTTTCTTGCTCTTTATAATTCAGTTATATACATAATCTTTCTTGAGGAAGTAAGTAACAGTATGAGTTAGGTTTGGAGATGATATTCATAGCTTATAGTATCACATTTTCTGGGCCAGAACTTAACAAACATCTCATATAAAACCAAGGAAAATGGAAAAATAAACAAGTGACTCAACTAGATTACATGAAATGGATTCATTAAGACACATGTACAGAAAACTCTATGAAGCTTAGAACAGCAAACTAAACATGAAGACTAGTTATTTAAGAACTTTAAATAACGAATTAAACACAAATTTTGGATCATATTAGATATTTTAACATTAATTTTCAATTATATATTCAAATTGTAGATTGACATATTTATTTAATAAATTTTGCTAAAATTCATTTTTATGAATTATAGTTTATGTATTTTAAGATATTACAACTTACAGGAACGTAAACATGTAAAATGACATATGAAAAGTTTATTGACCAAAACACATGTAGAAAGATCTATAGCAGAAAAAAGTAATCGCGTTCAAGAGTTTTCCAAGAAGATAAATGCAAGTAGCTGTTAGTAGTACAGAAATATGGGGAAATATGGAATCACTATAAAAAGAAACCAAGTCATGGCAAATGGATTTATAACAGCAGAAAAGAATTAACCTAGAGAAGCAGTGTCTGTGATATTCATCATCTGGAGGTGGAAGGCAATGAAGGTATGAAGGAGGAAGACGATTTGACACTGGGTAGACTCTGCTCAGAGCCCAAGGCTGATGGATTGTAAAGATAATGAAGATGAAGGAGAGGGAACTTGGTGCACCACACTCACGGCTACACGGCTGCAACTTCACAGGCATGGGTGGAGCTACTTTCCTTCCAGAGATTTTCTTTTTCTTTTTCTTTCTTTTTTTTTTTTACTAAGCAGAAGATAAAAGACATTTTTAGCTAATTCTTGTTTCCATTGATTTTAACACTGACTTGCGTTTGACAGTGATAGGTAAGGGACACTAGCTGGATTTCACATGGTCGTTTCCACAGATTGATCAGATTTGTTAGCAACAAATATATAGAGAGATGAAATGGAATGAAAAGAAAATTACTGACATCTCCTAAAAGCCAAACTTGAGGCGCCCTTGGTATTAAAGAGAAATTTTAAAAGGAAAAATGGAAATCTTCCACCCATGTTCGCTGATTCTGAAACTGCAGGCATGAAAAAAGCCTGGGTAGCTTCCTCACTTTCTTTACATGAGAAGCTTTACTGCCAAAAACAAAAAACAAAAAACAAAAAAACAAAACAAAAACAAAAACAAACAAACAAACAAAAAACAGCAAAGGAACACAGGAAAGGAGAATCTTAGAATTAAAAGGTCACTGAATAAATAATTTTAAAATCATGACATAGAAAACGTGTTCAAGCTCCAAATAAATGAAAAGACATGCATATAAAACAGTAATGGGATGTCGCCAGCAAGGGAAGAGTTCACCTTGCTGATGTCATTGCTCAAAAATGTCATCTTTCACTCCATGGAGACAAGCAAAACCTGGCCCTGCTGTTTGGGACACTAGAATTTTTAATATATTATCTATCTATCTATCTATCTATCTATCTATCTGTCTGTCTGTCTGTCTGTCTATCTATCTGTCTATCTGTCTGTCTGTCTATCTATCTATCTATCTTTCTCTATTTGTTTTACAATATCACATGACTGCTATATTTCCACAATTTTCTATCATGCATTCCCCATCATTTCCCCCATGTCCTCTTCTGCTTCCTCTCAATTTCATGATATATCCTTGAAACAGGTTAATGAATGATTGTTTCTTTTATTGAATATAAATTATTTTTAACACAATATATTCTTATTATAGTTTTCCCATTCCACAACCCCTCTCAGTTCTTCCACTCCAGCTATCCCCTCTGGATCCAAATTTTTTCTTGTTTTCATTGGAAAACAGCAGACTTCTAAGAGAACACAACCAAATATGGGAAAATAAAGTATACATTAATGAAAAATCCATCATAGCAAAGTTTAAAAGTCAACCTAATCATTTAAATTATTTTTAAAAGACCAATAGTTTTGGATTTTACCCTAGGAAGTTAGGCAATCTAGTCTCTGGTTCTTGGCTACCTAAGCAGTGTTGATCATGAGTTCTGCCTTGTGGAAAGGACCTTATGTCTAATGAGGTATTGGTTGGCTACTCCTACAGGTCCTGTGTCACCTAGCATATCGTGCAGACTGGAGAAATTCTAAGAAAAGGTTTTGTGGCTCTGTTGCTATTTATGTTGCTTTTCTGGGTATATTGCAGAGCAACTTCATGCCCAAAAGACACTAGAAAATAGGGGCAAAGGCTCTATGTACACATCAGTTTAATTTCCCCATGTTCAATAAATTGTGTAGATGTTGTCCGCAGGAAAGGGGCCCCATTGTCAGTTTTCAGAGGACAATTCATTGTCTAGGCAACAGCTTGAATTGTTTTGGATTTTCATAGGAACCCCGCCCCACCTTAGCCAACAACTCAATTGAATGCAACCCAGTTCCAGTACTGGAAGCTTCTCCTGTTGAGACTCCATACACCCCATTGCTAGGAAAGCTCATTAGGATTACCCTCACATATTTTGTGAAGGTTCCATTGAACGAGATTTCCACACCAACCTTCAAATGCCTTTCAATTCCACCTACATCTATCCTGAATTATATTCATCGAACTTTTCTCCCTTCATCATCCTCTCCTGATGATCCTGTCCCTGGTCCCACCCTCCCACCCATAATATTTGTTCTATTAACCCTACTGGGGAGATCCCTGTGTTTCCCGCCAGGCCCTCCCTCCATGTCCAACCTCTCTGGATCTACAGACTGTAGCTTGGCTTTCATTTATTTAATGACTTTACTTTATTTTTATAAAGGTTCGGTAATTTTAGGTTTCTAATTGATTATAGGTTTATTTTCACACATCATAATCTGAATATGGTTTCCCCTCTCTCTACTCATTGAAGTTCAACTACACCCTCTCTCCTAATTCAAACCACAGCTTTTCTGTCTCTCATTAGAAAGCAAACAGTCATCTAAGGAAGAATAATAAAATAAAACTTGTTTCTGATAAAACTACCAAACAAGAAAAGGAGCCAAAATAAAAGCATAGGAAACAGACATAGATTGCAAAGACAAACAAGTTTGCACACTTATGAACTCCATAAAAACCCCAAACAGTGAGGCATAATATATACACAGTAGAAGTTTACTAAGAAAACAACAAATCAAACAGAAAGACACTGAATTAAATGTATGAGCCAGAAGAAAATGCCTTGAGGAGCATGCTATGAGTTCATTTAGTATTTAGCTATTGACTGCTGGAAATGACTGCCTACGATTAAGAGTGGTTTGTTTCCCCCCCCAAAAAAGACTCCATTGGAGGAAAAATAATTTTAAGTTATCAATTGGTAATAGTTTCTGATTGAAGGAAGGGGCAGTATACCCCTTCTTTCAGGATTAGGGCCACATCTGATACAGATCTATGCAGGCCTTGTGCAGGTTATCACATTCTCTTGGAGCTCATATGTGTGCTAGACCTGTTGATTCCAGAAGACCATGAATCTTTGGGGTCCTCAGTCGCCTCTGGTTATTATGCTCCTTTCACATCACCTTCTGCAGGGTTCCATGAGCCCTCAGGGAAGGTATTTAGAGCTGAATATTCCAAAATCTCTAATATATTTTGAACTTGGGTCTCTGCATTTTTCCCATCTGTTGCAGGAGGAATCTCCTCCAGTGGTGGAGGAGGTCTATGAGTATAGCAGAATGTCTTTAGGAGTCATGTATTGATACCTCTCTTTAACCATCTGCAGTATTTGCCTTTCTGTTAAGTGCCTGGCCTATTTGATTTCAGGATGTTGGCCACCTGGTCAGCATTGGTTATGCTTCTCATCTAAAAAATGGATCTTAAACCAGTTCAAGTATTAGTGAGTTACTACAACAAGCGTTTTGTCACTATTACACCAGGCAAATCTTGCAGATAAGGTTTGTAGATCTATTGGTGTTTACCTGTGTCCAGTAGCGTCTAGAGTATCTTTTAGTCCCATAAATACTAGTCTGTAAGGGTGAATGCTCTAGGCAGGCACTAGCTGGACTTTTTCATGCTCACTCTGTTGTGTAAGTATTGTCTTTAGTAAAAGGTTCTACTGACAATTTGTGGAAAGCCACCAATAAATAAACTTGGCTCTAGGCTCTGCTGTTTATGGGTTCCCTTGGGACTTCTTAGACCAAGAACTCAATTACATATAACACAATACTCTTCCTAAAAGCTTCAGTTGATGACGAGAGATGTTAAGTTAAGGTTCTCATTATTTGACAATTTCATTTAGTTACCTACATATATTTATATATTTAAGAAGCTTCTACTGTATTCAATTTTTATACTATTCTACAAATGGCCCTAGTTTTAAATGTCTTTCCCTATCCTTCCCTTACCCATTTCTTAAAATTATGTTGATTCATTTTGTTACCCCATTTATTTTCTGAGTTGGTTGAGTTTCTTGATATTTAATTTAGTTTTATTCTAGAAATATTGATGAGAGATAGGTGTTTTTCATTCTGTAAGCCTATTCTTTACTAAATTATTTCCTTTTCTATACAAAAAACTATGGATATAGAGTATACTTCATTTGTTAAAGAGATTATACTTTCATATAATATTTTGTGTTTTCATCTAAATGTGGGTAGCGATAGTTTTATGAATTTAATTTTGTGGGGTTAGATCTGATTCTGGTTAGGAAATATGGCGTTTTGTTTCTATGGCTCTCTGCCAATGAGTGAGATCTGGTATTATCATATATTGTTCATTGTTTTGCTACCAGAGAGTGCTTCTATTGTCTGAGTTTTTTTATAATTTTGTATGAATTTTACAATTTAATTCTTGTATTTTTATTGTGAATATCATAAGAATTTTTGTAGGGGTTTTATTGCTCTGCTGATTTCTTTTAACAACCCAGCCATTCTTCACAGTACTAATTCCGCTAATGATGGAGGATGAGATGTTGTTCTATCTTCTTCTATCTGCCATTTCTTTCTAAAATATACTGTGTTTATCTTTTCCTTCTGAAACAGTTTCATTCTTAGAATTTTAATTAATGTACTATGCTATAGTAAATTGCTTTCTTTATTTCTTCATATACTAGTAAATAGATTTTTGCTTATTTTTTACACTGTTTCTGTTTGGTTGGTTCTGGAATCTTAATGATCTTGATTTTGCAATACCTGAAGAGACAGGCTAGGAGACTGTCTTCCTTTAGGTTCACTGAGTGAGAGTGTAGGATCTGCCAATATATCCTGAACTGGAATATTGTGACCAGTCATAGCGTGGTCAGTTTAGTGTCAGTAAGCCTAAGCCTCCAGAAAACAGCTTTGCTACTGGCATATGTGAAATAGTTCCAGGGGCATCTAGAATTCTCCCAGTTTTATGATAAGAAAAATTATAGTACATATTATTTTAAAGAGCATTGGCAGTTGGTGTGTCTTCATGATCTAGGGTAATCCATTACAATTCTAAGGGTTTTTTTTGTTTGTTTGTTTATTTGGTTGGTTGGGTTTTTTTTGTTTGTTTATTTGTTTTGTTTTGTTTTTATGAAGGTCTCTAAATATTGTTCTAGGTAAAGTAGCTAATTACACTATAGTTATACTAGTTTGGCATAACTATAGTCCAATTAGCTATTTGACTTAGAATTCTTTTTCTCATGATAGCCATAGCAACTGGGGAGAGTTTATCAACTGCCAATTGCCATATTCCCTACTGTTCTTGCTCATTTACAGATATATGAACAACAGAGTGAGTTCCTGCAATTTAAAAAAAAACATTTAATGTATCATTAAGACCAATAGTGATTTTTAAGAGTCATTATTAGTACCTAACACCTGCCTAGTGCCTGGGAGAAACTTTGATCACTCATGTGTGTCTCAGTTTCATTTGAGAGAAGGCCCAGGGGAAGTCTATGCTTCCTCTTGTGGGTCTATGTTTATACAATTGTGGTTAGAGATTAAAGTTAAAAACTGTTTCATTTTTGGCTAGTTGCAGTAATTATCAACATTGACACCTGGCAGCTCCTCTCTCTCTTCCCAGTTCAGATGAGCTTTTGGCATAGGTACCTAAAAAGGTTACCTCAAAGTATTCACTGGAAGCTTAAGATTAGAGTGAATTAAACAATATGAATATTTCTTAGGGACAGATAATTTGCTGATTTTATCCAATATACTAAATTGGTCTTATTAAACTAGCACTGCCATAGGACTCTCATTAGAACATAGGCAGTAGGAATTCTGACTCTTAGTTTGTGATAGTTTCAAAGCAATCACAGTAGAGCTAACAAACCCCACTGGAAGGTTACTCAACACAATACACCTTTCCCGTTATACCACTAAGCACACATACTTTATTGCTCAATGTAAGACAGAGCATAATAAACTAAACAGCTTAATGACAATGTTATTACTCTTAATGCTAAGCTGCAAAAAAATGTATTCTTTCACTAATTATTCCTTTTCGTCCTTTAAAAAATTTTGAAATCCCATTTTCATTAGCATTGTGATAGTAGATAATTTACTGGAGAGAGCTAATTTGAAACTGCCATTTGCGACACATGACAAATGCAGCAAACCCTTTCCCTTACATTTTATTTTCCCTGTTATATTTTTCTATAAACACCTCTGTTTACCCATGGCTGTCCTCAAGATCTTCAGCAATATTTATAGTCAAATACAATAGTGTGTTTTACAAATAAAGACAAGCTTTGAAGCTGTAATGGTTCAAGTTAGTATACAAGAATGTAGCTTCTCACCTAATAAGAAAAACATTTCACATGGTTGGTCATTAATTTAACTATGCTCTGCAAGCATCCAAGTGATATATCTAGTTCAATAACAACTGGAGGTTTATTATGTTGGAAACTCCTGATTGATCCCTAATTAAGATATATCTGGGTTTATATTTTCTAAGTCTCTTCTGACTTTTGGGGGTAATATATAATGTACTTAGTATTAAAATGTATTGAATTTTAATTCAGATATTTATGTAGACTTTTCATTGTGTTTAAATAGTGTTAAATAGTGTTAAATAGTGTTAAATAGTATATTACAAATATACAAATAAAAGAGACCTGGGAAAATATGGGGGAAAAGAATATGCATTAGTAAAATTTATTTTCTAATTTATATTTGTTAAAGGAGGTCATTATTTACTAAGAAAAATGTGTGTAAGTTTATCTGAATAAACTATGTTATTTTTCATAATAAACAATGTTATATATGACATCATAGCATCTTTCTGAACCTATTATAAAGACAAGGAAAATTCACATTGAACATAAATGAGAATTGTGTGATTTCTATTAGAACACAATACAGAATTAAGCATTCACTTATTCACTAATGCATACGCCACACTAAATCATTGCTCACAAGATTATATTTATTGTTATTATTGATAGCCAGGCATATGTCTGGAAGTGAATGTGTTTTCAACTAAGGGTGAATATAATATATATTTCATTGTTTCATTTACTACTTTTGTTTTTCCAATGTAGACAAATATATTATCACAATTATTGCCTTGTACTTCTTCCATTAATTAATTCTGACCAGAGGGTTAGAAACCTACAAAAAGAACATCAAGATGGGTAGATCAGGGCTCAGGAGGTTCTGCTCAAACTATTGCACTAATCACGGACAATACAACTAGTAAACATCGAACCCCTCCTCAGATCTAGCCAATGGGCAAGACATTCTCCACAGTTATGTGGAGAACAGGGACTGACTCTGACATGAACTCTGGTGCTCCATATTTGACCACTTCTGCTTGGTGGGGAGGCATGATGGCACTCAAAGAAAGAATAAAGCAGGCTACCAAGATGAGACTTGATAGCCTATGACCATATAGTGGGGGAGGAAGTCCCTCTTGGTCATAGACGTAGGGGAGGGGAATAGGGTGAAATCAGGAAGTAGGAAGCAATGGGAGGATATAAGTGATGGGATAACAATTGAGTTGTAATATGAATAAATTAATAAACTTTAAAAAGTTATTAGCTACATACATTCATTCAAATAATGAAATGAAAGCGTGCTGAGAGAAAAAATACATGGGCTGGTACTCTAATTTTAACACTGGTATTTATTTGATTAATATTTCTGTGTCTCCTCTATCAGAGCCAGAGAGATTGAAATCTCTCTATAAATACACACACTCTACTTCAGTAGAATCAATAAAAATCCTAAAACGGTTTTATATTTTGTAAAGTTCATCTGTGTGAATCATATATTTGTGTACTTTTTAAGAGCACCATGGCAGACAAAAAGAAGATATCAGAACTTTTTAAAAGGCAGAATGCTCTCTGAATTGTATACTGATGTGTGGACACAACCATTTATATTTCACATTCCAATTACATATGGTTTAATTGTTACATGATAACTTTTTAGATGAAATTTAAAACACACTCTGTTCATTGTAATTCGCATTTTGATTTGTCTGATAGCATACCATATGTTTGTTTAGAGAATAAAATTTCATTGAATATTTAAGGCTTCTGTTTTCTGAGTGTAGGTGGAGTCGTCAAAATTTCTCCAATCTTTCTTTTTAAAATTCTAGTTCTATTTCTACATTCAATTTTCAGTTTTCCTTTTTATTGAAAATATTCTTTTTTCATACAATGTATCCTGATTACAGTTTCCTCATCACCAATCCCAATGCACTCTCTCTCTCTCTCTTCCATTGGGAAAGAACAGGATTCTAAACTCTCTATAAAATTGGAGCATCATCTTCAGCTGTTTAGCCCAATATATATGACAGACAAATTTGTCAGACAGGAATTATTAAAGACTTGCTTACCTTGTCTTGGCAGAGTTTGGCCATTGACTCTGCCTGCATCCAAGTTTGCCCATTTTCAATCAGAATTCTGTCTGTGGCAGAAAAGAGGACACTTTGCCTAGTGGCTTGCTTGCCACATTTGATGCTGTCTCCATAGGGAGGTTCTTTGATGTTCATCATCTTCTTTGAGGTAGGCTGGGTGTTGCCAGGGGTTAACTTGTCTTGTTGTCAAATAATCTTTAGAATTAAAAAAAAACATATTTAAATGTCATAGTCTGTAGGTCTCTGAGAATTTTGAAGACCTTATTTAACTATTTTACACTATGTATCTATAGAAGCATATCTATCTATTAGACCTAGGATATATATTCTTGTGATAAAATTAGACTAATATTTGACATGAACATGATTTGTTCAACTAGCAATTAGCTTGTATTACTTAATTGTCCTAAATAGGCTGCAGTACCAATTCCAAGGTATTGGAAGCAAACCTTGTTTCTAATTGAGTTGGTTGGGTATAATAACTTATGTTAAATTATAAATATACATATATTATATATAATATATATAGTGTTAAGAATATTCTTAGATTTGAATTCTATGCCATTGCAACAAAATTATACTTATTTTGCATTAATATACTAAATTCTATACCACTGAATAAAAAATAACCTGTTTGTGAGTAACAATTAAGGCCCTGAGCTGAGTAGATTCAGTAATCTATCTTTTGTTCTATCGTCCCTCTATTTTTCCATATCCTTCTTTTTTCTTTTCAATTCCTATTTCTTTACCTATGGAAGAAAGGTAAAGGAAAAGAGAGAAATCCGTGAGTCCAACCTAGCTTCCTCTCTATATAAGAACAATAATAACTTATAACCGACTCCAGATAAAAAAAAAAATCATCTGTAGTCCAAGAGAGCAAACAGAAACCTACCCAATCCCCCTTACAGGAAATAACGGGTGACTGTTCAGGCAGCAAAATGTCTCTGTCGCTTTTTCATTTTGGAAGCTGCTAACCTGCTCTTTTGGTTCACTCAGGTAATTATGTTTTATTCCTTCTTACGTCTCTGATGGGGTTGAAGACCAGAGAATTTAGTCCTACAATTAAGCTTAGTTGGTTAAGGCTTAAGATATTTTTAGATATAGATAGATGTTTTAAGTTAATAGCGATGAGATATAATAGATACTGATTTTCATTCAGAATTTTAGACTCTTTATTTAATTTTAATTAATTTATTCTTGTTACATCTCTATGGTTATCCCATCCCTTGTATCCTCCCATTCTCCCCTCCCTCCCATTTTCCCCTTATTCTTCTCCCCTATGACTGTTCCTGAGAGGGATTACCTCCTCCTGTATATGCTCATAGGGTATCAAGTCTCTTCTCAGTGACCTGCTGTCCTTCCTCTGAGTGCCACAAGGTCTCCCCTTCCAGGGGACATAGTCAAATGTGAGGCACCAGAGTACATGAGAAAGTCATATCACACTCTCCACTCAAGTGTGGAGACTGTCCTGTCCATGGGCTAGATCAGGGTAGGGTTTAAATTTTACCGCCTGTATTGTCCTTGGCTAGGGCCTTAGTTTGAGCAGGACCCCATGACCCAACAGCGTAGGAAAGATGTTTATTTTTGCCAAAAACAAATAGCCAAATCACTATGAATATAATATTTATATAACTGAGTCTCTCATGGTTCTTTCTGCTGTATGTAGTTTATTTTATTTATGTGTGATAGTATAAATGTATATATTAGAAAAAGAAACATAATAAAAAAATTTTAAAATCCACAGATATCTCTGGGGTCAAATAAAAAAAGAAACAACAACAACAACAACAAAAGAACAAGAATCTAATAGATAAAAGCAAAATATAACACTAAGTATAATAAGACAAAGATCACCATTTTGAAGTTGGGCAAGGCAAACCAACAGAGGCCAAAGAGCATAAGGGAAGGTACAAGAACCAAGGACCCACTCATTTACACACAGAGAAATTCCAACTCTAACTCAAAACTATAACAAGCATGCACAGTTAACACATCTTCTGGCCCTTTGCTTGCTGCTCTCTGTCTCCTGACCTCATAGACATCTTGCTTAGTAGACTCAGAGGACCTTGTGGGCCTTATTCTCTGAGTATATTCTTTCCCTTCTGCTTCCTCTCAGGCAGGGTCCCCTGAGCTACAAGGCAGGGATTTACAGATACTTTCTACTTAGAGCTAAGTGTTCCACCCCCACCCAGTCCCAGAGAATCTGGCTGTGGGTCTCTGTATTTTTTCCCATCTCCTGCATAAGAAAACTTCTGTGATGATGGCCAATGCTTACTGTATTGTTTTGTTGTTGTTTGTTCATTTGTTTGTTTTTGGTTTTTGGTTTTTTTTTTCACACAATGACACACTGATGTTATGACTTTCTTTATTTTTATAAAGGAGAATATGCTATAGATTTTGTAGGCTGCTTTTTAACAGTATGAGATAGAAATTATGCCAAGTCAGCTTCTTATTTATTAGAAATGATATAATAAGCAAATACACTGGGTTATATTACAATTTTTAGTTTGAATTTTGGGTTTTTCCACTACATCGCATACATTATTACACAGGTGAAAAAACTGATGAGAAAAACATTAACATGAAGTGTTATTTTTATAACAAATCGTACATTTCACCAACTTTTAGTATATTATTCAAGAAAATTTTATTTCTTTGAGTACAGCTGTCCCCCCAGGCCATTATCTTATGTCTAATGTATATACACTGAAAACTCAGTGTTTTTTGAAACCATGTACAGACTGAAACTTTGCATGCCATACTGTTTTCTGTATTGATAACATCTTCTTTTAAATGCTTCCAATTATGACATTTTCTTTCTTAATTTGTATTCAGCATGTGCTCACAGAGGTAACCCCATCATTATCCATGTACACAAACATATCTGTAATGTCTAACATAAAAATCAATGATGACATCAAAGACTTATTTAAAACAAAATATTTCTAGAAAATTATTTTTAAGCTTTTGAAATGCATTTGACCCCTGATAAGTAAATTTAAAAAAAAAAAACAGTACAGTCAATAAGAATGACAGCTTACATGCTATCTTTTAATTTCCATGATTGCTCTTGTCCAGTTAAGGGGTATTATAATCAGTATAATTGAGCTACCGTTTAAATTGCCTCCATTGCCTCAATGTTATCAATAATCTAACAAGAGGTATGATCATACAAAGATCTTTATCACAGTACTAGCAGCACCAGAAATTATTTCTGACCAATTTTAGAAGCTTACTAAATGAAGGAATATATGGTGTTAATATTAGCAAGCTAATGTAAAAAATGAGGTTTTCAATAGTTTACTAATGTCTTTCTCAAGATAAAGTGCGTCTTCAAAATTTTATTGTTTTTAATCCACTCCAAGTAAATATTACTTCAAATTCTAGAGCAAATCAATGATCCATTCAATCTCACTTAATTCTTAAATTTCTCTCAAGTTGCTTGAATTACAGTTAAATTTTATCCCTGCACCTTAACCTTGCTATATTCAAACACATATTATTAGAAATGCCATAGTATCAAATATCAAATACATATACCATTAATAAATATACTGTGCATGAACACACACACACACACACACACACACACACACACACACACACCACTATAGATCATTCTTCTCAAAATAAGAACAAAATTTTTAAAACCATTCTTCACAGAATCATTTACTCAATATTCCTCAAGAGATAATTGTGGTAATATCCAGTAAGTGAGACATTTTATTTAAAATTAAAATGATATTATGTGGAACAAGTTGTGCAATTAGAAGTTGAACACACACTTGAATGGAGGCAGCATGGCCCTGGAATGCAGATATTTAATTTTATATTTGTGCATCTCTTTCTCTGTTGTCATTTTTATGTCAGTACCATGTTGCTTTGATCATTGTAACTTCACAGCACATTTTGAAATCAGTAAATTTCCTTTGGTCCTTTGCAAGTTGGCTTTGCCTACTCAAAGTTCCTGGATATTTTATATGGATTACTTGATGAGGTGGTCTGTTGCAGGAAACAAAACAAAAGTATTTTGCTGGCACTATGTTCATCAGGGTAAATTGTTATGATATTGACAATTTAAAAACACTTAGTCTTTAAAGCTATGGTTATGAAATGCAGCTGCTTATTCATGAAATTTTAGTTACTTAACAATGATTTAAAGGACACACTTTAAATGTGTTTTATAACTTAAAATTCCAAAAGAATGCACCATTTTGGACAATATATGAATGGAATTTTATCTTTTCTTACATACTATTAATCAGTATATTTTATAGATAAGAGTTTTTTGGACATTTCATTTACACCATGAGGTTTTAAAAAAACTTGCCTGATAGTTCTAACTCCCGTGTTTATAATCTTACCAGGAATATCAAAGTACAATGGATAATAAAAATAAGGTTATATCATCTGTATACAAGTGTGGCTTTTTACCTCTTGTTGTCCAACTTGACTGCCTTTATTTTGTTTTGCTTCATATTTGCCCTGTCTAGAACTTTGAATATGATGCACAAATTATAAAATAATTCTGATTTTATTTTAATCTTTAAAATAAACATTTTAGTCTCTCTGCACTAATTATGATGCTGGTTTGTATCTTTTCTTAAACAGATTTTATAATTTTGTCATGCATTCCTTCTACTTTACAGTTTTTATGTTTAATATCATGAACTGATGTTGCATGTTTGTTGAGGTTTTCCTTTATCAAATAAATTATTTGATCTTTTCTTTATGTGAATGTATCATAGCCAATGATATACGGATTATGGTAGATTTACACCCGACTTTTGTTGCTTTAATTTGAATTTCTCTTCCACTGATTTTAGAAGCATATAATGCCCCTATTCATTTACAGCATGGTGATCAGCACTTCCATTTGTGATGATACAAAATTATTCTTTTTGGGAATACTTATCTCCATTTTTAAAGTAATATTATTAAAATATATTAGGTTTCAAGTAAACATATATTCACAAACCCAAGGTAATACTTTTAGGTTAATAACTTTAAAATTACAGCAATTAATTCATATAAAACACAACATGTAAATACAATGCTTAGCTACAGTTACACTCCCTTTTAACTTTTCTACATCTATATTTTATTGATATCTTGATACATGTTACTATTCATTAGCATTTCTAGGCAAGCACTGGATGAGACACATGTCTAAGCTATGCGTTCATTTCATTGGATGCTTACTTTAAGGAAGGCAGACATGGCGTTCAGAAGCCACTCCATTTCAGTCTCTGGAAATGTCCTTTGATAGATAATTTTGTCATGTACACAGCTTTTGTATTGTTTCATTTTCTTTTAATTCTTTGTAGATTCTTTATTTTCTAGATTCCAAATTCCGTCATGAGGGAATCCTTCATATCTGATACATTTCTTCTCTTCTTCTTCCTTCTAAATTATCCTATTGTTTTTTTGTAATGAACACTGACATGTAATGAGTGCTGATATCCAATATGTTTCTGTGTGAAAATATTTCATCTTATTCAAACATTTATCAATCATTTTCAAGTCAAATATTTCTCCCTCCTCTTTCCCTTCTATACTTTATCTGGGAATTTCTTATACGTATTTGTCAACACAGTATGTCTCATATCTCCTGAGTACCATGACTCTTTTCTTTCATCTTCCTTTTGATTGCTTAGTTTTAATAATTTCACTGCTCCTCCCCCCCCCCCCAATTCAATAGTTGAATCTTTGGGATCATATACATTCTGTTTACTTTATATGTTCTTTACTCTCAGCATGTTTTCATTCCTTTATTTGAATGAATGTGTCCAGATAATAGCGTTTAAAACTTTGTCTTCTAATGATATTCAGGAACATTTTTTTCTCAATTCTATTTAATTGTGTCACAGGGTTTTTTTCTTTTTTCTTTCTTTCTTTCTTTCTTTCTTTCTTTCTTTCTTTTTTTTTTTAGTTTTGTGTTGTCTTTAGTTTTTAAAATATTTATCATTTTAATGTTGTGAACTGAACATTTGAGAGTTAAAATGAAATAGTTCTGAAAATCTGATTTCTCTATTTTCACATAGTTCATAGTTTTTCTTGCTATTGTATAAGATTTTTGTTATTTTGTGCTGAGGAACAATCTGACAGGTTTTATCAGTGATTTCCAAGCTTTTTCCTGATGATGTCTGGTCACTGTCTAATTCTAATTATTTTTGTTGCTGTTTCTGAAGTGTGTATATATATATATATGTTTTAGTATTCTTAACTTAATGGGATTATATCACACTTACTACCTTTCATCCATTCAGCTCCTCCCAGCTACCCTTCCAAAAAATCCTCTCATCTCCACAACTCTCAAGTTGATATGCACTTTTTATTATATCTGAAGAGAGAAAACAGAGAGAGAGAGAGAGAGAGAGAGAGAGAGAGAGAGAGAGA
>OU015756.1:35563210-35582525 GCA_907169655.1 Acomys percivali | reverse complement strand
AGTATGTATATACCTATATGAAAATGTGTGAAAATAAAAATACAAAAGAAACATTGAAAAAAAAAAGCAGATACGGACACAGAAAGACACAGAACTTGAAGCCTTAATATATATGTAAATGACCTTAAATATTATAAATGATAATGATTACTCAGAAATTAAAATATGAAACCTTTAAATTGACAGGTAAGTAGATGGAACTAGAAAAAATAATCCTGAGTAAGGTAAACCAGATGCAGAAATACAAAGACGGTATGTGTTCACATAAATATAGTTGTTATTTGTTAAGTCAGTGATAAGAGAGCTACAGTCTGTAGGATCTCAGAGGTTAGGTATAAAGTAAGGGACTAGCAGAGCGAGATACACCCAGGAAGGGATGATGGAATATATAGTTATGCCTGGATGAGGGTACGGGGCACAAGAACTGTAGGATCAAACTGGAATGAGAAAAGAAAGGAGGCATTATGAAGGGAATCATGGTAGCTGTTAAAATTAAGAGCCATTTGAGTAGTAGTATGGGAACCTAATATAACAGAAGCTTCCCTACATATTTACATATATGGAGGCTATCTTGGTGAAACCTCTAAACAACAGTGCATACAAAACCCGAACTGACATCTTTTGTCAGGAAATGATGCTTTCAGTACTTGAGTCACTGTCTACAGTGGTTCCAGTGGAGCTCCAAAAACAATGTGGGCTGTTGCTAAGGCACCAAGTGATGGTGCGGCTCAAGGGCCGACAACACTTACATGACTCATCAAACACAGACCCTGAACTGTTCCTTTTCTAGGGCCCTTTTATATTTTTGAGATTGTAATATAATTATATTATGTCTCTGTTCTCTTTATTTACTCCCAATCCTCTCATAAAATCTTCTTTGCTCTTTATGCAATACTGGCCTTTATTTTTGTAAATTGTTTTTGTTTGTGTGTGATTTTTTTTAAAACATCAATCTTGACTTTATTTGGGGAACATTTCTTGCATTAGAGACTAAAATATCTTTACTGGGAGAACTTCACATATCTCTAGTAAAAGAGGAAATCTAAATTGGGTATTCTGAAATTATCAATACTTAACAATAATTGTTTTGAAGTACTTATTCACATTAAAATATGCTAGTAAGGTAATATATATGAGGTTGCCTCCATTTTATTTGCAGATTATTTTATAGGTAATTGAAATTTTAGCTAGGGATCTTTTAATACTACAAATAGTAATTAATATTTTTGATTCAATTTTGCACTGGTAATTTCATATTTTCTTTATGATTTTTTAAAAATATAATTTATTAATTTATTCATATTACATATAAATTGTTATCCAATTCCTTGCATCCTCCTTTTCTCCCTCCCTCCCATTTTCCCCTTTTCCCCTCCCCTATGACTGTGACTAAGGGGGATTTCCTCCCTCTGTTTATGCTCATAGAGTATCAAGTCTCTTCTTGGTAGCCTGCTATCTTTCCTCTGAGTGCCACCAGGCCTCCCCATCAAGGGGATGTGGTCAAATATGGGGCACCAGAGTTGGAAACAGCCTAAGTGTCCCTCAGTAGAAAAATGGATAAAGAAACTGTGGTACATTTACACTATGAAATACTACTCAGCTATTAAAAACAAGGACTTCCTGAAATTTGTGGACAAATGGATTGAACTAGAAATGATCATAATGAGTGAGTTAACCCAGAAGCAGAAAGACTCAAATGGTATATACTCACTTATATCTACATACTAGCCCAAGGGGCGTGTCCCATGAAAGTCTTCACTTACCAGGAAAGTGGGACAGAGGGGAGGACATCCTACTGGGACTCTAGATGAGAGAAGCAGGGAGAATGGGGAAATAGAAGGACCCAGAGGATCCTAGAAACTTTATAAATTTTTATTAGACAAAAATAGTTTAGATGTTATTAGTAGCCAAAGATTTATCTACTTGTTTATTAAGTACATCACTTGAATAGCAATATTTTCACTTAGATTACAAGAGATTCTTCACATTTTCTGCCAGGGGGTGAATATGAGAAATCTTAATTGTTTCTGGTTAACACAGCTTTGTGAATGGTACTGTCATTCTGATTTTTATTATAAATGATAAATTTTCTAATAAGACAACCTCAATCTTAGGAAGGGATCTATTACACAGTATTACATCTTTAAAAATTCTCATCATCTTATAGGCAAAGAAAAATAATTTAGGCTTCTCTTTTATTAGTACAGTTAGCCTATGATGGAAAGCAGGCGAACAGCTAAATCCTCTGGGTAATAATCCAGGCTATTTTGACTTCTCTGTTTTGTCTGGAGGTTACCCTCCCAAAGAGCTATACTTATATACATCCTCAATACTTCTGTCCCTGAATTTTTTTCACTGGGAACCTAGATATTCATTGTGGTCACTTCAAATTTTACAAAAGATTATAATAAAACAAATGCATCCAAGTGTTTGATGTGACTAAATAGAGCAGTGGCTCTCAACCTTCCTTATGCCTTGACCTTTTAGAACAGTTCCTCAGGTTATTGTGACCCCACCAATAAAATTATTTTAAATTATATTATTGCTACTTCTTAAATGTAATTTTATTACTGTTATGAATCATAACGGAAATATCTCATACGAAAGAATTCTGCTATGTGACCCCTGTGAAAGGGCCATTTCTCACTAGATAAATACAAAATAAATCATGTACTACACACAGAACACACTAGAGATAAAGTTAAATTGCTTTCACTAGACTCAAGAGCTGTCTCAGTTGCTAAGACATGACTACTTTTGGTGAGGATCTGGGTTCATTTTCCAGCATTTAAATAGGAGATCTTATCCTCTTTTCTGGCCAGTATCCACATACATATTCTAAACATAAACATACACATGCACACACACACATGCACACAAATAAGTCATTGAAACACATTTAACCTAGGTTGTTAGACAATTAATATAATCAAATCTATAGGTACAGATTACATGGATCAGTAATATAGAAGATATAGGTGTACTTAAGCTATCAAATGATTCAAATGAATAAAATATTATCTTCCAATATAAGAAACTAAGATAAATTAAATTAGGATGCTAAATATAAAGCAAACTAAAATTATTTGAGAAGTAATATTAAAACTAATCAATTGAAGGAGTACATCCCTTTTAAGTGGAAGCTCTATTCAAACTATGGACCAATTACTTATTTTTAAAAATATCTTGTTTTATTTTCATATATTTTTATTATCCCCATTAAATTTACAAAAACAATTGATACAAATATTAACAAAGTTAATTCTGAAAAATATAGCACATCCCATACATAAAAATTTGAGAAGTAGTTATTGGAGATATTTTATGTGCACTGCTGTTTTTTTTAAGACAGTACATCTCAGCATTTCATAATTTTAATAAATAAATGGAAACTTTTAATGTTAATTTTTATCTGCTTGTATTTCATATAATTTCACTCTATATATTTACTATGTTCATGATCCCTAATCACTTTTCAAGGCATAAGAATTCTACTACAAAACTTTTTACTAAGTACAAATTGGGGAACTGGGAATTCAGGTAATTATACTATCGTTTGGGAACTAATGTAGATGTTTTGTAATTATGAGTTTCTGTATTATTGTTAAGTATATTGTCTTCTTTGCTAACACCCACACACAATTTTCTGAGTTCAAGAAGAGAGTGAATACAATGTGACTTACAAGAATTAAATACTGTCTTTTTATACAAGGTTGTTATAAATATTTCCTAGGAAATTACTGCAAATGTTATGATTTATGCTTTAAGTTAAGCAAATGTTTCTGCATCATTATGACGATTTCATGTTGGCAGCTATCAGATATGTCGATGAAATGCATGCACATATTTTATGTGAGTATACAAATTACATTTATGTGACAAGGTTTTAAAAAAGATCTTGGGAAAATTCTGACTTTGAATATAATTATGCATTAGATCACAGAAGATGGAATCCTTGGAGTTTCAGGGAGTGCAGTCAATTTGAAGTTCAACTTAGAACTTGTAGCATCTAAATCCATCTGCTCTGATTTCATCCATGTTGAAAAATGGAAATCATGCCAACACAATACTTCCCATGTTATAGTTGAAAAATTAACATGAAACCAGGGATGGAGAGATGGTTTAGCAGTTAAGAGTATTGAATGCTTTTTCAAAGAATCCTAGACAATTGTCTGCATCCACATGATAGCTTGCTAGTATCTGTAGCTCAAGACTCAGGAGATCAGACACCTTCACAATCACAAAACAAATTGCATGCATAGACATACATGCAAGTACAAGTCCCATACATATAAAATAAAAATTAAGGAGCAATCTTTTTATTCAGACAGTTCAAAGATGTGACAAATATAAACAGATTCAAATTGCTTGAGAATAGTGCAGGGAGCTTTATGGAAGAGTTGGGGTATAGAAGGACCTGGAGGAGACAGGAGCTCCACATGGAGACCAACAGTGACAAGAAATCTGTACCCAGAGGGGCCTGCAGAGACTGATGCACCAACCAAGGACCATGCAGAGTGAAGACCTAGAACTCCTTCGACATGAACTCTGCTGCCCACTCATTGATCACTTCCCT
Source organism: Acomys percivali (assembly GCA_907169655.1). Taxonomy (NCBI): domain Eukaryota; kingdom Metazoa; phylum Chordata; class Mammalia; order Rodentia; family Muridae; genus Acomys; species Acomys percivali. The sequence continues at coordinate 35,577,949 of OU015756.1, read as the reverse complement.
CTTGCCAGTCTTCAGAGGAAGAGGATGTAGACAATCCAGATGAGACTGGATAGGCTGGCATCAGATGATAGGGAGGAGAGCTCTCTCTTTCTGAGGACTAGGGGAAGGGATAAAGGGAAATGGAGAGTAGGTGGGGCTGGAAGGAGATGAGGGAGGCTTCTACAATTGGTGTGTAGTGAATAAATTAAAAATACATAAATTTAATAAAAAGAAGTAAGAATAGATTTAAAAATCACATGTGCTTATGAAAATGGAAACAGTATATTCTTTTGTGATATTTATGACTCCTTATACCATGAAGACTTGGTTTACACTGCGAGGCATGTATTCCCACCTATTAGGTGGCCATTAGATAAAATAATACAGCTGCTGGTTATCACCAAAATAAAAATGCTACTATTGCATTGTTGGGGGTAGCTTGCCAAGATGGTTGTTGTCATGATTTGTAGGGTTTGCAGATGGGTAGGTTGCATAGCATCTCTGATACTAAGGGCATCCCTCCTCAAAATGAAGGCTTTCTTGTCAGTCTTGACAATCTGCTCCACCTTCATTCCCCCAAGCTCTGTACCAAAATAGGTGTTTCATTCATTCACAAAAATATTTCCCTTCAAGTCCTGGAGACAACCAAGAGAAATGGAAATAGATTATATTGTTTTGAGAGTATCCTGAACAAGGCCTGCTCCCCCCAGAATGACTTGAACAGAGGTTTCCCTTGCCAGACATAGCTTTTTGTGTGATAGTCCATGACTTCCAAAGAGAGTATTGTCAAACCATGTAGCATGAATCCCTCATAACTCTAAATATCTATACTCACATATGTTCATATACATTTCCATGTTTATTAAAGATTGTTTCTTTATGGCACTTTCTGTCGGGATCAGGAGCTGGAGGAAAGTGATTAGTGGCTACACAGCCCAGGCCAAATCCTGCGAATCAGACTTCAGAGATCAGACTCAAGGTGCAGACCTAACTTTACTATGCAGTGTATAAACTTTTAAATGATTGAAGAGCCAATCAAACCATCCCATTCTAGCCTTAAGTACCAATAATAATCAATCAGGTTGCTGTATCTGTAAGAAAATTTTAGGGGACAAGGTCACCTCAGGAGACCTCTATAAAGAAAGGGCAAGCAGTCACCACTCTAGCCTTGCATCCTTTAAGATCTCACTAGTGTGCCAGGAGTACCTAGTAGATCCACACTGAGGGAAATGAATCAGGAGCTTTTGAGGAGTCTTAGGAGCCATTGATTCTTCATTTACCATTCTGCATGGGACTCCAAAAGGCATATCTCAACATTCCCCACAGTTTTCAAACATCCTTAGTGACATTTATCTTTTTTGCAGCTTTTTCCTTTGTATCACCTTTCCTTTTCCTTATCCTTCTCCAGTTATATTTCCCTTTGTTTATTTCAATGTCCGATTATCCCCTCTGCTGCAGTCATCCTAACCTTCTCTCCCCATAGTCCCTTTGTGCTTTCCTGGCTTCTGTATGTTACCATGTACACACTGCAGGTTATATGCTTAAATCTAAAGATTCAGAGGTAGATTCAGAATAAGAGAGATTGTGCAATGTTTGTCCTTCGGGGTTACCAAACTCAATATAGTATGTTGCTGTACCACTAATTTACCTGAGAATTTCATGATTTTATTTTTGTTTATAAGTGAGTATAATCCATAAATGTTGCATTTAAACATGGCCATCTAAGCTGTAAGCATTCCATTAATTGTCCTTAGTGTTTTACTGCTGTGTCTTAGCTATCACCAATTTTGAGAATAAAAGATAAATATTAATACCCACAAAAGAACCACTGTGAGCATAGCTTACAGTGCTACTATATTTTATGCAAAAAATGATTGTTTTATTTTACCAATAAATAACTCCTTGCATGAGTTTTATTAAAATTGACCATTGATCAACTTGAGCAGGTGATTCCAGGGTGTATAAGGAAGCCGATTGAGCAAGGAACAAGGAACAAGGAACATGGTTTCAGTTCTAGCCTCCAGCTTCCTGCTTGAGTTCCTGTCATGACTTCCCATGTTGACAGACTGTTACCTACAAAGTGATGTAAGCCCTGTTCTCACACCTGCAGTTCATCACAGTGTTTATTGCAGCAATAAGAAGCAAACGGAGATACCCACTGGGATATCTTATTGCCTCTGGGTCCTTTCCTAATAATTCTGTATGAATTACATCTTTATATTTTGGGGTGTAATGAACACCCAGCTTGGGAAGAGTTTCAGAAGGTTTTGTGTCCGTGCCCTTCCTGTCCAGCAGGAATAAGACGCAAGACAACCAGGTTCCTTCTCAAGACAGTTTACTCAGGAATGAAGATACAGCTAAGCGAGGAGTGGCCCCGTCCCCAACCGGGCTGTAGCTTATATCCTAGGCAGGAGCCAATCGGGGGAGCCGCGTGTAGCCTCTCCATAGGTCCAGTATAGGTCACGGAGACCAATGCGCCTGGTGCTTTTGCCTCAAAGCCATATAAGGACTTGTTTACCAAGGAGAGCACTCACCGTCGGGAGGGTGGAAGGCAGAAGCCAGCGCCATCTTTAAGGCCCGGCAATAACGCAACTCTCAACAGTTTTGAGTGTCCCCAAAAGTGATTTTCTGTTTTGTTTGTTTGTTTTGTTTTGTTTTGTTTGTTTGTTTGTTTGTTTCTGTAACACCAGCGGGAGCCAAAGAAGATTCTTGAGGAAAAATGTCTGATAATTAATCTTTAACGGACGCTCATGCTTCTGGTAGTTTTTTTCATCTGCCCATTAAGCCTTTATTTAGCATCTGCTTTCTCAAGGGCCTTCCCTGTACACCTGGCTTCCTTCTCTAGCAATGAGTAAAGCTGAAATAAATATATATTTTGAACCCCGTGCTCTGGGGAGAAGAGTGGACAGACAAGACACAGTGTAAGAAGGATGTGTGTGCCAGATAAGGATAAGAGAAGTGAAGGAATTAAATTGATGGGGTTTACAACAGCCATAAGGGTGGGGTTCCATAGTTGGTCAAGGAAATGATTGAGGTGCCAATGATGGAGTGGGATTTATATGAAAAATTGGTGTAGCAGAGGGGCTTGTGGGTGAGTGTTATCACAGCTGCGCTACAGGCTGAATTAGGAGAAACAAAAGTTCAAGAGAAGCCTGGACTATTTAGTGTCTCAGAAGAACAAAGAGAGCTGAGGTTGTGACTCAGCAGCAGGGCCCTTGCCTGGGATGTGTGAAACGCTGGGTTCCATCTCTAGTAACAACAACAACAACAACAACAACAAAACAAGCAAAGCAGTGTAATAAAAACAAACACAGAATCCCCTTACTTACAGAGGACAAATACAGAGGCTTGCAGACAAAATTAATCTGCACTGGGAACTTCTGAGTGTGTCACATCAGGAAGGTGGTGGGATGTCTCCAGAATGGGTCACATGGCCACAGTGGTGGTGACTTGTAATGGTCAGCTTTAATGGTCAACTGAGGTGGTTACTAATTTGTGCAAATGAATACATCAGCTGTCAAGCTCACTATGAAGAGGAGCTGTGTTCATTGTGATCATCAGCTAAGGGGTAACTGGGGGTGATCCTGGGGTGGTCAGGTTTAGAGTTCAATGTGATAGTGAGTCATAGTTGTCATCTTAGTTAGGATTATTATTGATATGATAAGACACCATGAACAAAACCAAGATGGGAAGAAAAGTGTTTATTTAGGTTACACTTCCACATCTTTGTCCATCATTGTATGAAGTCAGTACAGGAACTCAAACTGTGCAGGAACCTAGAGGAAAGAAGAACTGATGCAGTGGCCATGGAGGGGTGATTTTTACTAGCATGCTCATCTTGCTTTCTTATAGAATCCCTGACCACCTGCCCAGGCACTGCCTACAATGGGCTGGGCCCTCCCTCATCAAACACTAATTAAGAAAATTCTCTGTAGTTGAATTTTATGGAGACATTTCCCAACTGAGGTTCCCTACTTTCAGATGACTTGAGCTTGTGTCAAGTTGACACGAAATGAGTCAAGGCACATGACATCTGTCCCCTTTGGTCTCTTTGGATACAATTTCTGAAGTGTTACGAACTTTGAGAAGAATCATGTTGCCTTGCATTTTGTGTTCCTTGTGTTTCTATGCTGAGATTTAATGCATCTGTTTGGATAGTTCCTCTTCCACTTAACAATTATTTTATAGTACTGTATTATTTCTTTTAGTGTAGGTGATCTGCCTTCATGTATGTCTGTACACAATGCTGTGTACCTGGTGCCTGAGGAGGACTGAAGAGACTTTTGAATCCCCTGGGACTGGAGTTACAGAGAATTGTGGACCTCATGAAGGTAATGAAAATTGAACCCAGGTCCTCTGAAAGACAAGCCAGTGCTTAAATACCAAATCCTCTCTCCAGCACCTCTTCTACTTTTAAAAAAGAGTCCTCTTAGTCAGCAGTCATCTCTTTGTTTTTTTAAAGATTTATTTATTTATTTATTTATTTATTTATTTATTTATTTATTTATTTATTATGTACACCTGCATGCCAGATCTCATTATAGACGGTAGAGAGCCACTATGTGGTTTCTGGGAATTGAACTCAGGACCTTTGGAAGAACAGCCAGTGCTCTTACCCTCTGGGCCAACTCTCCAGCCTGTCAGTCTTCTCTTTACTGCTTGATCTGCAACACCACTCACTGAGAAAAAACATGGCACAGCAACATCACCAAATTAGACCATATTCAGAAGACAGTGAAGTGGAGTTGAGAATGGTGCTGCACTGATGGCCATAGAAAGGAGAAGAAAAAGGACCATGCAGAATCCTCTAAGAGAGTAACATTCAATAAAGGCAAAACAGCAGCAAAATACTGAAATATGATAAAAGCGAAGCATGGGGAATGGATTAAAAAAAACAGAGTTTTTGTTTTGTTTTGTATTTTGTTTTTAAAGAAAAGCATATGAGAAAGAATAAGAAAAAAGAATGAGATAAAAAATAAGGACTAAATATATGAATGGAAATGTGGACACCACGTGGAATAACAAGAGACAAAGAAAAAGAAGTCATTTTTTTTCCTTCTAGCATTGGATTTTATCGATAAATTCTTTCCAGGTTCTCTGTGTCTCATTAAATTGGTGTGTTTGGGCTGAGGACTGCAGGTGGGTTTTAGGTCAGTGATCTATGATGGAAGCACAGTTACATATTGTCACAAAAAGTTCCTTGCACACATTGTAATATGTTATCTAAATTCACATTCAGGATAATTTGAGTACTCAGGCATCTGTGTCATAATGGCTTGACGTCAATGCTCATGTGACTCCAACGTAGCTCATAGAGCTGTAGATGAAAACAATAATAACCCAGTAAATACACTGTGAGATGATGAAGATGAAGCCTTGATTTGCTGCATTTGTTGTAGTGTGAAGAGCTTCCAACATACAATGGTCCAGTGATTAAATCTTCTAGTTATAACGAACTAAGGCATCTTAAGCTATTTTTAATTAAAGCTTCTCTAAGATTTTGACGCATCCATGTGTAATATAGAGTTGAAACCTCCAAGTATAAGTATTAGATTTTGTTTAGCAAAGTATTTCATTATGGAGTTTCTTCTTCTTTTTTTTTTTTTAATCTCCGGTTTCATTGGATTTGGGGTAGGGAATTCCATAGGAAACTGAATTTGCCTCTGTGAAACGGTTCCCGTTACATTCTTCTTGGATTTTGGTGGTGGGGTTGGTGGAGTGTCTTTATTTTATATATATTTATCTACATAATGCAACATTACACCTCTTTTCTGTGGCTTACAAAAACTATTTTCTTCCTTTGATCATCATTACAGTATTTAGAATCAATTTTTGTGGTATTATTTTATTTCTTATGATAAATTATCCTGAAGTGACATGAAGTGAAGTTTCCTGGTGATTGATTCTTGCTGCTTTTGCACATATTACACAGTCTATACTTCATCTGAGCTCATTAGTTTTTTTCCCAGCTTTTAAGAGTTTCATTTGGATAGATTCTTCTATCATCAAGCTGACTAATCATTGCATTCAGATCACCTTGCCTACTGATTTCAGCTATCAGAACTTCAGTGTTAGACATGGAAGTTATGCGTTTAGCAATTTCACCATGTTTGATATGACTCTCTTAAATGTAATTTTCTCCTCTTTCTCTAGCCTAATCAATTTACTCCATCAGTTTAACATGCACAGTATAATTAGCATAATCATGATAGTATTATTACATCCTTTCCAATATTTTGACATTTATGACATTTCTATGTCAGCCTTAATTGACATTTCCTATGACATGAGATATATTTTCCTACATATTTGTGTGCCTGTTAAATTGTACTAGAGTACACTGGACAGATACACTAGATGTACCATGTACTTTTGTTTTATGCTAAATACTTTATAATTTATTCCTAAACATATTCTTGAGCTATGCTGCCTGTAAAAAGAGTTAAATAACATGAAATTCCTTTGATTCTTTTATTTTATTGCAGTTTAAATTGCTTATGAAGGAAATGATCTGTTTTTTTTTCCCTAGCAAAAGCTATTTTCCTATACTCAAACATCCTTTGAACTGCTGATGACAAAGGCCTTCTGTTTTTGGCAGGTCTTGCACTCATGTTTGGATTACTGTGAGAGTTATCAGGAAGGAGAATCTTTTCCATGTCTACCTATATCCGTTCTAATCTTAATGCTGTTACCAAGTGGTTTTCCGGTCCCTTCATATGTTGTTAACATTGAGTCCACATTGTTTCTTCTGGTATAGATGGAGGTAAGAATAGCAGTCTGTGAAAAGTTTCCACTAACAGGTATGTTTTGGCAAGATTTAGTTTTATTATTTTAATTATGTGTGCTTCTGTGTGTGGGTATGTTCACTTGAGTGCTGGTTCCCACAAAGGCCAAAAGTGTCAGATCCCCCAGGAGCTGGAAACAAAGACAGTTGTGAGATACCTGATTCAGGGTATAGAAGCCTAACTCTGTATCTCTACAAGAACAATAAGCACATTTCACTACTCAGCCAATGTCCAACTTTTATGACTCATTTTAAAGAAAAATTAAATATATATAATGTTAATGTAGCATCTGTGCTAAATAATGTTTATTGTAATGATGTTAGAAGATGATATTATTTTTTTATTTTATTAACATTTTTATCTTTTACGTATATATTTATATTATTTCAAATTTATACAATAAACTACCTATAGCAAGAATAACCATGACACAAACAGGAATTATATAAATGTTACATACTTAGTGTTTTGGTTATTCGTATTTGACAGCCTTGAAGAAAACATCTTTCCTACCTTGCTTGGTACATATAAAATTATGAATGTAAATCGATCTCAATCACGTCTTGTCAATATCAACTTAAATCATCTATCTAGACCTCTACTATCCTGCACTCCTGGCATACTCAGGTAATGAAGGTTATTTCTTCTCAAGTCTCTGATATAGTTGAAGACCAAGTAGCTTAGTTTTACAATGAAGCTTAGTTCCCAATAACATATGGACATCTATGCTTTGGAATTAGACATACAGGAGCATAAACTACTTCAATTCCAAGATGACGAGTTGATGATTATTTTTATTTTATACCATTTCTACAACTTCAACATTATTCACAAAAAATTATAATCAAAATATTCAAAGTCACTTTTGTACTTTTAAGTCCCAAATAAACTCCATATGAGTGTGAGATAAATTTAACACCTTTGTGAATTGATTCCATTCTTGCTGAAGCCTTGATACCTAATCTGCAGAAGCAGATATATTCTGATATATCTGACATCCATGCTAATGAAATATATTTTATCTTGGATTATTTAGCCATTTCTCCATTCTAGTTATGTCTCTTGATCATATGTAATTTGGAATTATATTATTTTAAACTACTTAATGCTAATATATTTTTCTACAGTTGTCAAATGGACCAGGATCAATATTCTAATGCTTTCATATTTCAATTTCCTTGTACTGTAAAAATTTTTTCCTCCTGTAACCTACAGGATTTTGTCTTACCTCTTGCAGATGTCCTTTTTCTTAATTGTGAAAGATATTGTTTTTCTTCAGTAAAATTTCTGTTTACAGAACTGTAATTGGTCTTTTCTCACCGTAGGGCTGCTGTTATCTCGCTAATGAATAAAAATCACCTGCTATTAGGGAGAAAGCAGGACAATTTCTGCAATATCTTGAATGAGCTCTTTCATTGTTAATTTGATTCCTGACATATTTTTGTACCTCTTCCTAAGTGCTAGTTTACATTGCAATCATTATGATTTTGTTTTTATTGAAAATGTGTTTTATTTAGTGCACAAATGCTTTGTTTCCCTGGGCTAGTTGAAAATCATGTTGTTTCTAGAACAATTCAGTTTCCCAATGTTTCTATGCATATAAGAGAAGGTTCGGTAATCATTTATTCATAGTAAAATTATTTGGGATGGAAAAATATCACCCGATATATCTGGGACAGGTGGACTTCCATGCAAAGCACAACATGCATGCTGTTGCATCCATTCTACGTCTGTCACTATTTTCTGCATGTAATGTGCAACTACCCCAACAACAGGTAGGAAGTCTGTACCCTTTGTTAACAGATGCTGCCCGTGTCTTCAGGGATATATCTATGAAATTCAAATCTACACGAGATAAAAAGAATAACACTGATGGCATCTTTTAGTGTAGTCTCCTGATTGCGATTGGAACTAGTGTACTTATTAATGTACATAGTGTTCTAATAAACTATCAAATCTTTATATCTGAATTGCACCTTAAGCCTCCAAGCTAGTACACTTTGCTTTCTCTATTTTATTTAATTCACAAGTATCTGCATACTCCCTCAAAGCCACTGATGATATAATTATGTTATAATATCAAAACTAAAATAAAATATTATAAAATGGAATTCCTAAATATTTCTATTGTGCCTATGATTTAATGAAACTTTAAGCTTGACTGTACATCTTATAGGGTTTTTGTCTGGTCCATAACTCCGGAAACATCTGTTCAATGATGTATTAAACATTTATACTTTATATTTTTAGCATATTTACTAATTTAAAAGCATGAAACAAATACTCTAGATGTTTTCTTCCTTCTTTACATTGCAATATTATTTTAGATTTTTATATAATATGTAATAAACATTAAATGATTTAAGTCATTGTAAATTCACACACACACAAATTTAAACATATCAGTAGTCTGTTTTATTCTATGGTTTACGATATCTCTTGCTATGAGTAGGAGGTATGTATGAGCCAGGTATGTATATATTTTTACTGATTGCTCCATTTTTCGAATTAGACAAGCACTATCTTCCTTCAAGATAAAGTCTATGTAATACAATTGGGAAATCTTGACATGCTTGTCATTTTTTAAGTTGGTAGGCATTTCATCTTGGAAAGACTACTATTGTCTTTATCTTTTTATCAAATTTGCCATACTTTTAGAATAAGTCCTTAAGAAGGAGATTTCCATTCATTGCTGGCTGTTTCTTAAAGTACTGTACATAAATGTATGTTGTCTTTATCAACAAGCTTTAAATTCAGGTCCTAGGAGACAAGGATAATGCCAATAGTCTACATTGCTTAGGGGAGCTTCTTAGATTTGCCCCAACAACTATTATCCCCTCTTCCGCTATAATTAAAAGAAAAATTAGCTCATAGCCTATGCTTAACAAATGATTAATAAATGCCTTGTTGAATCTAATATATTAGATTTTTCTCTTACTTACATAACTATGCTATGATCACATACTTATAACAAATAAAAGCTTCTATAACTTTCTTTCTTTTTTATTAATTTATTCATATTACATCTCAATTGTTATCCCCTTGCTTGTCTCCTCCCATTCCTCTCTCTCTCCCTCTACACTCTATTCCCCTCCCCTAAGTTTATGGTAGGAGGGGACCTCCTCCTCCACCATATGGTCACAGCCTATCAAGTTTCATCTCGATAAATAAAAGCTTCTTAAAACTTACTTATTCCATCATATGTTTTGAGTATCTCCAACCCAGGAAGAAAAATGTACACATGTATTAAAACAGATGAATGAATAACACAACACAACAGCCAAACATGCAGGGGGAAGGTAAATAGAAGTAACCAATATAGGAATACTGGGATTTGCTCAACAAACATCCACAGTGATTTTTAAAACGGAGACTCACTCCCCCACAAATGACATTTTATGTTGGTCCATTTATTTAAAAATATTTCCAGTAGGTAAAATGAATATAATTCAGGAAAATAACATAATAGGATAGTGCAAGTCAGAGAGAAAGCAAACATTTTGGTGTAGAAACTACTAAAGTGATCATGTAATGAATAAATGAATTAATCTGCATCAAACATTCATATTTTTGAAGATATGTCTTTTTGGTGGTACACATAATAAATCACATGTTTGAAAATTAAATAACATTCACTATGATTAAATTATTCAGTCTCTAAGATCAACAATTAATAAATGGGACCTCATGAAACTGAAAAGTTTCTGTACAGCAAATGACACTGTTAACAGAACAAATTGACAGCCCACATACTAGAAGAAGATCTTCAATCCTTCATCCAGCAAAGGGCTAATATCCAAAACATCTAAAGAATTCAAAAAATTAAAAACCTCCAAATCAAAAATTCCAATTTAATATGGGGTACAGATCTAAAAAGAAAATTCTCAACAGAGGAATATCGAATGGCTGAGTAACACTTAAAGAAGTGCTCAACATCCCTAGTTATCAAAAATGCAAATCAAAATGACTCTGAGCTTCCTTCCATCTTACACCTCTCATCATGGATAAGATAAAAAAAACTCAAGTGACAGTACATGCTTTCCAGGATGTGGGGAAATGGGAAAACTCCTACATTGCTGGTGGGAGTGCAAACTTGTACAACCACTTTGGAAATCAATCTGGTTCTTTCTCAGAAAATTGGGAGCAACTCTACTTCAAGACCAGCCATAGCAGTCCTAGACATATACCGAAATTATGCTTCACCTTACAACAAGGATATTTGCTCCACTATGTTTATAGTAGGTTTATTCATAATAGCCAGTATCTGGAAACAACTTAGATGTCCCTCAACTGAAGAAAGGATAAAGACTGCATTTACCCAATGGAATACTACTCAGCTATTAAATTAAGGAAATTTTGAAAATTTCAGGCTAATGGATGGAACTAGAAACAATCATCCTGAGTATGATAACCCAAATCCAGAAAGATGGGCATGGTATATAATCACTTATAAGTGGATATTATTCCAATAATACAGGATAATACACTACAATACACAGAGCGAAAGAAGCTAAATAACAAGGAGGAACCTAGGGAGAATGCTTGATTTTCATTCAGAAGGACAAATAGAGTAGACACTGGAAGCAGTTGAAGAGAAGGAACAGGAAAGGAGCCTACCATAGAGGTCCTCTGAAAGACTCCATCTAGGAAGAGATCCAAGCAGATGCTGATATTCACAGCAAAACTTCATGGTGGGGCATAGGGAATACCATGGAAGAGACAGGTGATGGAAGGACCTAGAGGGGAAAGAAACTCCACAAAGAGAGCAATAGAGGCAACAAATCTGGTTAGATGAGGCAACTGCTGTAGAGACTGATGCACCAACCAAGGACCATGCATGGTGAGGACCTAGGCTCTCTGCTAAGATGTGGTAGATAGGCAGCACAGTCTCCTTGTGGGTCTCATAATATGGGGAGCATGGGCAACCTTAGACATGGACTCTGTTTTCAACACATTTATCACTTCCCACTGTAAGGACAGCCTTGCCAGGCCACCAAGGAAGAAGATGCAGGAAGTCCAGATGAAAGTTTATAGGCTGAGGTCAGATGATAGGAAAGAAGGGCTCCTCCTTTCTGAAGCCTAATTGAGGGAGGAGGAGAAATGAGGGAGGGAGAGTGGGATCGAGAGGTGGGGAAGAAGGGGGCTAAACAGAAATTAAAGTGAAAAATTAAAAATTAAATTTAAAAACATCAAAAAATGCAAAAGTACATTCTGAATGTTTGATAAATATGTGAGATAGCCTTTTATAAAAGAGAATTAAATAAAAATAATTTTGCCCTGCAATTAGGTAAATATATGTTTAAAAACTGGAAACTCTGCATAATTTTTCTAGTTTAATATTTATAATTTTTTCTGCTGATGGTCTTACTAGCTTACTTTAATATTTTAGAATTGTGATCATCCTGTATGCCTTAGTTTTCTTACTGTTGGTATCAAAGAAATACAAGAATACAGAAAATAGAGACGACATTACATACTTTCATATCATTGGGAATGTAGAAATAATAAGTAAAATTTTGAGGATGGCAAAATAGGACACTCTTTCAGTATTGTCCTGCTAAGGTACATAGGTATTTATATATCATTCTACAAATACACTGATCTGGATATTTCTTCTTTCTTTTTCTTTTTTAATTTTATGCTATATTTTAAATTTTGGTTTATTATAACTCAGATTACATCCCTATTGTTATCCTTTCAATTTTATCTTCCCATTTCCCCCTCCCTCTTCTGTTCTATTCCCCTCCCCCATCTGACAAAATAGAACCTCCTCTCCCACCCTATAACCACTGCATATCAGGTCTCAAACATACAGATAGCCTGCTTCCCTTCTTCTTTATGACTGCCAAGCCTGCCAATTTCAAGATTTCCTTGTTTTTAGTAGCTGACTAGTATTTCATTGTGTGAAATTACCGCAGTTTTTTCCAGATTCTTGCTATTACGAATAAGGCTGCTATGAGCATAGTTGAGCAAAAGTACTTGTTATACAGTGGAGCATCTTCCGAGTATATACTGGAATAGCTGGATCTTGCAGTTGCACTATTCCCAATTTTCTGAGAAAGTGCCAGATTGATCTCTAGAGTTGTTTATAAGTTTGCACTCCCACCAGCTCTGAGGTGGGAGTCCTGGACGTCTACATGTAGAAGACTGCAAATAGATCTGTATTTTCCACCCTATACAAAACTAAACTCTAAGTGGATTAAAGACCTCAGCATAAAACCAGAAACATTAATGCTGTTAGAAGAAAAAAGTGAGCAAGATCCTTGCCCTCACTGGCATAGCAGACAACTTCCTGAACAGAACAGCAAAAGCTCAGACCCTAAGATCAACAATAAATAAATGGGACCTTGTGAAATTGAAAAGCTTCTGTAGGCAAAGGACACTGTCAGCAGAACAAAGAGAAAGCCCACATACTGCGAGAAGATCTTCACCAACCCACATCCAACAAAGTACTAATGTCCAAAATATATAAAGAACTCAGGAAATTAAACACCACAAAAACAAATAATCCAATTAAAAAACGGATACAGAGCTAAACAGTGAAATCTCAACAGAGGAATATCAAGTGGCCTACTTTTATTTTTTAATTCCTCTCATTTTTGTCAAGTTTATATTTTTTATATTACTTACATAGTGGCAGATAAATTGTTATTCTTTTAAAATTAATACAAAAATAACATGTACAAGTAGAAAATTATTCATTTAAAATGTTTCCAATTTCTTACCTTGACTCTAAGAATATGAAACAAAGAGAAGAATTATCTTTATTTATAAGAATTTACCACAACAATATTTTATGAGTTGTTTTTCCATATAAGTAACAGATTTTCTTCTAAAAATGTCAGCTTTTTAGAAAATTTACATATTAAATATTTATAAAAGTAAATATATTAAAAGCTTTGATATTCTATTAACTGACATGAAATGTAAAGCTCTTTTCATTCAATATATATGTAACATACTTATATAAATCCATCATATATTATACTTATTATTGTAAAGAATTGCAGGAATAAAATTAACAATTTCCAAAAGAACCTGTAGCCTTCCTCAGAACAGCCAATGCATGGATATGTATTAGATGATAAATGGATGAAAAGTTAAATGAAATGTATAATTATATAATGAACTGGTTCCCAGTCAGTACACTTTAGGGAAATAGATTTAAAACTTAAAAAGGCATGAAGCTTGAAAACCCTTCATTTTGTGGATAGCTGGATGCAAAGTTTATATGAAACTACAGTACAATTCTATTTACATAAAGAATACAGAATTTGCAATCCCAGGGAGATAAAAACGAAGTTAATGGTTACTAGCAAGTAGGTAAAGAGGGGAGACTAATGCACACTAATAGACATAGATTTTTTTTTAGGAATAATAGACATTTAAAAAATTTGTTAGAGATGATAATCTTTCAATCTCATAGGTAATTATAAAAAGCATTTAATTTAAACCTTTAAAATTGGTTTTTCTGGTAAGTAAATGTAACCCAATTTTAACTTATAAAAAAGCAAAATATTTGTTTCTCATAGTCATGGATTGATTTTTTTTATATTTTATTTTGCTAAATATATGCTGCTGTATGGTATTTCTAGAATTACAGCAAGATATCAAATCTTAGTAAAAATAAATGTTATAAATAGGAAAGAATGATGGTGTAGTGGTTAAAAGAACTTACTGGAGTTAGATAGAGTCTCCTGACCCTCGTCGAGTGACTTAGGACTGTCTTAAACTCACCCTACAGGGAGTCTCCATCAATTTTCTGGTCTATGTGGTTACTTCTCTTTGCCTTGGTCTCTCTTTCTGTCTCTGTGTCTCTCTGTCTCTCCATATGTGTCTCTGTCTTTCTATCCGTCTCTGTGTATCTGTGTCTGTGTCTCTGTCTGTGTGTCTGTCTGTCTGTCTCTGGCTTTATATGTCTCTCTCCTTCTCTCTCTCTCTCTCTCTCTCTCTCTCTCTCTCTCTCTCTCTCTCT
>OU015756.1:35535164-35563200 GCA_907169655.1 Acomys percivali | reverse complement strand
CTCTCTCTCTCTCTCTCTCTCTCTCTCTCTCTCTCTCTCTCTCTCTCATTGTGGGGATGTATCAGTGACTCAGTGGTTAGGTTCTGTTTCTACTACCTATGTTGCATCACAGAACCCTCTGTAACTTCAAGTCTAGGTATTGCAGAACCCTCTTCTGGTGTCATGGGCATTTAAATGTATTTTGTACTATAATTACAAAAATATACTTCAAAAACTACAACAGTATATCTATGGGTGTGATCTATAGTCTAACTATCATCTATTTCCAGCAGCATCATTACATATATTATGCACTCAAAATGAATAACATAAAAGGGACAAATAATTGTTGATTTGAGGACCTTGAGAATTCATTATATAGTTGATTTCCCCTGTATGCCATTTTGTACCTTTACTTGTATGTTTGATTTTGCTTTCTATTTTCTCATTTTTAGCTACTTTTTTGTTTCAACGTTATAAAACTCTGCAGTCTGCAAAGATATGATGTCCTATTATATTGCTAGTTGAAAAAGAAGATTTGTACAAATGAAAGTTCATGAGATTTTCCTTTAGAGATCCATTCCTGTCAATTATATAAAATACAGACTTCTAGAAATGTGACATTTAGGAATACTCACACACATATCTATTCTAACTAATAAGCTCAGTTTTACTTACATAATATATTCCAATCACATGAAAGTCATAAATGTAAGTATGCTCTCAGAAGTGAATGCTATTACAATAAAGTATTCTGAAATAAAACAATACACAGCAAAAATACTAAAAGCATAAAAAGTATTGTGCTCTTGGCACCTAATTTGCCCACACACAGGTCAGCAAAATTTCTCAAGATTCATTCTTTCCAATGTTTTTTTAAATAACTTTTGCTTAGAATAAGTTCCTTGCAAATGATACATTATTCTCTGTTTCATTACAGATGTAGTAAAAAATATAGGATATATTGAGAAATAAATAATGTTCAGTGAAATTTAATAAAATAAAGTGATGTAATATGTGTTTGTATGTGTATGCATGTATGCATGTATATATGTATGTGTATATGTATTTATGTATGTGAAGTGACTGTGTCATCTATGTCCAAACACTCTGAGATACATAATCTTGAGGAATTTTCAAATGTTGTTTTACAATTTGTTTTAGTTTGAAGTACAAAAGGGGAAAACTGCTGAAATAGAGACTGTAGTACTGCATATAATCTCAGGAGAGGATACCCTGACCACAAGAAGTAAAGTCAGCTACTGTTTCTGTTATCATTGTGGTAATGGATGTTCTGACTATATTCTACTTATTATAGAAAGAAGAGATTCATGAACATTCTTTACAGAGAGTAAATTTTAAGAATTACATACAGAAAATAATCACAGATGCTAAGGATTCATGGCACAGAGCCCTGAAGAATGTCAAGCAAATTGAGTAAAGGGTTGTTCCATTGTTTCTTGGATGATAGTTTAAGCAGAGATATTATGTTTAAAGCTTACAAAAAGGTGAAGATCTACCACTAACAGAACTACTTCTTTGACTGCTACTTATCATCAAGTGTACATGCTTGGTGTGCTAGCAGTTTTATACTAGATGAGATTTCTGAACTATGTACAAGCCTGATTTGACAATCTAATCCTAGTGTAAACTAAATATAAACTATGTGTAATCACTGTACAATGCAAATTCTCCACACTAGCTATTGCACTTTAGTGTGACAGATTCATATTCAGACTTGGCAAAATCCTATTATACATTTAAAAATAAGTACTAACATCTTAAAAACATTTAACCTTATTATAACAGATGTCCCCAAATTATTTTGAAACTACAATATGGGAAACAGCATTCCTTATTTAGTAAAGATATCACAAATAATATATCAAACAGCAATTATCCCAATATGATGTAATGTTTAGTTCTGGTTGTTATTTTGAGTTTATAAAGAAATGGTGGAAAGATATTCTCTAAATAAAGTTATTTATTATGTTGCTTTAGTGTAACACGTAGTTCCTCAGCAATTTTAATTACAAAGCCTGTGAATCAAAAACCATCAGAAACAAGTTGGCATAAGGAAATTTTGGAGGAAAGTTAAAGTAAAATAACAAAATTATTTGGTATTATAATTATATTTATTTAATAAATATTTCATGAAATAAAAAAGGAAGTTAAAAAGGAATTACCTATAAATAATATACTTAGGTAGTTGTGACAAGGACCATGACTGACAGAGTACCAATGGATAATGTTCTGGTTAATTTTTTGTCAAATTGATACAGCTGCATTTATTTTGGAAGAGAGAACATATTGAGAACATGCTTCTACCAGATTGTCTATTGGCAAATGTGTGGAACATTTTGTTGGTTGATGTTTGATTTAAGAGGGCCAGCCCACTGGCAGTGATGCCATCTAGAGGCAGGAGGTCTTGATGCATACAGTAAGGCAAACTGAGCAGCCTATGTGGAGCAAGCCAATAAGCAGCACTCCTTCATGGTGTTTGCTTCAACTTCTTCCTTCAAGTCTCTGCCTTGAGTTCCTGCCTTGACTTCTATTACTAACAAGGGTGAGTTTAGTGTGAGCTGAAATAAACCGTATTCTCCTGAAGTTCCTTTTGGTTGTTATATTTTATCTGAACAGTAGGACGGCTAACTATGACATGTGCCAATGAAGATAAGTTTAAGTACTGATAAAGTGTTAAGGGCACAATCCCATGGAGAACGTGACATTATCAGTTGGTCTTCACTTGTTGCCTAATTTTGTATTTGGTCAGATGACTGAAGCAAGTTATTTATGTCTGTTGATTTAACAAAAAAGGGCCTTTAAAGAGTGTAGATAAATTCTTATAGCCAAAGCATAGCAAGTTTATTTTGTTTGAACTTCTTGTGTAGATTGCCATATAATTTATTGGTATTTAAATATGACACTATGATGTGTATTGGGTTTTTTTGTTTGTTTGTTTGTTTTTTGTTTTAAGATTTATTTATTTATTATGTATACAGTGTTCTGCCCACATGTCAGAAGAGGGCACCAGATCTCATTATAGATGGCTGTGAGCCACCATGTGGTTACTGGGAATTTAGCTCAGGACCTTCGGAAGAACAGACAGTGCTCTTAACCTCTGAGTCATCTCCCCAGCCTGATGTGTATTGTTAATGTTATTATTTTTTAAACATTTAACATTTGATGAGATTATTAATCCAGAGAGATGTCCCAGAAGAACTCATTGAATAATCTATTGTATAATTTCCATTTATACAAGAATAGATTCCTAAAGGAAATTAATTTTCAATTGTGATGACTTCATGTGTTGTGTAATATAATGTTTTAAAGATTTTAAGTGTGATACAACAAACAGCAAATGTGGATTTCATACATGTATTAATTCAACATATTATATAGATGTTTTTGTTATAACACAAAGTATTTCTCCCAAAATTGAATCGTTATTTACTCAAAAAAGGTTGTATATTTACTTAGGAATACTTTTGCTTAGTAAGTCAGAAATTGATTGATAATGTGAGACTTATATTCTTTTATAATACTTAAATAAAATATCATAAACAATAATACATAATTTTCATAAAAATATTAACAATAGAAGAATTTTATTGGCATTGATATTATTAGAAAATGTCATATATTATTCAATATAAATATTAATAATTCATGTTATATGTAATTTTCTCACTTCAGAGATACAATTAAATTATTTGTATGTTGATGTAGATGTATGACATTCACAAATATAATTTAAAAAGCTTTTTCCCCATCCCCAGTGTTCGATCCTCACTGGCAATTTTGTCAACTACTTCTCTCTCAGCTCTAAACAGGAAGTTCTCTGCTCTATATATACATTCCTGTATGTTCTTGATATTTTTTATAACTAGTCACATTCTTAAACATATTATAGTTTTAAGTAATGTGTTATTTAAAAACTATAAAAATAACATTTCTCTCCCTGGTTAGTTTTATAAATCTTCATGTAGTAATTTTAGGATGTATCTGATTGCATTCAGTCAATCCTCCTTTAACCCAGTCCTCCTTTAAACTGATGAATACTATTAATGATAGACTGTGGTAGTTTGAGTAAGAATGGCTCCCATAGCCTCATTTAATGAATATTTTATCACCAGAGAATGGCACTATTTAAAAGGACTAGAAGGATTAGGATATATCGCCTAGTTGTATAGGTGTGTCTTTGTTGAAGAAAGTGTGTCACTAGTGGTAGGATTTGAGGTTTCAAAAGCTCATTTCAGACTTAAGCACCCCCCCCCTCTCTCTCTCTCCCTCCCTCAAGGTCAGGATAATATAGCTTTTAGATACCCCTCCAGTGCCTGCTGACATGCTACCAGGCTCCTTATCTTGATGATAATGGACAATACCTATGAAATTATAATCAGGAACCTAATTAACTGCTTTCTTTTATAAAATTTGCTTTTGTGATGGTGTCTCTTCACAACAATAGAACTGTGACCAAGACAGTCATTATTTAGATACATCTGATTTTTTTTTTATCTATCAAAAACACTTAGACTTATTCTATATTTGACTATTACTAGTAATATGGTAATGATCTTTGTGTGTAAGAGCTTTACACAGTCATATTCTATCAAATAAGTACACAGGAATGGAATTTAGGGATTTATGGTAACTCAGTGTTTAACATGCTGTATAAATGACCATTTCCCAAATTAGCTGTAACAATTTGCATTAGCTCCACCAGCAGTATATGATGCTTTCAATTTCTCAACAGCCATGTCAACATTTTCTACGTTACTATTATAAAGACAGTTATTGTAAAAAAAAAAGTGTGAAATGACACCTCATTATTATTTGATTTTTGTTTTGCTAATGAGTTATAAAATTCAGTATATTTTCATATGGTTATTGTCAAATTTACATTTTTATTGGAGTTGTCCCTATATATAATCTTCTACTTGAGTATTTATAATCACAAGATGAAAGTTATTTATAAATTCTGTATACAAGTCCCTTAAGTTTTTCACAATTGTGCCACATTTTCTTTCTTTTTTTCTATTTATTTTCCTCCATTTATTTATTTATTTATTCATTTTACATTCTGCTTGCAGTCCCCCTCCCTTCCACTCTGTTCCCCTCACAGACCCCTACCCCCAACTCTGTCCCCATTCTCCTTAGAGAAGGAGGAGGTCACCTATGGGTACAAAACCATGCTGGCACATTAAGTCACTACAGGACTAGATACATCCTCTCCCACTGAGGCCAGACAAGGCAGGCTGGTTAGGGGAATGGAAATCAAAGGCAGGCATAAGTAGTAGAAAGGGCCCCTGCTCCAGTTGCTGGGGGGACATACCAGAAGACTAAGGTGCGCGTCTGCTACATATGTGCTGGGGACCTAGGATCAGTTTATGTTTACCTTGGGTTGATGGTTCAGTCTATAGGAGTCCCCATGGACCAAGGTTAGTTAACTCTATAGGTCTTCTTGTGGAGTTCTTGACCCCTCCTGCTCCCTCAAATCGTTCTTCCCATCCTTTAATAGGACTCCTCCAGAGCGCTGTCTAATATTTGACTGGCTATGGGTCTCTGGGTCTGTTTTCTTTAGCTGTAAGGTAAATATTGCACAGCTATCAAAAACAAGGATATAAAAGTTGCAGGAAATTGGACAGGACTAGAAAATATCATCTTGAATGACGTAACCCAGACCCATAAAGACACACATGGTATATACTCATAAATGGATATTAGCTATAAAATACAGCAAAACTATGCTACAATCTGCAGACCTAAAGAAGATAAAGAAAAATGAGAATCCAAGGCTATGCTTGATCTCATTCAGACGGGGAAATAAAATAAGCATTGGGGGTGAATGGGGGGAGGGACCTGGGAACAAAGGGGATAGGGAGTAGAGCAGGGCAGGGGATGAGGGGTAGGGAGGCAGAGTGGCACAGGGGAGATAATGGAAATTGGAGGTGGTTGGCATCTCTTGGATCGCCAGAGACTAGGATAATGGAAGCCCCAGGAAGTCTATGGGGATCACCTTGGCTGAGACTCCTTTCAGCAGGCAATATGGAGCCCGAACTCACCGCCTCATGTAGCCAGGCAGGACTTCCAGTAGAGGGATAAGGACACCAAACCACCCACAAAACCTTCTATCCAAAATTTGTCCTGACTGTAAGATGTACAGGAACAAAGATGAAGCAAAGTTTGAGGAACTGACATACCAAAGACTGATCTACTTGAGGCCCAATCCACTGGAGAGATCTAATCCCTGTTACTCTGCTCTGCTTGCAGACAGGAGCCTAACATCTTCTTTTTCTTACTTAAAACAATGTTTTAAAGAATACATTAATAATATTTTCTATAACTATATTTTCACTGTCTTACATAAGACCCATCCCTAAAGCTAAGATAAGAGATACTTGCCTCTTTGACTTTGTAAGGATTCTGGAACTTCAAATGCTACCTTTATATTTCAGGTTCATTTTCTTCTAAATTTCGACTATAGCCCATGAGTTGCAAAGGTACTCACTCTTTCTCTAGGCTGTGACTGTCTGAATGTCTTATACCACTTGGTGAAAATAAAACAATTCAAGGAATTATTTTGGTCCCTCAAAGAATGTCAACTGACAATAAGTTCAAAAGCTTATATCTCTATTATAATTTCTAATTTTCTATTCATTTCTTCATTCTCTACCACAGAAAAAGAGTTCTTCTTCTCTAGATTAGCCTTATGAAAAATGTTAAAGGAAAATGTTTTAGATAAAAAGCTACATAACAATTTAAATGAATATAATGCCGTAAATCACACAGGGTATGATCAATCAGCAGACAGAAACAAAATGTTCTGTTAGTTACTTTTCTCCTTTTATGACAAACTTTTGAAAAGAAATCACATAAATAATGAAAAGTAAATTTTACCACATGGCTTGAGAATATAGACACATTGAGGAAAAATGTACGATCTTCATAGCAATTCCTGATGTAAAGTGAATATGAAGATTCTTGCTGACATCTTACTGAATAGAGAATCAAATAAACAGAAGATAGAGCCAGGCTAAGAAAATCCTCAAGGATTTCCTTCCAAAGACCCACTTTTCCCAAATAGGTCCTGCACTGCAGAACTTTTACAATCTACCTGAACAGTGATGGCAGCTAAGGAGCCAGTGTTCAAACATGGAAACCTGCTAGGGACACTTTATGTCCAAACGATCACATTCCACCACAGGCTCATGGGAATGTCCTAACACAAAGTGAGTTCAGTTAAAGATCCAATGACTGCATTATTAATGTTCAGAGTCTTTTCTGAGACTTATAATTATTTGCTAATTGATAGCACTTATAAAATCAAATAACAATGTACATGTTTATAATATACACTGACATAACATAAACATTATCATTCTGAAAGCAAAGATTTGAAGATTAGCAAGGAAAGATTAAGATCAAAGCAAGGCTCCACACTCATAAAAATAACAACCCCACAGTTCCATGTCTCTATTCTGGGGCTCATGATGGCATTGTCAGTGTTCCAAAGTCAGGAACAGGCTCATTATTCCAACCTTGTTGCCTGTGATACATGTGGCTTCCCTCTTAGGCTAGCACCGTTTGGTGACTGTAGCTGACATATAGGATGCTCCACATTTTTCCAACAGTCCATCCTGTCTACTCCACCTTATGCCTCACTCTCACGACTTCACACACACATCCCCTTCAGGAGCTTGACAAAGAGAATCTGATCTTCCTAGATGACTCAGAACCTTTATACAAATCCTCACAATTACTTTATCATTGTACATTTTTGTGTGAAAACCAGAAGCATATAAATGCTGTAGATTGTGTTGTCAATCCAAGAAGTGTTCTGATCCATGTTGGTCCATCACAACAGTGACCTTTGTGAGACTTTGTAGGTGAATCTGAGGAAACAGATTGGTAGGTAGCCAGAGTACTCTGAAAGCTTCAGATTTTGAAGGATTCTCTTTTTTAAAAAAATTGAATTATTCTACCATGGAGCTCTTAATAGGAGGTGTCTTTCCCACTCCAGATACTATTTGTCATCAAATTGCCCAGCACAAATTTTACCTCAAGTTTACTAAACTTTTTAAACAATTATATACACATTTCCCATGCTAGTTCAGGTTTCTTTTGTCACTAAATTGTGCCTTTTTCATATTATTCTGTTCTATTTGATGTTTTCACTATAGATCTGTATAAAAATAAGTAATAGACATGTCTATACGTTATGCCATTTTGAAATTTGCTCTGCTATATCAGTTACGCCATTCTGTTTTAAAATACTCAATCTCACTCAAACCACTGGACATTAGGAAATGCAGTTAAAACCATCATGCCTGTAGTTTAATTTTCAATAGAGATTTTTTTCTATTTTTAAGCCTTATGAACCTGGTCACCATTGCGTTAAACAGCACTTTGCTGTTCCTCTGTTGACCAAGGTGCCCTTTTAAGCTCTGCTAAGACTGCAGTACCAGAGTTTTCCACATTTCCCACAAAACAAGTCATAATCCTCAGAACCCATGGTCAGGATTCACAAAGAAATAACCTTCCTTGCCAGTACTGATCTTCTGAACTACACTTATTATTACTTTGATCTGATACCTGAAAAAGGCACAATTTAAGTGATGGCAGGTTTATTTTAGCTTACAGGCTATACTCTCAAATTGTGCGATAAAATCTAAATTCCAGATACCAAAATTGTTAGAATTTTCCAAAAAGGTACCATCAGTTGTAAAACAAGCCTCAAACATAGGACCCTGTAAAAGATGCTTTGTCATCCAAGACAATTCTCTATTACTGTAAATTTGACTTATAAATCTTTAAAAACTAGTAAAGTATAGTGCCTGAAGATGGTTCAGAGTTTAAGAGTTCTTTCTGCACTTGTAGAGGACCAGGGTTCATTCCAAACATCAATATATCAGCTAATAGCTATCTGTACAATCCATAGATACAGTTCAGGAGATCTGCCATTATTCACAAAAAATCACAATAAATATATCTTTAAAAGTAAACTGAGTTATGTAATTAATAATATTGTGAAAATATTAAGAAGTGTGTACAATACAAATATATAAAATAAAACAATTGCAGAGGTTATGGAAAGAAGAAAGAATGAGCTCCACAAATGTGATTAGAGTTATCATCTACTGTATATAACTAAGATATGGTTTGTACAAGTCAATGGTAACCTCCAGTAAAATATCAACAGATCATATGAAAGAAAATTGAGAAAGACCTTAAGGATTCAAAAACAAAGGAGATAAATATATTATAAAAATTACAGAATATTAACATTGCAATATTAAGTTGTTCTTTATCAGTAATTATTTCTAATATAAATGCATTGGATTTGACAGTCATAGCAGATAGAATAGCTGGACAAGACAACGAAAAACTAAGATCTATTTATTGCACAGAAAATTTACAAATAACTTTGAAGTACTTGATGAGACAAAAAAAAAATGAAGAAGAGAAAGCTTCTTCTTTCGAATGGAAAACAATGGACTGCAAAGTCTGCTATATTCCTAAACATCAAAAAAATTCTCAGGAGAAAAACTATTAGTAGAAAGTAAGATATATAAATACAAATTGGTCAGTGTATCAGGAAGATGGAGTAGATATAATTGCACATGAATTCACTATGTGAATACCTATTATGCCATAACAATTGAGAGATGAGGAGGAAGAGAAATGCAGTCATATAGTCATCCTAGGAGGCTTTATTAGTCTAGCTATAAGAATACCTATTATCAGGATTTCATACTAGAATATTAAGAAGAAAAACATGATCTAAAGAGTGGTTCTAGTAATAGAATGACACCAACAGAGATAAAGCATCAACCCAATCTTCTAAAATAATCATAGTAGGAAACTGCTATGTTATTACATGAAAGTAGATTATATGTTAAGATTAAACAAGTCCTTATAGTTTTAAGTAGGTTGAAATCAAACCGTGTCTTTTGTGACAATAATATATTGAAACTAAAACTCAATAGTGAAGAGAAAATTCACAAGTAAGTTCTAAAGTTCCAAATACACTATTAAAAAGAAAATAGTCTAAAGGGAAATCTGAAATAGATGAAAATGAAAAACAACATGTCGAACATGTAAAATAAAGCAAAAGCAATGCTAAATGAAGATTATTACATGAATTTCAAATTTAAAATGTGTCATCTTAAAGGTGTGTATTAAAAAGCAAAAAGGATACAGGTACACTAAATCTGAATCTTCAAAAAGGAATGATATTGAATATATGAACTGAAACAAATAAAAGAAAACATAAACTGTTAACAAAATTGACTAAAGCAACTGTTTGAATTTTAAGATTATTCCTCAAAACTGTATACATTTTAGGCATAATAATAAAATCCATAATTAAATAAAATGACAAATCAAAGAGGAATAACAACTATCTGGTTAAAAAAAATCTAAGATCAAAGGCAAATACTTTAGTGTTTAATACATAAACATACAAGTAATTATTCACCAGCAAATTTTATAATCTAGAAGTTAAATTGTTATATATACAACAATTATGATCTGTATAACACAGAATTATAAATACCTAGCAAGTGGAAAAGACTAAATGACATCAGTGAAAATGTGATTATACTTTTTAAAATGAAAGTGGAGCTAGAGATGACACCGAGGTCAAGAGCCCTTGGTATACAATTATGAGGACGTGAGAATATGTCTCAGCTTCATGCAAACATCTGTAGCATCATGTTGATGGAATCCAATGTCCTTTTCTCACCTCCTCTATTACAGACCTGTGCGCTGCCATGTGTACAATGAGACACACACAAACACACCTACACACACACACACATTCAATTAGATCACAAATCCTTTTTAACTCATTAAAAATATCAGTAGATTGTTGTATTTGTGGTATGAAAGCTTTTTTAGGCTCATGTGGTCAATATTTTGCCTTGATATTTGAGCAAATGGAGTCATTTTCAGAAGATTTTCCTTCTACCTATGTTTTTGACAAGCATTTAAACTTTCAGATTAAAGCCTTTGACTGTTTTGAGTTGAGTTTTTGTTCAGAGTGATAGATACAGACCTGCTCTTATACTTCTGCCTGTGGACACCCAGTTTTCCTAGTGCTACTCATTGATGGTAACATTTTTTCTCCACTGTGTACTTTCAGAATCTCTGTCAACTATCAGAAGGTGTTAGTGATGTGCATTCACAATTTGGTACTTTATCGAATTCCTTTGATATACAAGTCTGGTTTAGTGTTAGTGTCTTACTGATTTTTTGAAAATAGGTTTGTAATATAACTGGAAATGTAGTTCGCAAATAATTCTGGCAATGTTCATTTACTTAAGACTTATTTCATTTTACTAAAATAAATGTTCTGGTTCTTATTATTACCAAAATAAATATTAATATGTTTCCAAGCTAATACTATAAATGTCATAGAATAATTACAGAAATATCATTAACCTCACACATTTTTATATTTAAAACTGTATTTTTATTTTATAATTATTTCTGTTACCTTTTGATATTATACCACAATTGCCTCATTTCTCATTTCCCGCTCTTTTTTCTTAATCAAATATTCAAACATATACTTCTTTACAACTTTTCAAATTTATGCTGTCTTTGTGTGTGTTGCTGAATTTTAGTTTCTTGTTTTATTCTTGAAGATAATGTTTTCCTTAAAAGTTCTTGGAGAATCTAGCTGGTGAGCACAGCCACTCATAAATTCCTGTTCATTTTAAATATTCAGTTACAATTTTATCATTGTTGAACAGAGTCCTTAGATCTCCTAACACAGTGTTTACATAGATTTGTTTCCCGGAAAGTTGAGAATTGGAGGAAACTAATACCTTGGTGATCTGTGATATCATTTGATCACAGCCATATCTCTTTCCTACCACCAGCATCTGAAGTGGCTAGTAATAAAAACGACCCATACATTGCCTGTCCATCCAGGGCTCCTCCTAACTCCCACAACTATGACGAGAGTTCCCGACCTCTACACTATCTGTATGGCCCAGACCAGGCCAGGTTCTTTCTTAGATGCTTAAGCCAATACAGGCAGCCTTTCTCTAGAATTCATCTAATTGGAAGAAATGACAGGTACTCTGAAATGCGTTTCATTGTAGTCATTCTTTCCTGTGAACTGAGGATTGTATTGCACCAGGAAACTTTTTTCTGAGTTATATTGTGTTCAAATACATTAACAATGAATCACCTGTCTTCAGACTCTAGAACAGTGGTTCCCAACTTTTCCTATGATTCAACACATCCTCATGTGTCAGTGACCTCCATTCTTAAAACAATTTTATTGTTACTCCATAACTGTAATTTTTCTCCTGTTATGAATCATAATGTGGATATATGATATTTAGGATATATGAGATGGGTTTAAGTTGAGAACTAATGTTTTAGAAGTGTTTATCCATGTCGATGGAGTCAATCTGAACTGAAATTTTATCCTCACCTCTTTTTGATTCATTTGTCTACCTGACACCTACAGAACCCCCTTTATTGCCGTCCCTCCCTATCTTTTCTATTTTCCCTATTTTAAAGAAATCTGTTTGTTGCTACCTAGATCCTTACTCTATTCCTAATCTTTCTAGTTCTTTGGATTGTACTTTGATTGTAATTGGTTTATCAGCTAATATCCACATATAAGCATCTGAATATCTTATTTGTCTTTCTCAGTCTACATTACTTTATTTGGGATCATATTTTT
The DNA here is from genome assembly GCA_907169655.1 of Acomys percivali. Lineage (NCBI taxonomy): Eukaryota > Metazoa > Chordata > Mammalia > Rodentia > Muridae > Acomys > Acomys percivali. The sequence goes on along the minus strand of OU015756.1, from coordinate 35,550,515 downwards.
CTACTTCTATCTATTTACTTATGAGTTTAATTTCATTTTTTTTAGTAGGTGAGTGGTTTCATTGTACAAATGTACCACACTTTCTTTATCCATTCATCTGTTGAGGGGCATCTGGAAGCTTTTCGATTTCTGGCTATTTTGAATTGAGCAGCAATGAACAGGGTTGAACAAGTGTGCCTATGGTAGAATAAAGCATCCTTTGGTTGTGTGTTCAAGACTGGTATATTTGTTCTTCTTATTTATCAATAGCAAATGTTTAAAATGTAGCTTTTAATGTAATATTAAAGAAAGTAATGATGTGTCTGCTATGTAATAATGTAGTTTTTAAGTTTCTTCATTCTTTTCTTTTCAACATTCTTAATCTAGCATGTTGAATAGTCTGCTTAACGATTTGCATGTCTCTTAGATTCTTGGAGACTCTAGCTGGTGACACAGCCACTCATTATTTCTTATCTAAAGGTATGGTCATCATCTTCAGAAAAACACACAGCTTCAGGACAGACATCCATTGAGCACCAATGGAAGAGTTTGAGACCTGACTAGATAACCAAGTGAGCCTAATAATCCATGAGAAAAATAGGGTGATGGATATCACAGCCAGTCCATGTTCATTTCCAATATATGCATGTTGTTATGACAATATTGTGTGTTCAAAGTGTTATAAAAGAATTTCCTATGACATGACAAATATGCCCAAAATACTGTCCAGAGAATAACAAATAAAAAGCTCAGTGTAAAAAGTCAATTATGTTTTTGGTGTTGTAAAATAGATACGTTAAATAATCTAACATTATAGCCTATTGCAATTTAACTAAGGTGCCCTCAAGAATGTGATCAGAAGACCCTAACACTGAAGTCACAAGCTTGAGTCAAAGACATGATAAAATCATGCTGACATAGACCTGGCTGCACCATACCTATTAGCTAACTTTCATAGTGCTCAAAAGTGCCACACAACAGATGTCTTTCTTTGGCTCATGCAAAGATCAGAGAACTAGGCTTAATTGCTATGTGCACCTTGAACATCTCACACACTTATAATCTTAGGGCTATATAATGTTTGTGAAAATGTATATGTTTTCAGAACAAAAGAAATGGACATTGAAGCTGAGTCAGAACTGACAGGATATGTTCCTCTCAGCATGCTGAACACTGACATCCTACATCCTACATTTTCCAGCAGCAAGTGCTTCAGCTGCTGTTCCCCATCATAACAGGACAGCTCTTAAGACAGCTTCAAAGAAACCTTCCAACACCAATTGGCCCAGCATTTCAGACTGTCACACAAAGACCTTCTATTAAGTAAGAATTTCTCAACATTTAGAAACTGGACCACAAATGCAATTCCCAGCTTGTTTAACCATTTTCCCCAATTTTATTTGGGCCCTTACAAAGGTATCATTCATCTCAAATCATCTGGAAGACCTTAAGAGAATGATGCCCATTTCCTTTAAGGGGAGTTGGGTAGATTTTTGTTTGCTTTCTTGGGCTATAGATGTTTATTTTCATTGGGAATTCGTTATAACTTAATGTTGGTCTTATTCAGAGAGAAAACGAGGTTGGACTCAGGTTAGACTCTTCTTTTACTTTACCTTTCTTTCTTATGTTTGGAGACAGGGTCTAAAAAGAAAGAAGGGGGAATATAGAAATATTTTGGAATGATAGAACAAACAAGTAGATTATTGGATATACTCCATAACGTAAGGCCTTAATTGTGCTCACAATGTTATTTCTATTGGATATACTCCATAACATAAGGCCTTAATTGTGCTCACAATGTTATTTCTGATTCATTGGTATAGAATTTTGTATATTGATGCAAAATAAAATTAATTTTGATACACTGGTATAGGATTCAAATTTAAGATTAATATTCACACATATGTATTTCTACTCCAATATGAGGTATAGTACCCATACCACTGAAATAGGATAAAAGGTTTACTTCAAATATTTGAAAGTGTTATTGCAGCCTGTTTAAGACAGTAAATTATAAAAGTTAATTGTCAATTGATTAAATAAGGCACTAGCCAAGAACAATACAGGCGGTAAAATTTAAACCCCTACCCTGCTCTAGCCAATGGACAATACAGTCTCCACACTTGAGTGGAGAGAGGGATATGACTTTCTCATGTACTCTGGTGCCTCATATTTGACTATGTCCCCTGGAGGGGGATACCTAGTGGCACTCAGAGGAAGGACAGCAGGTCACTGAGAAGAGACTTGATACCCTATGAGCATATACAGGGGGAGGTAATCCCTCTCAGGAACAGTCATAGGAGAGTGGCATAAGGGGGAAATGGGAGGGAGGGGAGAATGGGAGGATACAAGGGATGGGATAACCATAGAGATGTAACAAGAATAAATTAATAAAAAAAAAGAGAAAAAAATCATGGTCATGTCAATTACCAGTGTATTTTTATCACAGGAATATACATCCTAGGTGTAACAGATAGATATGATTGTATAGGTAGAAAAGGTACAATAGTTAGATACATTCTTCAAAAACCTCAGAGTCCTATAGAATATACAATTTTAAGCATGTCCAATTATGCTCAGCTTTAGTGGTACTCTAAATAAAATCCAGGACTTCACCACACCAAGCAATCTCTCTGGCAACTGTGCTATATTCCAAGCCAGGGTCTGACCTCCAAATTATCTATTGCTGGTGGCTTATCTTAGTATAAATGCTTACTCCATTTTCATGGTTTTTTAAGATAGTTAAAATTAATTTTAAAAGAATGTAAACACTATTGATTTCAGTAGGGTTTTAAAACTTTTTAAAATTTTTTTTCAAAATACATCTCAATTGTTTTTCCCTTACTTGTATCTTCCCATTCCTCCCTCCCTCCTGCTTTTACCGTATTCCCCTCCCCTAGGTCTGTGACTTAAGAGGACCTCCTCCCCCACCATATGGTCACAGTCCATCAAGTCTCATCTTGTTAGCCTGTTTATCCCTTCTATGAGTGTCACCAGGCTTCTCCACAAAGGGGAGGTGGTCAAATATGGGGCACAGGAGTTCCTGTCAGAGTCAGTCCCTGTTCTCCACACAGCTGTGTAGAATGTCTTGTCCATTGGCTAGATCTGAGCAAGGGTTCAATGTTTACTGCATCTATTGTACTTGGTTGGTGCAATAGCCTGAACAGACATCACTGGGCCCAGATCCGCCCATCAAGATGTTCTTCTTTTAGGTTTCTAGGACCCTTTGGATCCTTCTATTTCACCATTCTCCTATACTTCTTTCACCTAGAGTCCTAATAGGAACTCTTCACATTTATCCCTAAGTGAAGACTTTCATGGGACATCCCTTTTGGGCTAGTGTTCAATTATAAGTGAGTATATACCATGTGAGTCTTTCTGAGTCTAGGTTAACTCACTCAATACGATCCTTTCTAGTTCTATTCATTTATCTGCAAATTTTGGGATTTCCTTGTTTTTAGTAGCTGAGTAGTATTCTATAGCATAAATGTACCACAGTTTCTTTATCCATTCTTCTACTGAGGGACATTTAGGTTGTTTCTAAGTTCTGGCTATTATGAATAAGACTGCTATGAATATGGTTGAATATATGCCCTTGTTTGTGGAGGAGCACCTTCTGTGTATATTCTAAGGAGTAGAATAGCTGGGTCTGGAGGTAGCCCTATTCCCAGTTTTCTGAAAAAGCATGAGATAGATTTACAAAGTTTACTTTCACATCAGCAATGAAGGAGTGTTCCACTTTCTCCACATCCTTGCTAGCATGTGATGTCACTTGAGTTTTTTATCTTAGCCATTCTGATGGGTATAAGATGTAATATTAGAGTCCCTTTGATTTGCATTTCTCTGATGACTAAGGATTTCAGTTGGTTTTAAACTGGAGGCATTAAAAACTGTGAGTGATTTCACCTATGGAAAATCACATAGATATGTTCATATTACTCTCTCCAGTGAAACAAGAAGCACACTCTTGATATGTAAAAAGAATAAATTAAATATTTCTTGTTAAAATAAACCTTTAAAGTTACATGCCTTTAGGGAATATATTTAAGAAAGATTCAAAATAAAATATGATAAACAAAATTGTAAAGAAGCTCAATAAAATCATTGTAGATAAATCCCAAAGGAGCATGAAAATTAATATGAAGTAGCCTCATATTTTTCACATTAGCAGCGAATCTGTGACATTTAATTAATTACAGATCACTTTACCTAAACTTCCTACTTTATTTATCTCAAGTAATATTCTCTTTAAGTGAAGACACAAGAAAAAGTATGAAGATGGCAGCACCAATCACATACCTCCTTTGATCAGCAGGACAGCTAGGATTGTGCAGTGACCTAAAGACCAAACTGAGAGCTACAAAACACGAGTGCTGTTGGTTCCCAGGAGAAAGGGTTCCACACTTTGTGGAGTATGGATGGGCCTGACCCCTGGCCACGCAGCTAACCCACAGGGACAACCTCCATTAGTCTCCATATGAGAAGAGAAGAACTGTGAGACACCTGTGCAGTTTTGGGCTCAGATATCTCTCTATATTTCAGTTGCATACATGCCTAGGGCATCTGTGTCACAGAGCAGAGAAGCAGAGTCTTGCCTTCTCCAAAATGCCCGTGGAGCACCAAAGCAGCTTTGGGCTCCATCTCTCTCAGCACCTGCAGCTGCTTACAAGTTCTGGGACACAAAGCAGATAGTCAGAGTTGAGTACTGGTGCCTGACACAATCCACATTAACTGTCATCCTGAGAAAGACTGTGAGGCACCCAAACAACTTTGGGCTTTTTCAACAGAATACCAGACACACTAAATCTGTTAGAAGAAAAAGAGGAAAGAGCCTTGATCTCACTGGCACAGGAGATAACTTCCAGAACAGACACCAACAGCTCAGTCTCTAAGATCAACAATTAATGGTCAATATTGCTAGTCATCAGGGGAATGCAAATCTAAACAACTCTGAGATTCCATCCTACACCATTCCAAATAGCTAAGATCAAAACTCAAGTGACAGCACATGTTGGCAAGGATGCGGAGAAAGCGAAGCTCTCCTCCATTACTAGTGAGAGTGCAAACTTGTACAACCGCTCTGGAAATCAATCTGGTGCTTTTTCAGGAAATTTAAGAATACTTCTACCTCAAGGCGCAGACATACTACTCCTGGTCACATAGCTAAAAGATGCTTCTCCATACCAAAAGGACATTTGCTCAGCTGTGTTCTTAGTAGCATTATTCATAATAGTTAGAATCTTGAAACAACCTAGCTGTCCATGAACTGAAGAATGGTTAAAAAAAAAAAAAACCTGTGGTATATTTATACAATGGAACACTACTCAGCTATGAACAACAAGGATATCTTGAAGCTTGCAGTCAAATGGATGGAACTAAAAGAGATTATCCTGGATGAGATAACCCAAACCTAGAAAGACACATGTGGTATATACTCACTCATAAACTGATATTAGCCACATAATACAGGATAACCACACTACAATATACAAAGACTGATGCATCAAACAATTGCCATGTATGTTATGGACCTAGACCCTCTGCTCAGGTGTAGTAGATAGGCAGCACAGTCTCTTTGTGGATCCCAAATTTAGGGATAGAGACTGCTTCTGACATGGACTCTGCCCTCCAAATGTTGATCATTTCCCCCTGGATGGCAGCCTTGTCAGGGCACAGAGGAAGAGAATACAGGTAGTACAGATGAGATTTGATAAACTGAAGTCAGATATTAGGGGAGGAGGGCTCCCCTCTCTGAGGACTAAGGGAAGGAGAGAGAAGGGATGAAGGAGGTAGGGATCAGAAAGGAAAGGTGGAGAGGGCTACACTTGGGATGTGAAGAATTCAAACTGCAGAAGAAGCAGGTAACTTGCGCTGCTAATCCCATTTCAGGGTAATAGCTCTGACACTGGCTGAGACATGAATATCTATGCATAGATGTTGCTTCCTGTTGGTTACAGAATCCCTGCTTTATCATTAGATGCCATTCTTCATATGGCATAAATGAAGATTTATAGATGTCTTTCTTTTGCTCATAAAAATTGCACAGAATCAGGCTTAGTTATTCTGTGCATCATGCATATCTAATATATTTATAATTTTAGAACTGTATAATGTGTGTGAAAGATTATATGGTCTCAGGACAAAAGAACTTGACACTGGGTCTAGATCAGACCTAACCGGATTCATTATTCTCAGCATGTTGAACACTGAAAACCTGCATTCTTTATGTTCCAGAAACAAGCGCTTCAGTTGCTGTTCCTCACCAGAACAAGACAGCTTCCAGAACAGCTTTGAAGAAAGCTTTCATTACCAATTGGTCCAGCATTTCAGACTGTCCCACATCAGACTCTAATTCAGACTGGAATTTCTCAACATTTAGAAACTGGGCCACAAACGCTATGCCCGGCTTGTTTAATAATTTCCCCCATTTTGTATGGGATCCTACAAAAGTGATTTTTACTCTGCTTCTATAGTCCCTGCCTATTCTCTAATCCAGGCTACACTAATTTTTTTCTAGACTCAGTCCCAAGTCTACATCAAAAAAAGGAGCCCTCAAATAACCCTCTGCTTTGATACTGAAAATTTATATGTTCTTAAGATATGTTCATAGAAGAAGATCTCCTCTCTACTGTTTGATAATACTTTAATCAGATTCAGAAAATGACAATTCTACCATTGGGATTCTTGTTGTTTATCTTGTATAGAGGAGAAGGCAATGTCTTGAATAAGAAAGCAATATTATTCACAGATTGTGGTTACTTATAAACTTACTTATTAACAAACCAATTATTCAATATGGAACATTGTTATAGTAGCTTTAAGTGTCAGCTTGACACAACCTAGGATCACCTTGGTAGAGTCTAAATTAGAGATGGTCTATACTGAGGTGACCTGTAGGCATGGCTGTGTGGGATTGTATTAATTAACTGTTGTAGAAAGACCCAGACAATTGTGAGCAACACTATTCCTTAAACAGGAAATCCTGAACTGTGTAGGAAAAGAAATATCAAGCTGAGAACAGGCAAGTAAATAAGTATGTTTTTTGCATTTATTTTTGGCTTCTTCTGACTTCAGACATGATATGAATAGCTGAAGTTCCTGACTTGCCGTCCACACAATAATTGACTATAATATATTTCCTCAGCTGAAATAAATTGTAGTATTATTATTAATAACTAATACTGATTCATACTGTTATTAATGCACCAGTAACTCTTTAAACAGCTTTTCACCAAAAATAATAACACAGAGAGGTTATGAATTATTTAACTAGCCTAGAGCACAATCCTGAGTGAAACTCCATCCTAAACCTTCAAGCTAGGCCAGCTTCTCCCATGCAGATTTCCAGGAATACTTGTTTCTTAGTCATCTTTTTGCTCCAGTTCACCCTCCTGATGTTCCTGTTCCTCTTCTCACCACTTAATCTCCATTTCCTCTTCTCTTTCTACACCCTTTGCTGGTCCCAGATATCCCACCCTATCCTGTATTGCTCAGTATTTGCTGCTTGGCATTTCATTGACAGAACATACAGAAACTTGAGAGAGGAGATAGTTATAATAAATGTTACAATTCCATGTCCAGATTGAAACCAGGTAGTGGGGTAGAGAAATCAGCATTAGATGAACAAGAATAAACTATACACAATGCACAAAGCAGTATGCAAACAATAAATCTCTTTTCTCCTAAATTACTGCTTTGGAACATTTTATCAAAACAACAGAAGTGCAACTTGACAAGAAACTCTTTAAAAAGGGGTGAAAGGTCATGAATATACATGAAAATATTTTAAATGAATAAAGTAAAATAGCCTTTTGGCATGGAACTTGAGGTTACTTGTGACACCCGCGCCACCGCGTTACCGAGTCAAGGGCGAGGGACTGTGGATTTAATTCACACACACACACACACACACACACACACACACACACACACACACACACACACAATATAACACAGCGGGTCCTTCGTGCTAAGAGAGCAGTAGCCGCAGCAGCAGTCGCTGCAGTGGTTTATTATTTTCCTTTTCAGAGTTCCAAAAAGCCTTCTTATAGGCAGCAAAACAGGAATCTTCCTCCCAGGTGAAATCCCTCAAAGAAGCAAGGGGCGCGTTCTCAGAGCAGTAAACATGACTAGCTAACCAAGATAAACATAGACATGGAAGCTGCTAGAAATAGGACATGAAACAGCAAGACAGGCAGGCAGCCCAGTCAGGCCTGGTTCCTACAGTTACTCACTGTACATACTACGGTCATAGTTCCAAATACATGCATGACTGCTCACATCTTACTATTACAGATATATTCTAAAGAGCAATAAGAACCGAAAACTTTTGACTCTCAAGCTATCATTTAGGACTAAGTTGAACCATCTGATACTGGAAAGCACTAGGCTGTAGTGGAGATTAACCATTCCCTATTTGACATGCTCTTTTTAAAAGAATTTATGTCCAAATAGCATGAGGTTCACAGTGTCAACTGACTGATATTCTCTAGAACTGTCTGTTCTAGAGTCATACGTTATTTAAGTTCCTGATACAGGGATATAATAATAAGCAAATTTGTATTTGAATCACAACCAAATCAAGAGTGGGAGTGATAAAATGAAATGATAGAATGATAGAACAAAATCAATTCATATATTTGACTTGTTAGGTGTACAATTAGTTTTTTTTTATTTTTATCTAAAATAATGCTGTGCAATATAACTTAATGCAAGATCATATTTTTGTATTGATTGTGGTTACTTTGAAAATGACATAGTTTTGCATTAATAATAAAACAATAGAATAACAAAAATTGTTTTAATAAATTTATATGTAATATATTTTAATAAAGTACTGAGAAAATGTTCAAAGGACATGTACTGTTGCATATTTTATTGATACATTATTATATCTGGTTTAACAAAAATATTTACTCATCGTATATGGCTTGTGTAGTTTAAATTATTATAATATCTTTAAAATGTATTATCTCTAAGATATTTATTTCAATAGAAAACAGTATTTTCTTGATGTACCTCTAAAATGGCACATGCACAATCTTACTGTTACATTTTTAGACATGAATGTTTCACCTCAAATATTGTCTTATTATCACTTCATTGTCTTCAAATAGACTTCCTTTTTGAAAGAAGTAATTTAAAATATACTTTCTAAAGACTTTTATATCAAAAATTTTAAATATTTCACCAAATTAAGAATTTACAAAAGTATGTTCATATTCACAACTAATAATATTTTATAATTGTGCTGTTTTTTCAGATGGGTGAGGTTCATCAAAAAGATACCATTGTTCCACCAGCTGGTTCAAGTTTAGACAAGTATGATCACCCATGTGTCAGGTTTGATATGTTTTAAGAACATGGGTGATGCTATTTAAGATATTATTATTCCATTAAATGTATGCTATGATATTTTGTTTTATTCTTTTATATATTTTCATTAATTTAGTCATATTACATCTCAATTGTTATCCCATCCCTTTTATCCTCCCATTCCTCCCTCCTTCTCGCTTTCCCCCGACACCCTTCCCCTATGTCTGTGACTGAGGGGGACATCCTCCCCCTGTATATGCTCATAGGGTATCACGTCTCTTGGTACACTGTAGACAGGGTCTTTCCTTGTAGCCTTGACAGTCCTGGATTCACTTTGTAGACCAATCTGGACTCGAACTCATAGTGATCTGCCAGCCTCTGCCTCCCAAGTGCTGGGATTAAAGGCGTGTGCCACCACACCCAGCTGCTGTGATATTTTTAAGAAGATGCTTTCATTTTAATAATCAAAGTATTTTTCATTTTATATTATTTGTGATATATTTAACATAGGGATATTTCTTAAAAAGAACAAGAAATGGAGATCCAAGATGGCAGTGAGCAGTGTGGACCATGTTTGGAAGCTCCAGTGAACAATTCAGGGATTTGCACAGATTTCTGAGCCTGGAACACCAAGGTCCCGACACCACGGCAGCAGGAGTGCTCCACGGTTCAGAGGTACCAAGGTGGGGAGGACCTGTGTGCCCCTGCACACGGGAGGAGCACGGATTTTCTTGGATCGGAGCAGCAGCAGCAGAGGAAGCAGCAGCAGTGGCGGCACCAGCAGCACCAGCATCAGCAATGGCAGTGGCTGATGTTTGCAGCTCAGAGCCTTCTGGTGGAGGCAGTTAGTGTGGTGGCTGGTGAGAGTTGCTGCGGGAGAGGGGACTCTGGACAGGATTTGGGTCGCGTGGTCCCTTGTGATCCAAACTGGACTCGGTGGACAGTTCAGCCCAGAGTCCCGGGTTCAGCTCAGTGCTCAGTGCCATGCAGATGCTGGCTCAGCACAGTAAGCAATTCTGCCCAAGGCACCAGCTCAGCGCAGCCACAGTTCTGCTATGACGCAGACTCAGCAGAGTGCTCAGTTCCACCCTAGGCACCAGTTCACCTCAATTAGCAGTTCTGCCCAAGACACTATCTCAGCTCAGCGGGCAGTTCTGGGGCGCTGACACAGATTCAGCCCAGAGGCCCTTGCTCTACTTGCCGGGCAGATTAGGCCCAGAGTCTCTACCTGAGCTGTGCACACTCATCAAAGGTAAAGTCAACCAAGATGACATCACAATTCTGAACATCTATGCTCCCAATATAAGGGCACCCACATTTGTAAAAGATCTGCTAAAAAAGCTTAAACCACACATCGATCCCCACACAATAATAATGGGAGACTTCAACACCCCACTCTCACTGAAGGAAAAGTCATTGAAACAGAAACTAAGCCGAGAAATAACATCATTAACCAATGCCATGGGTCAAATGGATCTAACAGATATCTATAGAACCTATCACCCAAACAAGAAAGAATATACCTTCTTCTCTGCACCCCATGGGACCTTCTCCAAAATTGATCACATCGTAGGTCACAAAGCAAGCCTCAACAGATACAAGAGGATTGAAATAATACCTTGTATCCTATCAGACCCCATGCTCTTAGGCTGCAATTCAACAACAACTGAAATAACAAAAAGCCTACAGGCACGTGGAAACTAAACAACTCTTTGCTAAATGACACCTGGGTCAGGGAAGAAATAATGAAAGAAATCAAGGAGTTTCTGAAATTCAATGAAAATGAAGGAACAATGTACCCAAAATTGTGTGATACATTGAAAGCAGTACTAAGAGGAAAATTCATAGCACTAAGTGCCTTTAAAAAGAAATCGGAAACATCACACATAAGCATCTTAACGACACCACTGGAAGCCCTAGAAAAAAAAGAACCAGAAACACCCAAAAGGAGTAGACGTCTGGAAATAATCAAACTCAGGGCTGAAATGAACAACTTAGAAACTAAGAAAACAATCCAAAGAATCAAGAAAACCAAGAGCTGGTTCTTTGAGAAAATCAACAAGACAGACAGACCTTTAGCCAAAATAACTAAAAGGCAGAGAGACAGTATCGAAATCAACAAAATCAGAAATGAAAAGGGAGACAAAACAACAGACACTGAAGAAATACAAAGAATCATAAGATCCTACTTCGAAGGCATATATGCCACAACATTTGAAAATCTAAGGGAAATGGACGATTTCTTGATCAATTTCACTTGCCAGAGTTGAGTGAAGAACAGATAAACAAGCTAAATAGTCCCATTTCCCCTACTATAATAGAAGCAATCATTGATAGTCTCCCAACCAAAAAAGCCCAGGGCTAGATGGTTTCAGTGCATAATTCTACCAGACCTTCAAGGGCGAGCTAATACTGATACTCTTCAAGCTACTCCAAAACATAGAATTGGATGGAACATTACCAAATTCATTCTATGAGGCAATAGTCACATTGATACCTAAACCTCACAAAGACTAAACAAAGAAAGAGAATTTCAGAGCAATTTCTCTTATGAACATCGATGCAAAAATATTAATAAAATACTTGCAAAACAAATACAAGGACACATCAAAGATATCATTCATCATGACCAAGTAAGCTTCATTCCAGGCATGCAGGGATGGTTTAATATATGGAAATCCATCAATGTAATACACCATATAAACAAACTGAAAATAAAATACCACATGATCATCTCTTTAGATGCAGAGAAAACATTTGATAAAATCCAACACCCATTCATGTTTAAAGTTTTAGAGAGATCGGGGATACAAGGCACTTTCCTCAATATAATGAAGGCTATATACAGCAAGCCAATAGCCAATATAAAAGTAAATGGTGAGATACTCAAGGAAATTCCTCTAAAGTCAGGAACAAGGCAAGGCTGCCCACTCTCTCCATATCTCTTCAATATAGTACTCGAAGTTCTAGCCAGAGCAATAAGACAACAAAAGGAGATCAAAGGTATCCAAATGGGAAAGGAGAAAGTCAAACTATCCCTATTTGCAGATGATATGATAGTGTACATAAGGGACCCTCAAAATTCCACCAGAGAACTCCTACAGCTGATAAAAACCTTCAGCAAATTGGCTGGATATAAAATTAACTCAAAAAAGTCTGTAGCCTTCCTATACACAAATGACAAGCTTGCAGAGGAAGAAATTAGGAAAGCCACACCATTCACATTAGCCGCAAGCAATGTAAAATATTTAGGAGCTACTCTAACTAAGCAAGTGAAGGACTTGTTTGAAAAAAATTTCAAAACTCTGAAGAAAGAGATTGAAGATGACATGAGAAGATGGAAGGATCTTCCTTGCTCATGGATAGGGAGAATTAACATAGTAAAAATGGCCATCCTACCAAATGCAATCTACAGATTCAATGCAATCCCTATCAAAATGCCTACACAATTTTTTAAAGACATTGAAAGTTCAATTCTGAACTTCATATGGAAAAACAAAAAACCCAGAAAAGCAAAAACAATCTTGTACAATAAAAGGTGCTCCGGAGGAATCTCCAAACCTGATCTCAAACTGTACTGTAATTCTATAGTAATTAAAACAGCATGGTACTGGCACAGCAACAAGCTGGTTGATCAGTGGAATCGAATTGAAGACCCAGATATGAATCCACACACATATGGTCACTTGATTTTTGACAAAGAAGTCAAATCCATTCAATCGTAAAATGATAGCATCTTCAACAAATGGTGCTGGCCTAACTGGAGGTCTATGAGTAAAAAAAATGCAACTGGACCCATATTTGTCACCTTGCACAAAGCTCAAATCCAAGTGGATTAAAGACCTCAACATAAAACCAGAGACACTAAGTCACTTAGAAGAAACAATCTTGTACAATAAAAGGTGCTCCGGAGCAATCTCCAAACCTGATCTCAAACTGTACTATAAATCAATAGTAATTAAAACAGCATGGTACTGGCACAGCAACAAGCTGTGGGGAAAAGATCTTCAGCAACCCTACATCTGACAAAGATCTAATATCCAAAATATATAAAGAACTCAAGAAATTATACACCACCAAACCAAAGAACCCAATTGAGAAATGGAGCTCGGACTAAACAGAGAATTCTCAACAGAGGAATATCAAATGGCTGAGAAACACTTAAAGAAATGCTCTACCTCCTTAGTCATCAGGGAAATGCAAATCAAAACAATTCTGAGACTCCATCTTACACCCATCAGAATGGCTAAGATCAAAAACTCAAGTGACACCACATGCTGGCGAGGATGTGGGGAGAGAGGAACACTCCTTCATTGCTGGTGGGAATGCAGACTAGTACAACCACTTTGGAAATCTATCTGGTGTTTTCTCAGCAAACTGGGGCAATAGGGTTTCCTCAAGACCCAGCTATTCCACTCCTTGGAATATAACCAGAAGTTGTTCCAGCACACAACAAGAAAATTTGCTCAACCATGTTCATAGCAGCCTTATTCATAATAGCCAGATCATGAAACAGCCTAATTGTCCCTCAGCAGAAGAATGGATAAAGAAACTGTGGTACATAAACACTATGGAATACTACTCAGCTGTTAAAAACAAGGAATTTCCGAAATTTGTGGATAAATGGATTGAGCTAGAAATGATCATAATGAGTGAGTTAACCCAGAAGCAGAAAGACTCAAATGGTATATACTCACTTATATCTGCATACTAGCCCAAGGGGCATGTCCCACGAAAGCCTTCACTTACCAGGAAACTGGGACAGAGGGGAGGACATCCTATTGGGACTCTAGATGAGAGAACCATGTGAGAATAGCAAAGTACAAGGATCCAGAGGGTCCTAGAAACCTACAAGTAGAACATTATGATAGGCAGATTTGGGCCAAGGGGTCCCGCTCAAACTAAGGCCCTAGCCAAGGACAATACAGGTGGTAAAATGTAAACACCTACCCAGATCTAGCCAATGGTCAGAACATTCTCCACACTTTAGTGGAGAGTGGAATATGACTTCCTCATGTACTCTGGTGCCTCACATTTGACTATATCCCCTGGAGGGGGAGACCTGGTGGCACTCAGAGGAAGGACAGCAGGCTACCAAGAGGAGACTTGATACCCTATGAGCATATACAGGGGGAGGTAATCCCCCTCAGGAACAGTCATAGAGGAGGGGAGTAAGAGGAAAATGGGAGGGAGGGAGGAATGGGGGGGATACAAGGGATGGGATAACCATTGAGATGTAACAAGAATAAATAAATTTAAAAAAATAAAGAACAAATAATGTACATGGTCAAGATATCACAGCTGTGTTATAATTTATTCCATAACAACTAGATTCAGGTTAAAGGTATAAAATACATAGGTTAAATTTAAAATATATAAATTTAAATACCTGTTACCACATAACATTTCCATAATATCTTGGCTTTCTAATAAATGAAAAGTTTTCTACAACTCAAGTTGCTTTCTTCAGGTTTTGATTCTTTTAACTGAATGGTTTTACAACAATGTATTCCCCTAAAACTGATGCCAGTTTCACCAGTTTGTACTTCTATAGTGCTTCGTGTGCACCTGTTTATCCTTTGCTGCTTTTAGGACTTTTCATAAAATTGTTCCGTACTTTCAAATAACTTTGCCAACAGCCGCTCAGTATATATTTTGCTGTGCTCTAAATGGTTTGCAGTACAGGTAAGTTAAGAAAGAAAGGGGAAGAAAGGATTCAAGGTATAAGAGTTTAACTTTCAACACAAAATAATGGATGCTATGTAAATTATCTTCTGTGTAAGTCATGTTTGTGAATTTTAATGGCAACCACTCTGAGAAACAAATTCTTGTAGCAGCAACTCATTCTTAATGCAGATCTAACTGTGTGTGTGATCTGAGCCAGGGACACTACATAGCATCCTCTGTGACAATGCAGGGAACTATGAATTAGTAGCAGAAATTTCTAATTGAGAAAAGTGTACTTCCCAGTACACTCAACATCAAAACAAAATATCTCTCTCTCTCTCTCTCTCTCTCTCTCTCTCTCTCTCTCTCTCTCTCTCTCTCTCTCTCTCT
>OU015756.1:35517123-35535154 GCA_907169655.1 Acomys percivali | reverse complement strand
TCTCTCTCTCTCTCTCTCTCTCTCTCTCTCTCTCTCTCTCTCTCTCTGTCTCCTCCCTCCTTCTCTCTCATGATTTTCAAAGAACCCTGAAATATGAATTTTTAATAAGATCACCTGTAGCATATTAAATGTATTACCTTTTATTTTATTATACTATTAATTTTTATTTCTCTTCTAGTAACAAATAAAAGGAAAAGTATTATCAGTAAGTATACATGTATACATAAATAATTTGGGAGAATAATGTTATTCATTACTTTTCAAATATAATTATCAAGCTGGAGAGTTGGTTCGGTGCTTAAAAACACTTGTTCAGGCAAAAGTCCCAGGTTTTATTCCCAGCAACCACATGGAGGCTCACCACTTGCTTAAGCACCAGATGTCTATGTGGTATACATATATACTTGCAGGCAAAGTACTCATATCAATAAAATAAATCTTAAGAAAATCGAATATCTGTCTGCAATTATTATCATGTATATTTCTGGTACAGGCATTTATATCCAAGACTGTCCTGTTATTTGTGTGAGTTTTATATAACAGTGACATGTTACCTGGAACAGTCAATTTACAATTGCTTCAACTAGTAATGGAATCATTTTTGTTGCTGTTGGTCATGGTGGTCATGGTGGTGATGTATGTGTTGTTGTGTTCTATTGTATGCATATGTGTGTAGCTGAGTACCACGTGAGGTCCACTTAAGTAGGCCAGAGTAGAATGTCATGTGTACTCCTCTATCTCACTCCACACAGTAAATCTACATGGACTAAAACACACTTATCTGTTGTGCAGACACAGACTCCATTCATTTTCAGGTCTGGGGGGACAGGAACTTTAGTCACTCCCTGCAACAGCACTCACACTTAAGGTCCCCTTTCTGCTTTCCTTTATCAAAATTATTGCTTTCCAGTTCAATCTAAGACATAAAAGTCACGACTTCTCTAAGATAATAGGATTCCTTGGTGAAATATGTAGCTAGCCCCTCATTTTAATTCTTAATAACTTAAAGGTTGTCTCAAGTTTATCTAATCTTTTATCTTGCCGTGTATCAAAATGCTTTGTGCTCTACTCTTGATTTGGTTTGGTAGATTCCTAGTGATGCAGTGTGTTGGGAGAGTGGACTGCTATGAACATGCACAAAATGTCAAAGTGTTTGAAGAAAACAGCAAGAAGTTATCTTTACTTCTTGTTGAAATCTACTTGTAACAATTTCTGTTATCATTAATGAAATAAAAAGCATGGGGATTGGAGATATGGTTCTGCACACAACTACAGCTGATTAAGTATGAAGACCTGATATCAGAACCCACAAAGCAATGTAAAATCAGGGATCACTGGCATATTTTAATAAGTCCATAACTGAGTCATTGGGTATCATTGTCTAACCAGTCTAGCCAAAAGAAAAATTCCTTGTTCAGAGAGGGAGTTTGTCTCTAAACATTGTGAAGGAAGTAACTGAAGAAGACATTTGACCTTACCCTGTAGCTGCGACATGCTCATTTACACCCATGCATGCATGGATGCATATATAGATGATGGAAGACAGACAGACAGACAGACAGACAGACAAATAGATGATAGACTGATGGATATAACTTATGTATATTCAGACATACATAAACACCCACAATGATACCTATATTTAACACATACATATTCACATATGCATACACACTCACAAGAACATTTAAGTATAGCACATGCACACTCACACACACACACACACACACTCATACGCACAATAACATCTACATGTAACATACACACAAACTTATACACAAAGAGTAACAATCATATATAGCAGATTTTTATACTGGCACAAATTCTTTCTCCTGCAGAATATACCTATATTGAATTTCTATCAAAATATGTGAGCAGTAAGAGGAAAAGAGAACATTTTAAAATGATAAATATAAGAATTTTTTAAAATTTAACCATTAAAGGCATTATTTTCCAAAGCTACTCTCTCATAGAAGGAAATTTTATGTATGACAACTTGGTATTTTATTTGTGAAATGAATAAACAAAGTTATATTCTGAAATTAGTCTGATGTGGCTGAAAAAATAAATGTGACCAAAGTTATCTTAGATGTAACTAGCATCAAAACTCATGGCTGTTCTTGTGGGAGGTAAAGTATAACTTAAATGATTGGAAACGTATTTTTATAATGAATTTTAAAATATTCTTATTGATTTCTAGGCAAACTCTTTATTAGGACAAGATTATGTTAAGCTAGTTTCATTTGAGCAAAATTAAGTTACATTGATCATCATGATAAAACATAATTTCAGTGTTTCATGGAGCCTATTATCTTTTCTTCCTGCTTTTCTTGCTTGCAATTTAACATCTATCTGTAAGTAAATGTGAAATGTGAACCATCTTTAGTGAGAGGGAGATGAGTCTCTGTGGCAAGTTGACTTACACTGAAGCCTCAGCATTGAAAACAAGCCAAGATTAAAAAAAACCTTCCTGTGCATGAACTTTATATCAATAACTGTCCATCCATAAAGTTGATTCATGTAGTTTATCCAACTTGCTTTTCAGATTTGTTGGGGATTTTGTGACATAAGCCCATAAAAATGTAAAAACTGTCCTTTTCTTTTCTTAAAGCTATTAGTAAATCATGAGCTTGTATATTTCCTGCTGCTATATTACAGCCAGAACCAAAAATATCAGGAATTATTTTAATGCGAAGGTCATTTTTTACACTTATTTTCTTAGATTATATATTCAGCTTTAATAATACAGCATATTTTGGCAGAGGTAAGCTTCTAAATCCTCAATATGACCTCAAATAAAAATAAATACACTATCAAAATAAGATTTCTAGTGCCTTCACTGTCTATTCTTCTACAGCAATAGAAACCATTTAATTAATAAAAATGTATAAATAGTCAATGTCAGAGATATTATATATAATCATGAGCTGATCAAAAACTGTTAAATAAGTATTATTAAAGATAAGAAATTTATACAGTTTTTGACTGACAGCATATAAGTGGTTGGTTATATATTGTGAGAAGATCAAATATTCTTATCTGATTATTTTCCATTTTTATCAGAGTTGAAAACATAGCCATTATTGTCATATGCTGTCAACATATAGGCACATACCAAATCTCAGCCATATGTTCCAGTCTGTAAAATATTAATTTTATATTGTATTATTTATTTACATTAAGAAATACAAGTTTAGTTGTTTATTAGTATAATATCATATATTTTATCGCATAATGCATTAATATCATAAAATTCAGTTTATTTCAACTGAATTTATTTTAATTAGTTCCCCAAATTAAAAATGGACATAAATATTAAATTAACTATGCCTAAGCAGACATACACTTGAATCCAAATATCTTTGATAATTTTTGGCCTAAAGTATACCAAAATAATATTCATTATAAATTGTTACCATTGCATAATAAAATGGAGAAGAAAAATACTGTTAAACTATAAAAAACAATCACAGATGTCTCAGATTTCTAAAATGTTGAGTTCTATAATACATGCTATGACTATTCAGTTTCTCACTCATGTTACATTCTTGGGGATCATCTATTTTCTAATAACTGTTTATTAAATTAGATTATTTATGCTCTCTCTCATGATTACTCTTGTATTTAATTTTATGATAGTCAAGTTGATTATCTAGGCCAGTGCTAGTAAATGTTTTCACCCTGAAGATTTCTCAGGTTGATACTACATATGAGTTAACATTCTCCAGAAATTGTATGAGACATTTTACGGCTATCGAATGCTTCTTGTTATTGTATATCAAATAAAACCATGGGTTTTTAGCTCCGCGGTAACTAGTTGAATCATTTAATGGAGTGCATTTATTTTTCTAGGAATTTAAAGCCGTTTCCTCTGAATATATTTGATTTTTAAATTAATCAGCCGCAAGGCCCAGTTGTTATTGTTACATATTTTATTGTTTGAAATTTTGAGATACTGTCATCCTATTTAGCCCAAAATAGCATCACCATAGTCCAGTTTTACCACAACTTCAGTGATAAAATGAGAAGCTTCAGAAGTCCTACATCAGAGAAAGTTTTAATATCCACAACATATAGAGAACAAGACATTACACACCACCCAACCAAATAACCCAATTAAAAAAAAAAAACACGAAGTACAAACTATCCCACACAGGGATTCTATTAACTCTGGATTTTCTCAACATTTATAAACTGGACCACAAATGCTATTCCTAGCTTATTTAACCATTTTCCCTAATTTAATTTGGGCTCCTACAAAAGTATTTGTCCCAAATGAGCCATTAAGACCTTAAAAGATTAACATCACATATCGCTTAAGGGGGTTGGGTGGGTTTTGGTTGTTTTCCTGGGCTATACATGGTTATTTTCAATGGGACGTGGTTATAAATTACTATTGGTCTTACTCAGGGAGAAAACAAAGTTGGACTCAGGATGTCTCTTTTTTTCATTGATCTTTCTTTCTTAAGTTTGGAGATAGGGGCTAAAAAGAAAGAAGGGGAATATAGAAATATATAGGCATGACAGGATAAAAAGTATATTATTGAATCTACTCCTCAACTTAAGCCCTTAATTGTTATTCACAAGTTAATTTTTAATTCACTGATACAAAATTTTGTATATTGATGCAAAATAAGTCTAATTTTGATACGTTGGTATAGAATTCAAATTTATATTATTCCTCACAAACATTATATATTTCTACTCTAATATGAAGTATTATGCCCATAGAATTCAATTATAATAAAAGGTGTACTTCCAATACTTTGAAATGCTATTGCAGGCTTCTTAGGATAATTAAGTAATACAAGTTAATTGTTAGTTTATCAAATCATAGTCATGTCAATTACTTGTTTATTTTTATCATAAGAATATACATCCTAGGTTTAACAGATAGATATGATTCTATAGATAGATGAGATAAAAAGTTACATAAGGGCTAGAGAGATGGCTCAGAGGTTAAGAGCACTGTCTGCTCTTCCAGAGGTCCTGAGTTCAATTCCCACCAACCACACGGTGGCTCATAACCACCTATAAGAGATCTGATGTGCATGCAAGCAAAACACTATATATTTAATAAATAAATAAATCTTTTAAGAAAAAGTTACATAAGGTCTTCACAAACCTCATGGACCTACAGAATATGGCATTTAAAGAAGTTATTTTAATTACTATTTTAAACGTTCTTTGACAATGATACATGTTAACTGCTGGCA
This sequence comes from Acomys percivali, assembly GCA_907169655.1. Classification (NCBI taxonomy): domain Eukaryota; kingdom Metazoa; phylum Chordata; class Mammalia; order Rodentia; family Muridae; genus Acomys; species Acomys percivali. Next base: position 35,529,938 of record OU015756.1, on the reverse strand, counting down.
ACATTCAGCCTCCCTCAAAGAAGATGATGAGCATGTAAGAACCTCCTTTTGCAGATGGCTTCAAATGTAGCAACCCAGCCACTGGACAAAATGTCCTCATTTCTTCCACAGACAGAATTCTGCATAAAATAGGGGAAAGATTGGGTGCAGGCAGAGTTGATGGGCAAACTCTGCCAAGATATGCACGGTAAGCAAGTCTTTAGGAGTTCCTGCCTCACAAATGTGTCTCTCAGATATATTGGGCCAGAAGGCTAAAGATGCTGCTGCAGCATTATAGAGACTTTTGTGTGACTGTTCAGGCAGCAAACTGTCTCTGTCATTTTTTTCCACTTTGGAAGCTGCTAACCAGCACTTCTAGTTTTCTCAGGTATTTAATTTTATTACTTCTCAAGGCTATGATGAGGTTGAAGACCAGATAGTTTAATTTTCAATCAAGCATAGTTGTTTAAGGGTTAAGGTGTATTTAGGTCTTGATAGATATTTTAAGTTGATAGAGATGAGATATGATAGATATTGACTTACATTCAGAATTTTGGACTTACCAAAATAGGAAATATATTATCTTCATGGTTGCCAAATATAAATAGCCAATACACTATGAGTGTAACATTTATGTAATTCCCATTTGTTTCATGGTTTTCCTTGCTGTATGTAGATTGTTATATATGTGGGAATTAATATAAATGTATACGTAAAAAAGATACTGGCCATTACCAGACACATCAGATTTAGTCATATTCTTGAATAAAATGCATCATTAAAAAATAAAATTTTAATACATTGCTAAACAAAGAATTCTTAACCGAGGAATCTGAAATGGTTATAAAGCACTTACAGAAATGCTCCATGTCCTTATTCATTAGGAAAATGCACATTAAAATGACTCTTAGATTACATCTTACATCTTTCAGAATGGCTAAGATCAAAACTAAAGTGACAGTACATGCTGGTGAGGATGTAGAGAAAGGGGAACATGCATCCGTTGCTGGTGGGAGTGAAATCTTCTACTTTGGAAATCAATCTGGAGCTTTCTCAGAAAAATGGAAATAGATCCAGCTATACAACTCCTGGTCATACACACAAAAATGCTGTAGCATACAACAAGGACATTTGCTCAACTACATTCTTAACAGCTTTATTCCTAATAGCAAGAATCTAGAAACAGCCTAGATGTCGAACAACCAGAATGGATATTGAAACTGTGGTACATTTATATGATGGAATACTACTCATCTATTAAAAACCAAGAAATCATGGAAATTTCAGGCAAATTGGTGGAACTAGAAAATATCATCCTGAGTGAGGTAACCCACACCCAGAAAGACACACATGGTATATACTCATAAGTGGCTTTTAGCAATATAGTACATGGTAAACATATGCCAATGCACAGACCCAAAGAATATAAGTAGCAAAGAGGACTCAAGAAAGATGCTTAAATCTCACTTGGGAGAGGAATTAGACTAGATAGAGGCAATAGTTGAAGAGAAGTAACAAGTAGGCGTGGAAACAGAGGGATATGAGGGAGATCCAACCGAGGGAGAGCAGGCTGGAAGGACAAAGAGAAAAGAGAAACTGTGGGCTAGGGCATCTCTGTGACAAGCTGGGGACCTAAGTCAGGGTCGGCTCCTGGGGGAATATGTGAAGGACTCTAGCAGAGACGCCTAGTAGCAGGGACCATAGAGAAGGAATAGATCATCCTCTAACAAGGCAAGTCTCCTAACAGAGGAAGGAGAATACCAACTACCAATCTATCCACACAAACTTCTACTCAAAATCCCTCTGCCTCCACGAATGTGCAGGGATAAAGATAGAACAGACAAGGAAGAGACTGAGGGAATGTCCAACCATTGCTTTGCCCAAGCCAAGACACACTAAATGGCAAGAGGACCAAGCTCTTACACTATTAAGGACACTCTGCTAAGCAGGCTTGCAGACAGGAGCATAGTAGAGTTGTCCTCTGAGAGGCTCCACCCAGCAATGCCTTGAAACACATGCTGAAACTCACAGCCAAACATTGGGTGAAGCATAGAGAGTAAGGGAAAGGAGTAAAGGACGTGGGGGTGACAGAAGCTACACAAAATGACAAACAAAGCAAACTGACTAGACCCAGAGGGGTTTGCTGAGAATGAGGCACCAACCAGGGACTTTGTATAAAATGGATCTAGGCCCCCTACGAAGATGTAACCAATTTGTAGTTCAGACTTCATGTGGGTCTTCTATTGAGGAAAGTGGTGGCTCTGTTTGTCACGGATTTCTCATCAGCTTTTATATTACTTACCCCTGGCAAGACAACCTTTCTAATCCACAGGGGAAGAGGAAATGCTCAGTCCTGATGTAACTTGATGAACTGGGATGGGTGGGGTAGGGGAACTCCCCTTTTCTGAGATATAGGGGTGGTAGGATGGGAGAGAGTGGGGAATGGTGGGACTGGGGGATGAGAAGTAATGGGGCTACCACCAGGACTCAAAGTGAATAATTAAATTTTAAAAATTAAAAATTACACCAAGCACAGTGACTTGACTAATAATAACCACAACAAAAGTAAAAATACATACACATGTAAATTGACATGCACAAAATCATACATGTCACACAATTAAAACTGGAAAATTAGTTTAGACATTTCCAAATATGAAAATAATACAGGCAACCATTGCCTAATAAGACGTCAGCAGAAATAATACTTAAACTTACAGTTCAATTACTTTCTGTACATATTAAAAAAATTACTGCAGAAGCAAAATGAATTCCAACCATTCTATATGTACTAAGTTTCCTTAGCTCTTTTACCCATGTGGTCTTGCCTCCTTTCAGAGATCTTACTCCATTTCTAAGTAAATGGCTAAACAATACTGATAAATAATAACTACTGCTTATCAAGATGGAAGCAAAGGCTCTATGGTTTTTGAGAACTTACCTATAGCAAGCAACACCTAGTGACCATTTTATGAATTTCACAAAAATATATGAAATAAAGGGGAGATCTCTTCAAAACATCTTTGTATTTTTATTTCCAGTGTTTCTTCCCTTACAGTCATTTCACTGAGAGGCTTTTGCCAAAGGTTTAACACGCTGTGCTCCTTTAAACCTTTGTTTAATAAAATCTCTGGGTACAGATTAATTTACTTTGCAAATATTTATTGTTGTTTCACGTGGCTTGAAATGGGATCTGTAGTCTCCTTTATAAATGAAACAGGAGGTTGCCTAGCTTCTCCAAACCTCGTGGAATTACTTTTATCCCGTGCTGAAATGATATCTTACAATTTTCTGCTGCTGTGTCCTTAGGGAATCTGATATTTCTATGAATTCTATTTCGGCAGCAATAGCTCTATTTTTCTTTTGCTCTCAGTAGAGGTACATTGTTGACAAAAAGTCTAACCCTCTGAAGCATGGACTTTCTGCCTTTCACACCTTAATATTGTTCATTGTCACTCTACATTACACCTCAGGCCACGGGGCTATTCTCTGCTCATTGGAATATCATGACTGTTGACCTCTTATCAGGCATTGAGGCAGAAATCGTTTTGCCTTAGTTAAGTATAACTTTGAAATTTATATGAACCTATTTTGCTGTATGAATAAAAAGGCCTGACTTTTATCAATGCAAAAGGACAAAACTACATGCAGTTTCAATTCAGATTTGAGACAATATGAATAGATTGCATTTGACTGATAGGGTAAGAGACCAGGAAATAAAGACCAGAGAGGGTTGTATAGCTAAATAACACAGCAGCATTTTTCATTAAAGGAGCTAAAAATCCCCAGTGATACTTGAGGTTATACATTTCTCTTAGGAATTAGACTTTGGGCACAAAGTACGTTACAGAAGCACATGAAAACGCCTTTTTCTTCAGACAAACAAGTTCAACTGCACAAACTGTTGGACAAGGAAATGTAGCAGTTATCAATAAATAGAAAGTGCAGGATTGTGACAGGAGTAGTTCTGCCACTGTCATCGTAGTTCCCACCTGCGACCTCTTCTTTACCTCAGATCCGACCAGTAGCTTGAGGTAAAGCTAGGCAGGAACAGCTTGAGAGGAGCAACGGCTTTTGGGATGAGTGTACATCGTTGACTGGGGCTATGGTACTGGGAATGCATTACTTGCCTGAGGAGGACTTCCAGGTGCTTGTTGGAGACGACTGAAGAGGACTTCCAGGTGCTTGTTGGAGACGACTGAAGAGGACTTCCAGGTGCTTGCTGGAGACGACCTTATAAGAAGAGAGGAAGTTTCACCTGGCTGCAACCTTGTGATCTTCTCCAGTGAGGGAAAAAGTGTGTGTGCCTGTGGTAGTGGGACAGGACTACCTGCACCTGGGAGCTGGGGACAGAGAGCAGGCCCTGGCCAGGAGAGGGAGTGGTTCATACTCCTATGCCTCTTGAGATGATATTTCTAGGGTTGAACCCCACTTCAACTCCACAACAGCTCCTCCCAGCTCCACACCCTGGATCCACACACTATGCACTTCTTTCCTTCTGTTTAGCTCATGAGCACATGTATGACAATGAATGTTTTTTTTTTTAAACTCCTGCTTCACATGCACATCAAGTGAAATAATAAAATGATCTCTATTTTGGGCAACATTATTCTTATCACCCTAGGTTAAGAAGAAATACCTAGATGTTCTTTAAATCACTTTTCTGTTTGACAACCATTATAGCATTATATCTTAAAGTTAAAAGACATGTATCTAATAAATTCTCTACTCTTTCAAAGACAATAACTACTGACAAGAGCAAACCAGGCTTATTTGTGAGATGTTAAAAACCACAACAGGAAGCCAGGAGTAGGGGCTCATGCCTCCAATCCCAGCACTCAGTGAGGCAGAGGCAGAGGCAGGGGTATCTCGGTGAGTTGGAGGCCATCCTGGTCTACAAAGCGAATCTAGGACAGCCAGGGATACACAGAGAAACCTGTCTCTAAACAAACAAACATCAAACAAAAAAAATCACAACATGACTGATGCACATACGTACTCATACAGACTGTGGTAGTTTTTACAGGGGCTGCAAAGACTTAAGCCTGACAGGGTCCCGGTGCTGAGAACATTAAGTTGACATGAGCTCCCATCCCAAGCTATCTTCAATTGAGGAAAAAATTAGGTCTCTCCAATTGAGCACGACTAGGTATAGTGATCACACTTCAGGGTATTCTCATGCCCAGCACTAATGGCCAAAACAAAACAAATTCAATGGTAGTTTTTGGAGGTTTTTACTTTTTATTCATTTATTTATTGTCTCATATTTTCCTTTTGTCTAACTAGTCGTTTGCCTGTATATTTTGTTTGTTAATTTGTGTTTTTATGAGTTTTATTTCTCGCTCCTTCCCTTAATCCCCCCAGCCCCCAGGTATGACTATGAACATGATAGTTTATGTGTGTTTCTTGGTTTTTTTTTTTTTCATTTTTTGTGATGAGTTTGTTGGCCATTTTTTTTCTGAGGAGACTAGGGTGAAAGAGGGAGGAGAGGAGAATGGGAAGATACAAGTGAGGGGATAATATTTTAGATGTAATCTGAATAAATTACTTAAATACAAAAATAGAAAAAAAGAGCAGAGTTAGTGGGAAGTGCCTGGAACAAGCTAGGAGGATCTGGACGAAGGGAAACTGTAATCTGAAATATATTGCATGAAATTTTAAAAACAAAATATTAAAAATGAAAAAAATTTAGCTTCCAAATAAAAAAAAAAGAATAGCGTTGCAAGTATAAAATGCAAAGGGAAAATATTTTGCCTCTCAGTACTGAGATGAGCATCCCGAGGTAAGAAACCTCATTTCCTCAGGTACAATTTGCTGCATTCCATCCTTTAAAACATAGGTCACTATTTTGACATTACGGTTCATAAACTCAAATCTCTACCCATACACCCTGTGCCATCCATCATGCCTCTGCTTTTACAGACACCAGCTTCAGAGACTGGGCTTTGCCTGACATAAAAACCCTTTTCTTTAAAGTTTTTCAAGTCTTTCATCAAAGAAAACATCCTTTGTTACTATTTTCTCATCTCCCCTTTTCGCCCTTTAACTACAGTCACAGGTTTGGCACAGTTAAACCAACTTTAAAAATGCTCATTTATAAGCGTTTTAAAACTCTCTTAAAATAACACTATTATTCCAGTACTTCCAGCAAGCTTCTAGCCCTCTGTGCCTTCTTTTGGCGAAAGCCATGTATAAAATATTGCATTGATCATAATATTAAATTTTATCATTTAGATCTTTCAGCAGAATTTAAGCTCTGAGTTTCAATTTTTCTTTGATCTAGATCTCAGAATACATGTGTATACACAGACAGACACAATTACTGAGCTTAGGCAGCTCTGCATATGGGTGTGTACATTTCAAGCTGTGAGAATGTGCTGGGTTTTTTTATTCTAAAATAAGTTCACTCATTCTGATGGTGAACTAAATGAAATAGTTTTCATATTTCGTTATAAATTCACTGGAAAGAGTTTGCTAAAAAATCAATAAGCTATTTTGCAGCAATGTTTAACCAGATGAAACTGATTTCATGTTTCAAAATGCACACTCTCATACACAGAAATCTTAAAGGTTAGGTTATTCATATGTGAAGATACCTTCGCTTTGACAACTTTCCTTGAGTCAATATTGCTTTTGGCTGTTTTTGTTTTAGATATATAATATTTTTTAAGATAGAGTGTTACATAGCCCAATCTGACCATGAATTCATTATGCACCTGAGGATGCCCTTGAACTAATGATTGCCCTAAATCTGGTTCCCAAATGCTGCAACCATAGGCATACACTAAAGTTCATATGGTTGTGACTCTTTTTTTTTTATTAATTTATTCTTGTTACATATCAATGGTTAACCCATCCCTTGTATCCTCCCATTCTTCCCTCCCTCCCATTTTCCCCATATTCCCCACTTCCCCTGTTCCTGAGGGGGATTACCTCCCCCTATATATGCTCATAGGGTATCAGGTCTCTTCTCCGTAAATGGCTCTCCTTCGTCTGAGTGCCACCAGGTCTCCCCCTCCAGGGGATATGGTCAAATGTAAGACACCAGGTTATAGGAATACTAGTCAGCTATTAAAAACAAGGAATTCCTGAAATTTGTGGACAAATGGGTTGAGCTAGAAATGATCGTAATGAGTGAGTTAACCCAGAAGCAGAAAGACTCAAATGGTATATACTCACTTATATCTGCATACTAGCCCAAGGGGCATGTCCCACAAAAGCCTTCACTTACCAGGAAACTTAGACAGAGGGGAGGACATCCTATTGGGACTCTAGATGAGAGAACAATGGGAGAATAGCAATGTAGAAGGATCCAGTGGGTCCTAGAAACCTACAAGTAGAACATTATGATAGGCAGATTTGGGCCAAGGGGTCCCGCTCAAACTAAGGCACCAGCCAAGGACAAAACAGGCGGTAAACTTTAAACCCCTGCCCAGATCTAGCCAATGGTCAGAACAGTCTCCACACTTGAGTGGAGAATAGGATATGACTTCCTCACGTACTCTGGTGACTCTTTTTGTTGTTGTTGTTGTTTTGTTTTGCTTTTTGTTTGTTTTTCAAAACACGATTTCTTTGTGTAGCCTTGGCTTCTTGGGCTTGTTTTGTAGACCAGGGTAGTCTCAAACTCATAGCAATCCTCCTGCCTCTGCCTCCTTGAGTACTAGAATTATGACATATGCCCCTATGCCTGGATTCTTAATTACTCTTCTATCAAAAGCTTCTATAGGTTTTTTCCATATAGAGACTAGGGTTTACTCTGCTAATTAATTTATCATAAGCAAATATGTTACTTAATACTAGAGCTCTTATGTAATTGCCATGATTTATACTCTGCAGTTGCACATTATCTGAATGTGCAATGTTTCTTTGTTATGCAGTCTGATGAGGGATAAAAGGAATTGGCATTAAATAATTTGTTGAAAAATAATTGCTTTTGTAGATATTTATATAAGTTTAGTGATTTAATAGCTTCATGAATTTTTTTCAATTTTGGAAGAAACTTAAGATTCATCTTCCATTATTTTTTAAAAGGGTTCAGTAGGAAGTATTTGGAAATATATACATATATACATACAAATGCATACATGCAATAATAACTAGTGAAAAAGACACTGAGTTTTAAGAAGAGTGAAGAGAGGTATATGGAAAGGTTTGGAGGGAGGAAGGATCATGGAGAACATAATTAAATTAGAACCAAACAAATAAAATGAAATTGAATGCAAGAAACTTATAATGACTTTCAGAAATTAATACATGTTTGTGGTGGCAGCAAGATATTTAAAAATAAAAATAGGTGTTACTTACTGATTGTATGATTAGTTTTCCAGTCACTATATTAGATACTCTATACAAAGATAATTTTTACAATGCTTAAAAGCAACGGCATTAATACAATACTACTTAAACTTTAATTCTCTGTCTTCCTTCTTTGTGACATTGGGAAAACTGCTTTATCTCTCATTTGTTTCTGTATCAAATTCAACTGTACATTAGAGTTTAATATCCCCCTTAGTTGAAGTAAAATTGTGCAAAATATTTTTGCTAGTTTTTATTGGCTTATAATTATTTTGAATCTCTTCCTGTGGTATCTGTAAATCACCATTGCTCACACACAGAGTCATTCTCATTATAAATACCAGAAGCCTAACTGGAATATGTTCTTTTAAAATAGCTTAACTTACATTTTATAAATTCCCAACAGTGATTCAGTAAATTTCTTCTAACAAGAAAACATGTTCTAACCACTAGGCTATAAACATATTTTTCTCCTAATACATTTGACATAAAACCTATGCTGCAAGTTTAATAAATTAGTTTCCTAATGTAGAATAATACATTGAATTAAAGTGAATATCAACACATAATACTTATTAACAAAGAAAGAAATCACAATAAATTTTCTATAAGAACATATGTGGCAAATAATTTAAATTATTAAAGCCATAAAATAAAGTTGTTATGAATTATTTAATGCCCTAGGCAAATAATATGCTTGTAATAGTTTTCTTAAATTTAAAATTCTTCCTGAAACTAGCTCTAATTTACTTAAAGATCACTATTCTCAAACATTTGCAATATTTAAAACCAGAGATGTCAAGAATTTACAGATAACATAGGGAGTCCTTATGAGGATTCAAGAATCTTTGGAAATCCATAATTCATCATATTCGAAGTTGTTTCTTAAGTATCAATTTGATAACTAATGTCAAAGAAATTAAGCTAAAGAAATAACATGTAACAAAATATATTTTGAAAGAATGGCTATAATTCATATAAATCTTTGTTTTAATTTTAATCAGAATAATAAAGATAGCTTTCATATTGACATGAATAAAGACAATCTATAAATACATACACATATATTTGTTTTTCAGGTAAATTCATTATTATTAATAAACAAAAATGTATTAAATCTATAAATATTGCTTTGAGAGAAACTTTTGAATAAAATGAGAAAACCTGGTCATGATGATAACGTTAAAAATATTTGGTTGATCAAATTCTTGTCTCATATATTTAAAATGTCACATAAATTGTTAATTTATTAAGTGTCAATTTAATGTAATGTTTTGTTACCACCAACATGCCTATACTTTTCAAGACTTTTAATAAACAATGTGTGATCCTAAGCCAGAGAGTCAACAATATAGATTAGTCATCACAAGTCTTTCTAATTTTGAAATCTACATTTATCATTTTTAAAACATATTACTTCACTCCTAGTCCCAACTGGCACTTGACCATCTCATAACTAAACAAATAGTCTGTCAGATTCCCAATATCTGATAGTACTAACAGTAGCAGGACTGTTCAGCAGTTCAAAGTCTAGTCATTTTTAGGCCATAAGCTATATTTTTAATTAAGGCTTCATTAAATAAAAAAAGTAATTAGTGTATACAATTCAATATTTTCAGGATGCAATATATTTCTTTTCCAAAAGGGATGGGATCAGGAAAAGAAGGGGATAATGGGAAAGAATGATGGGCCATCACACAAACAAAACCTAGCAGGTTAAGGACCACATCCTTCAGCTATGTGAAACATCTGGTACTTGCAGTTGGCTCATTGAACCTCAGCACTTTTTTTGCTAGCTATAGCATGTGTCTCCAGTTCTGCTGTCAGAAAACACATAGCATCTTTAATGAGCCAGCTCCACTGCCAACAGCTTTCATCCAGGCATCCAGGGCTGCCTTGGCAGGCCACAGGGGAAGAGGAAGAACTCAGTCCTAATGCGACTTGATGAGCTGGGGTGGGTTGGCATGAGGATGCTGTCCTTTCTCTGAGGAACAGGGGAGGAGGGAGAGGGATGGAGCGTGAGATGAGGAAGAGAGGGGGAGGGGGATATGGTTGGGAAATAAAGTGAATAAATAAATTAATTAATAAAAATTTTCTTTTTACAAAAAATTTGATAGTCATCACTTTAAAATTACTGTATTTGGAATCATACAGTAGACATACTTATGGTGTGTCTGAGAACATTTCCAGGAAGGTTTAAATAGAAGAAATGAAGTAACATGAATATGGGTGACCTTTGCAAGGTATTTGATCTCAATGAGATCCATTAGATTGAGAACCGTAAAAATCTGCCTTTGATCCCATTGTATTCCCTGAGATTGAACTGTAAATCCCTGCTTCTTCTGTTTGAGCCCTAACACACCTTTAATCCAAGCACTATCTGTTTATTATAAACAGGTGATTAAGGAGTGTTTCAGCCAGCCTTAAACACACCTTTAATACAAGTGCTATCAGAACACTGGATTTAATAAAGTTAACCCTAGGTCAAGAGGCCAAGCAAGAAACCACCTGACAAGGATTAAAGAGTAGGAGGGTCTTCGAGCTGAGGGATGTTTGAGATAGCATTTGTGGTTGAGAGGATTTTTTGGCATTTTTAGCTCCTGGGCTTTACTCTTGGGATTTTAGGTTTAGCTTTTAGCTCTTTGGTTCTTAGCACTTTAGTTCTTGAGCTCCTCAGCTTCTTGACCTTTAGCTTTATGGGCCTTGTGCTAGCAAGCCTTTGGCCTTAGGTTTTTGTTTTTGTTTTTGTTTTTGTTTTTGTTTTTTTGGCCTTTTCTTCCTAGGATGCCAACTTAGCTGGTGAGCCTTTTGGCCCTTCTCCATTGGAATATAAGCTGAGTAGGAAGCTCAGCTGGGTGCTTTCTCTGCCTCTCTGAGCTATTAGCATTTTCGCCACAACATCTGGCTCCTGAGTTTTTATTGGTAAAATAGAATGATCTGGGATCATTTTCAATTAAAATGACAGATGATACAATCTCATATGGGGGGCAAATGGATTGAAAAAGGGGCAAAAGAAGAAAGCAAGCCCAGAAACAAAATTCATTCCTCTCTGCTTCTTTATAGGAAACATAATGTGACCAGTCACTTCATAATCCTGCCCCTATTATCAACTATATTCCTTAAAATTGTGAAATAAAAACTCTCTTACTTAAGTCGTATTGTCAAGTACTTTTTACTGAAAGATATGAATTAAAAATAAAAATAAACTGGTATTAATGCCTGAACTGCTGCTGTAATTAACCTGTTTATATGGTTCTACTATATTTAGACTGTTTGTGGGAGAAATGTGGAAGAGTTTAGGATTCAGGCTAGAAAAACCCTAGCATGTTATAAGGAGAGGCTAATGGGTAACATCAGTGATTTTCTGGAAGACCAGAATGCAACAGGGTTTTGCAAAGGGGAAGTCAGGATCATTAGATTTCAGAGGGCAGAAGGACACTTACCATATCCTGGCATATATACTGTTCATGTTATATGCCACCAATGAATGTGCAACATTCTGCCTATGTCCTGAGGAACTGAGTGAGGGTTAATTTGGGACTATATGTCAGTATATGAATTTTCAAGAAAGTTTAACATCCATGCTGTGACAAGGATACTGTGCACTTCTCTTTTCTTCCATGGGAAAATAATGTAGTAACATTACATAAAAATAGAAAGTTCAGGATAGAATGGATTTTGTATATGATAGTTTAAGTTATCTGTCAAAGTAGGCACAGTCAAAAAAACGTAATTTTTAAATATATTAGCTCCACAATAGAAACAATGCATTAATGTACTTCTCTCCATTTGATCTCTCTGTGCATGTTTTCCTTCATATCATAGTACGCTTACATTTATCATTTGTTCTAATCAATTTTAAATGTTAATCTTGATATTCTTGTTTGGATAAAAATCATTTTGGGGCTTGAAAATGCCCTGTTAGGATCTGAACTCTCAACACTAGCAAACACCAGTGAAGAAGAAACCATATATATTCACAAGGATGCAAGTTTGTATGAAAACAGTTCATTTACATTGTCAACAATATAGCTGGGATTTTGGAGACTGTTGGAGCTGTGGCTATGCAAGAATATAATTTGAGATTGACCTGCAGGCTTTACACATTTTGAACTGTCTGTGCAATATAACATGGCTAGAGATAAAGAATCTGTTGAACACTACTCCATACACATATTATCCCTGAGTAAATAACAAAGAAATTGAGCCTTTAGATTACTAGGAACATCCAGTTTCTAAAATAATATCCTGAATGACATTCAAATATGATGTTTATGAATCTTAACCATGCATAGGAATATAAAGAGAGGATGGTGAGTAATTTGGTTTTAGAGTGAAGTGTGTTGTTCCCATAGGCCTATTAATTAGAAAGAAAAGTGAATTAACTAATAAAATCAATTTGGTAGGAGTAGGAATTTGGCATATAATTAACATTTTTCACACATTTTCCATATAACTGATATTGAACACACACACCCACATGCATACCAACAAACACACACACACACACACACACACACACACACACACACACACACACA
>OU015756.1:35503235-35517113 GCA_907169655.1 Acomys percivali | reverse complement strand
CACACACACACACACACACACACACACACACACACACACACACACACTTTTTTCTAGGCAGGGTTTCTCTGTACAGTCTTGGCTATCCTGGACTGGCTTCGTAGACCAGCTTGGCTGGCCTTGAACTCAGAGCGATTCTCCTGCCTCTGTTTTCCTGAGTGCTGGGATTAAAAGCACAAACTACTATGCCTGACTTTGCGTATAATTTTATGTAGATGTAACCAAAGACAAAGTGTATGATCTCACATGCATATAGACAAATATTCACACTAGTAGACAACATGAAGTCTATCAATGAAAATAAATGATGGATTAAAACTCTGTATAAAGTTCTCTTTTTCTGTTTGTTTGATTAGCTTAAGAAATTGTCTCAAAAAATAAAACAAAATAAATAAATAAATAAATAAATAAATAAATAAATAAAAAGAAATTGTCTCATTCTGTCATCAGTTTGTCAATACACTATCCCACTCCTCAATGGTGTGTACAGTGTTTAGTAATGTACCTTTAATTACATGGAACAGGGTTAAAGCAAATATTCCACAAGTGATTTGAAAGAATTTGAAACAAATGTTTCTACATAGTCAAATACATTATAGAGGAAACAAGTGAAAACCATGAGAAGAAGAGTCTCACTTATGTTTGAGCAAATGCATATATAGGCATCACTGTACAAAAGAGAGTAGAGAAAAAAATTAAAGAGAAATATTTTTAGCACTCAACCATCATGAATGATGTGCAGGGTTCAAAAATAATATTTCTTTGCACAAAAATTCTTTTGACACCATTCAACTAAAATCCATTTCCCTTATATGTCGGCATTTTTGTAAAAGAATTCTCATCTGTTCTTTTCCATTTCTGAATCATTTGCAATTTTCTGCTAGAACAGGTTCATCCACAATGATAAATAGTAAAATGCATTTGCTGAGAATTTTATATATAAGTGTACACTGGAAATATTGATTTAAAATTCGTTATGCAGCAACCAGAAAAAAAAAAGATAATTTAGCACAGTATGGTTTTCTGACTTCTTAAATAATTTTTCTCTGATTAGCCTCCTTCTTTTCCTAGTTACATTCTGTGTTGCTGTAAACACATATAAACTTTTTATTTGTTTGGTTCAGAAGTTTCAAACTTCTACTTGTCTATAACTGATCCATTCTTTCAGTATGCTGAGCAAGCACCTTAGGTTTCTTCTGCAAATACTCATTCTTGCCTGACATATTTGTGTGTGCATGTGTTTCTGTGTGTGTGTGTGTGTGTGTGTGTGTGTATGTGTATCAAGCTTCATGATTTTACAATATGACCATCTTATCAGGGAGTCAACAAAGAACAGAAAAATTTGGTTAAAATAGTAAGATAATAATTTTTATTTTTAAATTAAATGCATAAATTTGACGTTGGTAATCACTCACATCTATCATATAACTTGTTTCATGAGTATATCCTATAATAATATAGGCTTAGTAAAATATTTGTGATTTTTCTAAATTCAGAGAACATTTATTTCTGGGTGCTTGGGAAAGTGTAGGAATGTAAATGTCAAAGATTTTGTTCCTAGTCTAAGTCAGCATTTTATGTCTGCAGTTTGCTTCAATATCTGTTCTGATGTACCCATGAAGAAAGAGAAATTCTTCTTTTTCTGGAAATGATTGGACTCTGAAATATAGAACAGTTTAACCTGGTCCATTTTGCCCTAAAAATATATGTTGTGACTCAGTGCTAAAAAATATGTCATTTGCCCTCCCCCTAAGTGAATCATTTCCATGATTGATACTACTTTAGATTTTCCATTCCATATGATTAAACTAAGTAACAGATAGAATGTTTTGAGTTTTTAAATTTAATATTTTGATATTCTACAACATGGTTTGTATGTTCATGACGGTGCGTGTGTGTGTGTGTGTGTGTGTGTGTGTGTGTCTGTTTTGTTTAGACATTCCTTTTGGATTGTATAATTTCATTTTGACTATGCAATTATTAATTTTCAAATTATATTTCTTTCTGGCTATTGTCTCTTAGAGAGCTGATTTTTTTTCTGAAACATAAACAGAGGCATGTATCTGGGAAAGATGGGAGGTGGGGGAGTGCTAAGAGGAGTGGAGAGAGGGGAAACTGTTGTTCAGATGTGTTGTATGGAAGAAAAATCTATTTTCAATTAAAAACATACAAATCAGGATAATATTTTCTAGTTCTATCCATTTGCCTGCAAATTATATGATATCATCATTTATAATAGCTGAACAGTATTTCATAATGTAAAAATGTATCATATATATATACACATATATATGTGTGTATATAGACAGCTATATGTGTGTGTATATGTGTATATGTATATATATATTTTATTCATTATCCATTCTTTGATTGAGGAAGTTTTGATTTCTTTAAAAAAATCAGTTATGTTATATAAACAGGTTTTTGCTTTAATTCCATATGTGATATATAGAGATGCTTTTAGTTTGTCCACAGCTGTTAACTACTTCCTACGGCTCAGACAGGAACATGATCTTTTCCAGCTGCAGTTAGTGCAATTCTGAGAATTTGGAGAGGGTATAAATACCAGATCCTAGAGAAAGGGGGACACTTCGAGGAGATGGTCAGAGGTGGGGAAAGGCTCCTGGATAATTTGCTGTTTTCTGTTTCGTGGATTGCTGGATATCCTGACAACTGAGACTGGTATTACTCCCAAAGAACCCATGAACCCTAACCAGCTGGAAGTAGCTAAGGAGAACTCCAGCCCCTTCCCCCACTAACATTCTTTCTCTCCTATCTAGTATTGGATAGTTGGTGGAAGAAAGGTAAAGATATAAGTGTCCAAAATGAAATAAAATAAAATAGATAACAAAATATAGCATCAACAGAGGGACATCTAGGTTGTTTCCAGTTTCTGGCTATTACAAATAAATCGACTATGAACATAGTTGAGCAGGTATTCCTGTGGTTTGGTGGAGCATTTCTGCATATATGCCCTGGAATGGTGCATCTGGCTCTTGAGGTAGAACTATTTACAATTTGCTGATAAGTAGGCAGATTGATTTGCACAATAGTTGTACAAGTGTGCACTCTTACCAGCCATGGAAGAGTGTTCTCCTTGGTTCACATCCTTGCCAGCATGTGTTGTTACTTGAGTTTTTATTGTTGTTGTTGTTGTGGTTTATCTTAGCCATTCTGAAGGGTGTAAGATGGAATCTGAGAGTCCTTTGATTTGCATTTCCCTGATAGGTAAGGACACTGAACATTTCTTTAAGTGCCTCTTGGCCATTCGAGATTTCTCTACTGTGAACTTTCTCGTTAGTTCTATATCCCATTTTTAATTGGATTATTTGGCTTGTTGGTAATTAATTTCTTGACTTCTTTATTATTCTGAGTGAGGTAACTCAGATCTAAGAAGATGCACATGGTATGTACTCACCTATAAGTGAATATTAACCATATAGTACTAGATAACCATTCTACAATATACAGGCTCAAAGACGCCAAGTAACAAGGAGGATACAAAGGAGCATGCTTGAAAATCTCTCAGAAAGGCAAATAAAGTAATATAGGAAGTGGGTGAAGAGAGGGAGCTGCATAGGAAAGGAGGTGGAAAGAGGGATTAAGGGTCAGGTGGGGAAGAACAGGGATGAGAGGTGAGAGGGCTGAGAGGGAGAGACAGAGAGAGAGAGAGAGAGAGACAGACAGACAGACAGACAGACAGACAGACACAAACACAGACACAGACAGACAGACAGAGACAGAGACAGAGAGAGAGACAGACAAAGACAGAGACAGAGAGAGAAGGAAATAGATGGTGGTCATCTCTGGGCCAAGCTGGAGACCTGTAGTTGGGTAAGATCCTGGGAAGATATAGGGGAGACTCTAGATGGTACTCTAGCCTTCCGTTTTTGGGGTAAGAGGAACCTAGAGCAGTAATGACAACCTGTAATGTCTTAACAGACTTTGGAACAACTATAAGCAATAACTCCAAAGAGGGTTAGGATTATTTTCACTAGATAATCTCTCACTTTATGGCTTTCTCACTATGTTGTTTAGATAATGTATTAAATAGTGGGGAAATATTATTTTTGTTGTTAACCAATGCTCTTTATTTACCTGTCAAACAAGATAATGTAAAAAAACAAACATATTTGTGTGAAAGTTTAATTCACATAAATTCTTAGAGTTCATAATAAAATATATTTGTAAATGAATAAACCACTGAATGTTACATGATGAACACATAAAAAACAGAAATTGAGATTAATTTTTTGCCTCAGATATGTATTGTTTCAAACCTTATTTGTTTAAAGGTTTATATTTTGTATTAAATTTGATTTTTATTTAAAAAATAAAATGTTATTTAGCTCCTTTTTTGTACAAAGTCTTCATATTACTAGTTTTATTGGCAAAATGTATCTGAGTTTTAAAGTTAGATTATTTTTATTTGTGTCTATTTATGATGTTTCTTTCCATTCTATAGAGCATTATATATTATTAGGTGTTTTCAGAAGTAGGAAACATTCTACTGTATTTTGCTTGGCAATTGTATCTTAAGCAGTAGTATTCATTGTTAACCTGGTATTGTTCATGTTAACCTACCTCATGACCAATATATCATCATCTATCTTTCTGCCTGTCTACCGATCTATTTATCATTTATCTTTCCGTCTATCATCTATCTGTCTCTCTGCGATTTTTCAATCTTTATCTATGTATCTATGCATTGACTGTTCATCAGTTATCTATCAATATATCTACCAACTGCCATTTATCTACTGCCTTTGTGGTTATGGGGATCAAATCTAGTGATAATATCTGTTATACTACTGTTCCTGAGCTGAGCTACATAGAGAGTCTTGACTTTCCGAGAAGGGACATTGTAGCTTGGCTTTTTTTTTTTTTTTTTTTTTAATCTTGCTCTACAAGCCGTCGGTAACCTGACCTTGATCTGTACATCTTCCTGCTTCAGGTTCCTTATTTCTCAGTTTCCAGAGTGTGCTCCACACAAACATGCATAACCACTATGTGTGAATGATGGTATTTGCCTATCTCTTTTCGAGTTTATTTAGATCATGGTTCCCCAACATTATTATGTTTAATGTCCCTTGCAAATATTATTTTATGCATAGTAAAGAAAAATATAAGATTCAAAGACTTTTTGTTTGGTTTGTCTTCTATCTGTTTTTTAAATCCATTTCTTTACTTTGATGCATATTTAATAATTATTTCATATTTTATGAAAACAATTAAAATTTGAAAACTTAATTTCCTGCATTATTTAAGCACAGAACATGGGCTCTTTCATACTCTCACAAGCTAATATAAATTACCACTACAGTTTCATCAGGACTCCACTTGGATTTAATCTGGAACTCATTATTGATGAGTTTTCTTATGGTTTGTCCAATTCAAGTCAGATGTAATTTTTGGTGGCTAATATCTTTAATTTCTTTTTCACTATTAGTATCAATCTGTGAAATGACAGAGTTTACTTTCAGTTTTAATGACATGAAACATTCAGGTACAAGAAAACAAAAGAATGTGGATAACTTTGAACTCCGAAAAACTTGCAACAGCTACTTTTTCCTAAGTACTGTACAGAAGAGAGAACTATTAAATTAGATATAAAAGTGTTGTGTGTTGAAGCTTTAATGTGTGTGTGTGTGTGTGTGTGTGTGTGTGTGTGTGTGTGTGTGTTATTTTCTGTGATGGCATTAAGTATTGAGAAAAATTTTATCTACCAAATTTCTGCTTAAGAGCTAATGTTAAACTCTGGTTTGTCTTAAATCTCAGCATCAATGAAGGCCAGTTTTATTTTTATTTTTTTTAATTAATTCATTCTTGTTACATCTCAATGGTTATCCCACCCCTTGTATCCTCCCATTTTCCCTCCCTCCCAGTTCCCCTTATTCCCCTCCCCTATGACTGTTCCTGAGGGGGATTACCTCCCCCTGTATATGCTCATAGGGTATCAAGTCTCTTCTTGGTGACCTGCTGTCCTTCCTCTGAGTGCCACCAGGTCTCCCCCTCCAGGGTACATGGTCAAATGTGAGGCACCAGAGTACGTGAGAAAGTCATATCCCACTCTCTACTCAAGGGTGGAAAATGATCTGTTCTTTGGCTAGATCTGGGTAGGGGTTTAAAGTTTACCACCTGTATTTTCCTTGGCTGGTGCCTTAGTTTGAGCGGGACCCCTGGGCCCAAATCTGCCTATCATAATGTTCTACTTGTAGGTTTCTAAGACCCTCTGGATCCTTCAACTTTGCCATTCTCCCATGCTTCTCTCATCTAGAGTCCCAATAGGATGTCCTCCCCTCTGTTCCAGTTTCCTGGTTAGTGAAGGCTTTCATGGGACATGCCCCTTGGGCTAGTATGCAGATATAAGTGAGTATATACCATTTGAGTCTTTCTGCTTCTGGGTTAACTCACTCATTATAATCATTTCTAGATGAAACTGTAGCGGCCACTTACATTAGTTGGTACTCATCACTGATGTAGTGATCACCAATGTCTTGCTATACTATACATCCATCAACTGAGAGTGTCAAAGGCAATTATGATTTTTATTTTATCTTGATTTTCTTATTGCTATTAGGCAAATGCTCTTATGCTCTATTGTTTCTGGACAAGGAACACTGCTGAAATACTTCTAGTATTATTTACTACAGCATACACAGTGCTGCCAAGGCATCTACATTAACACAGAAGTTAAAATTATTGAAAAACTAATCTAGTAAAATGTAAAACAAACTTTGAGGAGCCTAATATAATAAGCCCTCTGGTTAACTGAGATGTATTTCTTCTATGAGAATAATTTTTGAATCTCTGAACAATTACCATTATGTACTGACCCTTTGCCACATTGCCTGCTTTCTTCTAAGATGACAGATTATCACAAAGTAGTTTTACTCAACCTAAAAACTTCTTATAGTCCAATCTGACAGAAAACCTGCACATTGACATTTATTGACAATCAGATCAGCTGTTTAAGTCTTATACAGAATAGAGGTATTCTTAAAGGAACTTCCTCGTATATTTTTGATCAATGATATATTTAGCAAACAAATGGGACATTAGCAACTGGAATAAGGAAATTTGGATTGTGAATGAATCAAAGCAACAAACCTCAATACTTACAACTGATTATGTATTAGTCTGTTTTTAATAATTATTTCTAGTCTGCAAAAAAATGTAATCTCTATCAACACTGGTTATTATATATACTCCATTTTAATGTAGGAATCTATTGAGAATTGTGCTTATTTTTTAAAATGCTAAACATAGGAAAGTATAAAAACAAAGACGTCCACTGTGCCTTTTGAGGAGCTTGGAAGTCATAAAATCAATTTGATCTGTGTTCTTTTATTTGATCCTTTATAAGTGATAACAACATATGTTATGTTTATGATAACAACATATGTATGTATATGAAGCTTATGAAGTCTGTATTCTACTTATATAACATTGGAATCATTGGAATATATGAGTTAAATACTGTTGCTCAATAACAAAGTTTCACAAAGCTCCACACTTATAAAGATTATTTACTGTATGTCTCTGAGTCTGTTTAGATCCCCTCCTGGGTGGAGTCTTTAAGAGGACCTCTATAATAGACAACTTTCTTGTTTCTTCTCTTCAGCTGCTTCTGGTTTCTATTCTGTTCTTTTGAATTAGAATCAAGCATTCCCCCTATGATCCTCCTTGTTATTTAGATTCTTTAGGTCTGTGTATTGTTGTATGGTTATACTGTATTGTGTGGCTAATATCTGCTTGTAATTGAGGATAGACCATATTTATCTTTCTGGGTCTAGGTTTCCTCACTCAGAATGATCTATTCTAGTTCCATCCACTTGCATACAAATTTCTAGATTCCCTTGTTTTTATTAGCCCAGTATTATTCCATTGTGTAAATATAGCATGGTTTCTTTACCCATTCTTCAGTTGAGGGACATACAGATTGTTTCCAAATTCTGGCTATTATGAATAAAGCTGCTAAGAACATAGTTGAGCAAATGTCCTTGTTGTAAGATGAAGCATCTTTTGGGTATATGCCCAGGAGTACTATAGCTGGGTCTTGAGGTAACCCTATTCCCAATTTTCTGAGAAAGAACCAGACTGATTTCTAAAGTGATTGTACAAGTTTGCACTCCCACAGCAATGGAGGAGTGTTCCTTTTCTTCAACTCCTCCCCAGCATATGCTGTCACTTGAGGTTTTTGTTTCTTTGTTTTTTATTTTTTAATTAATTCTTTTTAACATATACATTTATATTATACATATGTATAATACATTTATATACATATATACATATATATAATATAAATATACATTTATATTATTACACATACATATAATAAACTATGTACAGCAAGAAGAATCATGAAACAATCAGGAATTAAATGTTACATTCATAGTGTTTTGGCTATTTGTATTTGGCAACCTTGAAGAAAACATCTTTCCAATTTTGGTGAGTCTAAAATTCTGAATGTAAATCAATATCTATCATATCTCATCTCTTAGCCATTCTGATAGGTGTAAGATGGAATTTCAGAGTCGTTTTGATGACCAGAAATGTTGAGCATTGCTCTAAGTGTTTCTCAGCCATTCGATATTCCTCTGTTGAGAATTCACTGTTCATTTCAGGGTGGAGCACAGGGAGTCTTATGGAAGAGTTAGGGAATAGAGGGACCTAGAGGGGTCAGGAGCATCACAAGGAGACCAAATTCAGGTGAAGCAGAAGGAGGGGTGCTGCAGAGACAGGTGCACCAATCAAGGACGGTGCATGGTCAGGACCTATGCCATCTCTGCTTAAATGTAGTAGATAGGCAGTCTCCTTGTCGATTCCATTATATGGAGAGTAGGGACTACTTATGACATGGGCTCTGGCCCGCCACAGATTGATCACACCCTCCTGGTGGGTTAGCCTTGCCAGGCTGCGGAGGAAGAGGATACAGGCAGTCCAGATGAGACTTGATAGGCTGAGGTCAGATGTTAGGGGAGGAGGGCTCTACATTCTGAGGACTACGGGAGGGAGGGAGGATGAAACCAGGGGGCAATGAGGGAGGTGACTACAATCAGGATGTAAAGTGAACAAAATAAAAACAAAGAAAGCTATTTGCAAGAATATTAATATGGCAATTTCATTGAGTATTTTTTGTAGTATCAGGAATTTGAATATTTGGTCCTCAGTTGATGACAGTACTTTTGAAATTCATGAGTTATCGTACATATATGCTAGTAGACATACACCACTGAGGATGGGATTTGACAATTCAGAGACTTATTTTCTTTTCATCTTATTTTTTTTTATTTTACTCTGTTTTGTTTGTATTTGAGATAAAATCTATGATGATGCAGCTTTTGTTTATGCTGATACCATCCACTTTTTTTTTTTTTTTTTTGCCATGCCTCCTCACCATGATGGGGAAAATAAACTCTTTCTTGCATCAGCTACTGTGTGCCATTTTCTATCAAAGTAAGAGAAAATTCACAACTACAGAAGTTGGTACCAGATTTTGGGCTCTTATGAAAAATCTGATCATGTTGGGTTTTGGAACAGTATGGAATACTTTGGAACTTGAGGATAGAAAGGAGTTGAACACATTGAGCTTAATTGCTCAGTATTGTGGACTGTCGAGACAAGCTTATGAGATTTCAGAAGAGACTGATATTCACAACTGGCTTAGAGAATATCCCTGTAATATTTTACCATATAATGTGGCTGCCTTCTGCCCTTATCCTGAGGCCTTATATGAAGTAAAATGCAAAATATTAAACTAATTATTTTGATAAAGAAAATTTAATGATTTCATAATATTGAAGCTTCAATGTGATTGTTATTATAAATACTACATTCAAAGATTAAAAATAATGGGGAAGAAAAAAATACAATACACGATTTGGAGAAAACAAAGGAGCCTTAGGAAACGTAGAGTTACATGCAGGGTACGTGCTGCTAAAAGAAGGCTATAACTATTTAAAATAAGATAAAATTAGTACCATTAAGGAGAGGCCTATTCTCCACTGGAATAAGGCAAATAGTACTTTCAGAACAAACTCCACCAAGCTAAGCCTCCAATTTGTGAAACTGGGTATAAATGATTTTGTGAACAAAAGCTGCTGCAACTGTCATTCAATGGGTCCATACTAACCTGATAGTAAAACTTGGCAGTACCATGGACATGGTGCAGGCCTTACAGACAAGAAGGATGAAGGACAAGAGGGTTCTTGAGTTCTTTCTTTGGTTTCAGAGAGGTCACATGACCAGGCAGTGTGGGGCACTAGAATCATACTGTGGAGGCCCCGAGAGAGCATGAGGCCTGAGAGGCCACTGTACAAAGCTGTGAAACCAAAGCTTAGGTTGTAGTAGAGATATCAAGATGCTAGAGATCCTAGAACCCTGGGTTCCAAGGAGAACTGCATTAACTTAAGTAAATGAACTCAGGGCAGAGGGGTATGTTTCTGACACCAAACAGGAAGCAAAGGACTTGGTGTTTACCTTGTTGAGTTTCAGCCTCTACTCCCACTCATTATTCCCTCACTATGCTCTAGTCTCTCTTCTTGGCGTTATAATGAATATTCTATGTCAGCATGTGTTGGGATTATGTAAATTGAGGGAGATTGTCAAAGAATCACACTTCATTCCCTAGCCTGCATAAACTCACGGTCGTCGTCTCAAACAAAATACATTTGTTCCAACTCCACAAATCCCTAGAGTCTTTACCATTTAAACACTACTTAAAAGTAAAAAGCTTTTTCTAAGACTGAAAGCAATACTTTCATCACAAAAGCTATGTAAGAAAAGAGAGAGAGAGAGAGGAAGAAAATACCTGAATTAACATAATTTTAACAAGTCATTCAGATTATTAGTATAGAAGATAAGAATAGAACAAGATGCTTCTCCTGCTACTGGGTAGGAAAAGGAGCAGAAATAGGTTTCCTGCCTGTATTTAGCTGTTGCCATCTTCAATGTAGCTGTCATTCTCTTCAAGTCGCAATTTAAAAGCTAGTGAAATTGACATGTGTCTTGAAAGCTTTGTGAGACACAAAGGCACATATAATTTTTTAAGTTATCTAAATCTCTAAAGAAGATTAACATCTTATTATGTACCAAACTACATTTTATTACCAGGATTTCATTTTGGACAGGTTAACAGAAAAGTATTTGAAATATAACTTTTACATAGCATTCACTCAACTTTATGTAGTTAGTCATTCAAAAAAGAGCCAAGAATATGTAAGTAGGTCTATATTTTCTCATATGTTTCTGATTTGCTTTAATATGCAATATACATGCATCTTAGAATCCTTATCTAAGTGATATGAATGCATTTTAAAAGTCACCATAGAATTCAGTGTTATTTAGTTTTTATTTACAAGCCTCTCTACATTTTTTTATTCATTGTTTCATGATTGCTACTATAATCTATAGTTAATAGTGTGGACTCACTTCACTTCTTATTTTTTAAGCCTGCTGATACAGATTTTTATTGCACTCAGAGACCCTCCATCACTTTAAGTGAAATGTAAGCTCCTCAGACAATCACAGTTACCCATGCTCTCAGCCTGATTTTTAGCCCCCTCAGAGCGTTTTCTTAGTCATCTGTCTTTTACCTATATTAAAGATAAATTGAAAAACCAAATCCTCAGGCTTACGTATTGTTTTTCATTTTTGCCTTTGTCCACATCTTTCTCACTACTTTGAGGGGTTTTAAAAATTTTTTGTCTCAATGCATTATATTATTGAAGGGATAAGCTTCTAGGGAGTGTATACTTTGTACATAAATGCTGTAATAATGATCAATACTCAACCTAGAAGTATTTATTTGTCTTTGTTATCTTAGAACTAAATAGTTCTATGGGAAACTCAACAATTCAGTCTCCTCTTTGGGTCTGGCCTGGACCTCCTGTTGTTGTCTTTTTCTGTTCTCTTTCTTCTTTCTCATTCTGCCATGGCACTGTTCTGCGGATCCATGTTTCATTGATGTGTGTGTTGTCTCTGGAAGACTTTTGCTCCTTAGCATCTGCTTCCTTGCCTACAGCTTCTGTGTTAGGTAATGTTCCATGGACATTCTTCAAAGTTTATTGACTCTTCTCCCTAGAGAGTACCTTATACTTCAAGTGAAGAATTTGAAAACAGTAGAATCACTAAAATACATTTCTATGTTTTGGCCAAAATTCAGCTATGGTAGTGCAGCTGTTTACAGTTTTTAACCTGGAAGCAATGTTTTGTAATATAAGAAATGTAAGGCATATAGCTCAGCAACAGACTGATAAAGGAACTTTCTGAGCATTAACTTCAATCTGTTTCTCAGGTGAGAAGAGTGCTTGAAATAAAGGTCTACGATCCAAACACCTACTAATTAAAATCATTATTTCAAAGTGTAACAAACAAACAAACAAACAAAAAAACAAATTACAGGCAAAATGCATCCCGAACATGAGGAAACTGTTCTAATACCACTAATATTAAAGTGTGTTTGCTTTTTAATTTGTTACTGATTTTGTAAAATATACTCAAAAACATTCAGAAACTGTCTATAGTATTACATACAACCAAATAATTAACATAAAGATGCCTTCTAAATTTTTAACTTAAAATTTTAATTGAGACATTCCAGTTTTCAAATTATCTTGGGAAAATAGTCACACAGTTTTCTCATAAACATCTTGCATTCAAAGTCCTTTATAGTTATAGTGACAACATCCCATTAACCTGTTCTTCTCCTGTTCTTCCAAGTGTCTTAATTATCCTCAGTGAAGCATTGTTTCCCCTGGACTACACTCTCTCTTAACCTTTAATGCCACTGTTTTACAACAGTATTGGAACCCTTTTTAGCTCATATCAGAGTTACTGCTATGATCTCAAAGATTACATTGTGTTCACTTAAACAATTGGTTGTCACTTTGAAACAAAGTTTTGTAAACATGTTTTATAGTTTTTACTGTACATACCCACTCGAGTTTCAGTGTCTACGTATTCATGGACTGGCAGGTCTTTGCCATGCATTGGCTACCAAATGCAGTGGAAGTGTGAGTGTCTTTATGAGGATGTGATGCAGTTTCATTTGGGCATATATCCAAGATAAACAGTGCTTAAGTCCCATAATCTCTCCTTTTTAGTTTCTATAAAATAGTTATACTACTTTTGCAATGGTTGTATAAATGTTTATTCCCTTCAATAATATACAAGAGTTTTTGTTTTACCGCAACTTTGTGAGCATTGGCCATCTATTGACTTAACTATGGTGATAAAATTTCCACCGAAATTTGCATAAATAGAGAGAGAAAGTAAGGAAGAACTCATTCAATGAATGTAAGAGTCTGTGTAAGGAAATAGACAAGAGGAATCACATTCACATACAACTAGGATGAAAAATCATTTATTATTTACACATATACTACAACTTATTGTGTTCCTTAAATTTCACAAAAGGTACTAGTTTAAAACATTATAGAAATTGTTTCTTCTCTATTGTTTTCTCGATGGACTTGCAGTCTTTCAGGAACTCTTGTAAGCTCTGTTTCTAATGTGAAGCTTCACTTTGACCATGTATATTTATGGTTGCCTATGCATGTGCACATTTGTGTTGACTCACATGACATCCTAGGTGATGTCAGTTTTCAGGTTACAGCCATAACCTGTATATATATATCTATATCTATATATATATATATGTATATAAATATATATGTATATTATATGTATATATACATATATATGATATTATATGTATACGTGTGTGTGTGTGTGTGTGTGTGTATGTGTGTCTTCCCAGGCCCTACCCACACATCATTTTTTCTCTTGCTCATTAGAAAAAAGTCATATAATAACAAAAACAACAGTAATAATAATAATAATAATAATAATAATAATAATAATAATAATAATAAT
>OU015756.1:35473170-35495314 GCA_907169655.1 Acomys percivali | reverse complement strand
TATATATATATATATATATATATATATATTTCTACTCTAATATGTGGTAGTGTACCCATATATTTCAATTATATTGGAATTACTTCCAAATACTTTGAAAGTGCTATTTCAGGTTCTTTAGGATAAAATAAGATATACAAGTTATTTTTGTTAGTTGATCAAATCATGTTCCTATCAATTACTAGTCTATTTTCATCATGAGAACATATATGTAAGGTGTAGCAGATAGATATATTTCTATAGAAAGATAAGGTAAATAGTTAGATAAGGTCTTCAAAAACCTCAGAGACATACAGATATGACATTTAAATAAGTTTTTATTATTTTAATGATTCATTGACAATGATAATAGTTAACTCCTGGCAATACCAAACCTACTTCAAAGAAGATGATGCACATCAAAGAACCTCCTTTTGGAGTTGGCTTCAAGTGTGACAAACAAGCCACTGGGCAAAATGTCTAACACAGACAGTTTAGTCCATGACTAAACTCTGCCAAGACAGGGTAAGTCCTCAATATTTCCTGCCTCAAAAATATTTGGCCAGAAGGCTAAAGATAGTGCTCCAGTGTTACAGAGAGCTTTGGATGACTGTTCAGGCAGCAAACTGTCTCTGTCATGTTTTCATTTGGGAAGCAGCTAACCTAACTTCCTGCTTATTCAGGAAATTAATTTTATTCCTTCCCAAATCTCTCATGGGGTTGAAGACCAGATAATTGAGTTTTAAAATTTAGCTTAATTGTTTAGGGATTAATATGTTTTTAGGTCTAGATAGATGATTTAAGTTGATAATGACAAGATGTGATGGAAATTGATTTATATTCAGAATTGTAGATTCACCATGATAGGAAAGATGTTTTCTTGAAGGTTGCCAAATACAAATAGCCAAAACACTATGAATGTAACATTTATGTAATTCCTGATTGTTTCATGATCCTTCTTGCTGTAAGTAGTTTATTGTGTATATGTGTAATAATATAAATGTACATGTAAAAATCAAACAAACAGAACCGAAAAATCTTAATAAAAATGGACTAAGGACCTCAATGTAAAACATTATTAATCTGTTACTGGAGAAGAATCTAGAGCTTGAACTTCTTTGTACAGAATAAAACTTAACAGAATAGGATACTGGTAGTATATTCAATCATAACAACACTTAGTGAATGGAAATTCATGAAACCAAAAGGCTTCTGTATAGCAACAGACCCCATCATTTGAGTGGAACAGTTAGTCTAAAGGTTGTTTACAGTTTGTGACTAATGTGTATAACACAGCAATAAACCTGGAAGAACATTCTATATGTCCATCAACTGATCAAAGAATACTGAAAATATAGAGTATTTACAAAAATAAATGTTATACCGATATTAACAAACAGAAAAAAAATTGCAAGTCACTGAATGGGCTTGCTTTCAGTCATTCTGACTGATATAACCAAGAAGCAGAAAAGCAAGTATCACAGGTATGTCCTAATTTGTGGTTTGACTCTTCAGATATGTGTGTTTCATTTGGAGCTGAAGATTTCTCATGGGCACGCACACACACACACACACACACACACACACACACACACACACACACACAAAGATTATGTGAAAATAGAGAATGAATATATTTTTATAATTCTTGTTTTGAAACACATGTAATATAGACACAAGGACTGTCTACAACCAGGTAAACAAGAAAATGAAGATATTCATTACATACACACACACACACACACACATACACACACACACACACACACACACACACACACACACACACACACACAAGTAAACCTCCAGTTGGGGCCTCATTTTTATCAATTACATCTCACTTTGTCCTAATCTCTAACAGACGTTATAAACCTAATGAAGAAACCATATATACAACAGATTTCAACATTGTACACAGTTAGAATTGTTTGAATAGCTTAAAACAACAGATACCCAAAAAACATAACCTTGTCACACTCACTTACAACAGATCTTATGTAGAAAAGTTACAGCACTATTACTGAGGCACAAAAAGGCAAGATGGTGAGAATCCCTTTAGGAAATTGGTTTTATGACAAGCAGAGATTATGCTTTCTAAACTGATAATAAGCCAAGCCAAATCTTTCTGAGAAAGAGTAATTGATAACAAAATTTGTCTCATTAATTAATGATGTCAAATTTTCTCTTATCAAAAGGAATTGAGTCACATCTGTCCTCATATCAGTTCATAACTAAGATATTTCAGAAAGGCTTCATATTGAATATAATAGTTTGTGGATTGGCAACATTTAGATAAAAAAATCAGTGAAGAATTATCTACACTGCATGGCTACATACACAATGGCCATTATTTCAACTAAACAATTAGAATAATGTCTGTCATATACATGGCTGCATAATCACAGTTCAAAGAAGGGATCTGATTACTGAGGAGGCATTGGTTTTAGGTAACCACATAGGTAGATGGAAAAAGAAGTAAATTTGAAGTTTGAAATAAAACATATGTTCGTACAGAAAATTCACAACAGTGTTTAGGGAATAAATTTGATATGTAGTAGTGGCAATTTAATATATCAAAATGGAATAATTCATTAAAATATTACTAGAACCTAGATCAGTATATGGTCTGTGAATTTGAAAATATATGATTAGTGATATTATCATTTGAAGAGCATATTTTGAGAGAATCTTTGATTGTTCTAAACACATAATATTTATAATTAGATATAGAAAGAATAGACCTCATGTAAATTAATTCTGATAAAGGAATAAAGCATAGAAAGAAATTCATCTCATAAAATGAAATAATCCAAAAGAAAATATAGATAACATGTTAAAAAAAAAAAGAAGATCAACACTGAGGCAAAAAGATGTTATACAGATTTAACATGCATATCCCAAGGGACTAAAAGTTGCAACCCTGAAATAAAAGATAGGACGCTACAGCAAAATGTAATGACAAGTGAGGCAGGCAAACCAAAGGAATAAATTAAGGAGAAATAACACAATTGAATACCATAAAGTGGAAATGAAGCAGAAAGGAGATAATCGATAGTGTGAAAAGACAAATCAAGTCCACACAGAACAAGCTTAAGACAATCATACCTAATGTGCAAGAAAATGGCAATGGCAGCCAGCTAGTATGAAGGGCACAGTGAATAAGGCTGAGAGACGAAATGATCTCAGACATAAACTTTCTAGTTTATTTGAAATAAAGACTAAGATAAGAGCTAAGGAAATGAACTGGGAACTACTGAAATTATATATATATTTCATAATACACACACACACACACACACACACACACACACACATATATATATATATATATGGAATGTTCAAGAAGTAAGAAAAGCACAAATCTTTAATATGTAATTTGATGTGTTGTACATACAGTAAAAGACATTTGACTGATTTACAACATTGATCCCATTTAAAATGTTACACTGTATTTATGGTCTGTGTTATTCTTTTTCTTCTCTGCAGAAATAGAACGTAAAAGTAAGTAGGCTAGCTGCAGATCTTCATTTCTCTCTAGAGACCAATCACCAGTCCCATCTCACCTTTGTAGGAGGCCACCAATTGTGGCCTCCACTACCCCTCTGTTCCCATATCCAATGGTTCATGCAGACTTTCTCCAAATCCCTCCCTATTTATATTGTTATTATAGCCTCTAAGTCCAGCAGATATTCTCTGGGAATCACTACACAAGCCCAACAGAAAAACAAATAGGCAGGCAACCTTTGGGTCTTCACTCTCCATCCTTTTCTCCAAGTACAACCTCCCCAGTTTCATCCCCCTATCTATAGCAAGCTACCTGCTATGGCCTTTCCTCATTCTCTAACCCCATTCTTATGGGAATAAACAGGTCCTGCTGTAATACCCTGCTCTCTTCTCTTCTGTGGACTAATTCACTATCCCAGCCCATTCCCTTCCATTATTGTCAGCCCAAAATGCCTAGAAACACACCCAAGCTAGTCACAGCTATCAGGATATGAAAAGATTTCCTATTGGTCCAATCATATCCTTTATGCTCTTTTAAGAGCCAAAAAGGGCAAGAGAAACAGAAGAGCAGAACACTCACCCAAGAAAGACAAGAACAGATATGAGCACCTAGAATTACAATTGCCTAAACCCAGATGCCTAGAAACAAGCATAAAAACACAATCAGTAACAAGCAGTGGAAGGAAATTAACAAAACAGCTCAAGACCTGAAAATGAAAATAAAATCAATAAAATAAAACAAACTTAGAGAAAGTAGGAACTACAAATTTTAGCAACTTTAATAGGATCTTCAGAGCCCAGCCTTAACAACAGAATATAAGAGAATCTCATATGTTGAAGACAGGATAGAAGATGTAGATACTTCAGTCAAAAATAATATTAAGTCTAGAAGAAAAATCCAGGCACAAAACTGGGACACCCCTGAAAACTAATAGCAAAGTAAAAAGTAGAAAATATTTTCAACATGTTTCCTGGGAGGCCTGGAATCCACTGGCTGGAAGTGTGCACTCTCCCAGGGAAAAGTTGGAGCAGAAACTGAGGTAGTTAGGGCTACCTGTCCAGAAGTCAAGTGCTGGGGGAGCAGGGAGTCCAGGGGTAAATCCTTCAGTGAAGAGTGAAGCCATTCCTTCCCCAGAATAAATGATGAGTCTCAGATCATCTGTGGTGAAATAGATGGTGGAGGCCCCTTTATTTCATGTAAAAGAAAGACTTATAAACCTTGGGCAGTGGGGGGTGTTTCAAGGGTGAATGAGTTTAATTCCCTGGGGCTAAGAGTGGCAGTGATACTTCATTTACATTCAGCAGCACAGTCTTATCATAAGAAGGGGAACTGAGTACTTAATTATCCTATGGGCAGCAGGGAGGTGGGGGAAGGATTACAGGTGTGATTAGAGGCTCAGAAATAGGTCCTTGGCTGAAAGCTAAAGTACCAAGATATCTCATTAGCATGGGGGAGGGTGTTTTCAGAAATCCTGAGGTGCACACTGTATTGGCTTCTTATCAGGGAAAACACTGGGCCTGTAATCTCTCTGAGTGCTATGTGATACCCCTTAGAGGATCTGGTGTTTCAACACATCAGGTGGAGAGGAGAACACTCAACTGAGGTATGGTATCTGTTATTTTAGTACTAAAATCAGGGAATTTCTGAAAGTGTCATACTTCGACCTTAATAGCAGAGTCCAACAGAAGACAGTTTTCATAACCAGATGTAGTTTATTTTACCCATGTATAATAATATAAATGTATATGTTAACAAGAAACATAATAAAAACATTTTTTTTGAAAAAAGAAAATGATGGAAAAAAAGCATAAAGCACAGAGACTAAATTAAAAAAAATTCCCTCAGCACATAGTAATCAAAACACAAATTATACAGAACAAAGAAAAAATATTAAAAGATGGTAGTGGAAAAGAAGATATAAAGTCAGATCTACTAGAATAGCACATGACTTCTCAATCTAGACTTTAAGAACAAGAAGGACCTCAAAAGATGTTCTATAAGATCTAAGAGACAGAATAACTTTTAAAGAGGTTAATGTAGTTTTAAAACCATATACATCATAAAGTTGAATATATTGTTATCGGTAAACCAGAAATAATGTACTAATATCATTTTATTTGGAAATACTATCAAAGGCTTTTTAAATTGTGATACTTAGAAAATTTAAAAATTGTTATTTTCAAAGTTCCCATAATCAATGTAAATGTGTCAATCATGTTTTAAGGTAGAATATTTTATATTTTTAAATAACAAATTTATATCTAATATACTTATATACCCAATCAAATAAAATATATTAACTTATATTTTAAAAATAATTTAATTCTATCATTATTGTTCCTACTCTTGATTTGATAATGTATGAACTTCAAATTTGCTGGATATTATATCCCTGTGTTGGGTAATTATGTATATATGTAGCTCAGATGATTATACTTAACAAAATATTCAATCAAAATATATGCAGAAAATAAGAGATTCCATAATAAAGACAAATTGAAACAATATATATCTACAAATCCATCTCTACAGAAGGCACTAGAAGGAAAAGTTTAAACAAAATATGTTAAACACGCCCAATAAACCCAGGCCAGCAAATCAAAAGATGGAACACACACACACACACACACACACACACACACACAAACACACCACCACAATCACCACCACCCAGAGTAGCAAAAACAACAAAAAAAAAACCCAACAAAATAACAGGAATTAACAAATGCTACTTATTAATATCTCAAAGTCAATGGGATCAATTCCAAAATAAAAGGCCACACACTAACAGAAGGGAAGTGAAAACATGCATCACCTTTCTATAACATACAAAAACATACTAACATCAAGAGTAAGCATCACCTTAGTATAAAAGGATTGAAAAACATATTATAAAGAAATGGAACTAAGAAGCAATCACTGTAGCCATTTCAATATCTGACAAAATAGGCTTCAAACCAAAGCCAATCAGAAGAGATAGGGAAGATTACTATATACTCATCAAATGAAAGCCCACTAAAAGAACATTGTATACAGGAAGGCTACTGACTGTTTTAGTTGATTTTGTATCCAGCCACATTGCTGAAGGTGTTTATCAGTTGTAGGAGTTTCTTGGTAGAATTTTTGTGGTCACTTATGTAAACTATCATATCATCCATGAATAGTGATACTTTAACTTCTTCCTTTCCAATTTGTATTTCTTGATCTCCTTTAATTCTCTTATTGCTATATCTAGGACTTCAAGTACTATATTGAAGAGATATGGAGAAAGTGGACAGCTTTGTCTTGTCCCTAATTTCAGTGGAATTGATTTAAATTTCTCTCCATTTAGTTTGGAGAGGCTTGGCTAAAGGCTTGCTGTATATTGCCTTTATTATGTGTCAACATTGACTTCCCCCTATATCCTTTTTATAGGGGTGGCCTCCCAGGCTTAGTGAAGAAGAAGAATGCCAAGAAATGCCAAGGTGGTGCTGGAGCTGGTGATGACCAGGAAGAGGAATAAATTAGTACCTTCCTCATATGGAGGACTGTTTTCTAGTTGATTAGTAAAATAATTTACATTTGGGAAAACAAGAGAACATTGTAATTCTTAACCTCAATGAACCAAACACAAAGTCACCCAAGTTCATAAAAGAAACACTATATACAGCTTAAATCACACAGTGACCCACACACACTGATAATAGAAGGCTTCAATAGCGCATTCTCACCAATAGATAGGTGATCCAGACAACAACTAAACAGACAAATATTGGAGCTAATTGAAGTTATAAATCAAATAAACCTAACAGATGTTATTGAATATTTCAATAAAGAAAAAAGAATTCTCTTCTTTTTGATATTTCATGGAGCTTTTTTCCAAAATTGACCTCATACTGGTACACAAAGCAAGTCTCAACAGATAAAGAAAATTGAAATATCACCTTTGATCCTATCTGACCACTATAAATTAAAGCTGAACAATTAACAAAAGAAATAACAGAGAGCCTCAAACTTATAGAAACTGAGCAACTCACTACTAAAGGAAAAATAGGTCAAGACAAATTAAGAATGAAATTACTGTATAAATTTAATGGAAATAAAAATGTGACATACTCAAATGTATGAGACATTATGATGGTGGTTCTAATAGGAAAGTTGACAGAATAAATGCCTACATAGAAAAACTAAAAAAGATAACCATACTAGCAATTTATAGTAACTTGAATGATCTAGAACAAAAGGAAGAATTCACACTAAAAATGAGTGTGACATGATGACAAGAAATAATCATTTCAGGCATGGAATTGAGAATATCGAAACAAATAAACAAATAGAAACACTTCTGAAAATCAATGAAACAAAGTGTTGCTTCTTTGAGGAAATCAATAAGATTGATAAATCGTTATAAAATTTAACCAAAAGGCAGGGAATATGCAACTTAACAAAATTAAAAATGAAAAGGGACAACAATAGTCAATGAAGTAATTCAGAGATTCATACAGACATAAGTTAAGCTGTACTCTACCAACTTGGATAATTTTTTAAATGGATAATTTAATTAATATATATCACATACCAAACCCAAATTAAGATATATTGAATAGGGATGAAGAGTGAACATTGGTTTGTTCCTGATTTTAGTGGAATTATTTTGAGTTTCTGCCTTATTTCAGTTAATGTTGACTATGTGCTCCTTGTAGTCTATATTATACTGAAGAATATCCCATGCATTCCTAATTTCTGTAGGACTTTTTTCTTTAAGATATGTAGTATGTTTTCAAAGGCCTTTTCTGCATCCAATGAAAGGACCACATGACTGTTGTCTTTTAGTTTGTTTAGAAAATGTATTACATTATCACTTAACATATGTTCAATCATCCATGCATCTTTGTATGGAAGCCTGCTTGACATGTTGGAGGATGTTTTTGATTTGTTTTTCAATTAAGTTTTCAGGTGTTTTATTGAGACATATTCAGAATTCTATTTCTTTGTTGATTCTTTATGTGAATTGGATATGCAGATAAATATGATTTTATGAGACAAATTGGGTAATATTCTTTTTGTTTCTATTTTGTAGAATAATTAAGGATTATTGACACTCTTTTACAAGCCTGTTAGAAGTCTCTAAATGTGGTCTTGAGCTGTGTGCAGTTGCACACATCTGTAATCCCAACACTCAGGGAGTCAGAGGCAGGTGGTTCTTTGTGAGTTGGAGGCTAGCCTGGTCTACAAAGCCAGTCCAGGACAGTCAAGGTTACACAGAAGAAACCTGTGTTTAAAAACAACACAAAATAAAGCTGTGTTAGGAGATTTTAATTACTGATTCTATTTCATTAGCTTTATCAGGGGCACTTTTTTCCCAAGCATAACAGTTAAGTGAGAAACAGAGAGAAAACAATTTTAATCAATCAAGTTAGTTAGGAATTCTCAGCCAGAACAACTGAATTGAACCAGCCAGCAAGAGTTAAGAAAGAACTAGAAAGGTTTATTTATTCATCACTAAGTTTCAGAGGCTAAACCATTCTAGGCCTAACTTTGCAGACAGAGGCTAGATGCCCAAGCCTTAAATATCCAGGCTTGCAGAAGACTAGAGTGTAAGGAGTCTATAAGCTTCCAAACCCAACCCAAGGATAATTAGACATACTCTCAGCTCTATCCAAGGCATGTATTAGTAAAGCTTTGGTATGGCTTTCATCTCATCCCATCATCTGATGAAAGAGAAACAATATTCATATATCTGCTCCCCCAGGAAATAGAATAGATGGTTGGATGGATGGAGAAGACTGAAAAGGGAGGATCAAGTGGAGACAAGGAGCAAATCTACTGTAACTGAAATTTCCAAAAGAAGAGGAATCAGAGCCACGATAATCTCTTGACACCAAATGGAGCTTCCCATACCAATTGGACTACATCTAATTGAGATGTAGGCAAGAGGTTTCAAAGGAATCCCCAAACATCCCAGACTGTTGTCAAGACTGCATATTTCTCTTCTCAAACTGACAATCAGGTCCCATTGCTGAAGATAGCACCTACACAATGCATGGAACATAGAGACATCTAGCTGATGCCTAAATAGAGTTTTCAACCTAAAAGGCTGGCCTCTTAGTTACAGGAGGTACACTGTATGATAAAAAAGGAGAAACAAAATTACCAGTGCAGCTACAATCTCTTTGATGTACAAAGCTATTCTAACTTCAGTATGGTATTCTGACATAAAGATAGGCTAGTGCAATGGACGCAAACCTTGGTGGAGGAAACAATAATATCTGATTTAAGGCCCAGTATGGGGATTTGAGCCCATACTTGATACTTCCTGGTTGACCAAACAACCTGTGACTAGACAGGCAAGGGAAGTAGGGTAAAATAAAATGCTATTGCTCTAAAACAAACAAACATAACTAGTAATATAATATGACTCCTCCCAATGACAATTTGCTATAATCATGATCAGTACCTTGCTTGCTCAGCCATCATCGGAGTAGTTTCTTCTTACAGCAGCTGGGAACAAATACAGACACGAATAGCCAGACATTATGCAGAATTTGAGAGACCCTGGACCATTCAGTTCTAAATGGGATATTTCCATTAACCCACCATCTCCACCTCAAGGCTCAGAGAAGCTTGCTGAACAAGCTATTGAAAGATTGAAGGAGAACTTCAAGAAAACAAGACCCTCTAAATCAGCAAGTTTTGTGCACACATGAACTCACAGAACAGCATAGATCCTTCATAATATTATTCCACACAGGGTCACAGAGCTGAAAGGAGATGTGGATACCTTTTCCCATCCCTATTACCGAAGCCATTTCTCATTCATAACCACTTGAAAATTAAAATTTAGCTTATTATAGAGAGTCTCACTGAGGGAAACAAACTACTCGGAAGGGTAGGCTGAATGCAGGAGTAGATCACCAAATAAAAATGAACTCAAAAGCATCTTTGTAAGTACCTTGTGTCAAAATATCATGCCAAGGCATATAGGTGGTATTATTTAATTTTATATTTTATTTTATTTATAAAATGTGCCTCTTTTTTTTTCTTACATGTCCTTTGTGAATATATTATGACTTCTGGTTTAGTGTTTCTATAGAATTCCTTGGTGTGAGAACAAGTATTATCTTTTTCTTATGCCTTCTCTTGCGTTCATTTATGTCTTTTAGTTTTGTCACATTCTAATATGTTAGTTTTTCTTTTATCTTACATTATCTTACATTTTACATTATTATTATTATTATTCCTGATGAGA
Organism: Acomys percivali; assembly: GCA_907169655.1. Classification (NCBI taxonomy): domain Eukaryota; kingdom Metazoa; phylum Chordata; class Mammalia; order Rodentia; family Muridae; genus Acomys; species Acomys percivali. The sequence continues at coordinate 35,484,602 of OU015756.1, read as the reverse complement.
AAATAACTGGGACAGATCTAAATGAAAGCGGATGTGAGGAGGAACTGGAAGATGTTACTATAAGAAGGATATATTATGTGTGGGGAAAATCTATTTTAAATAAAGGGGAAAAATAGAAAGCAATGGAATACAACTACTGCTTCATAATCTGAGATAAAACATGTCACTTTCTTGGATCTGCAGTAGATCTAAAGGTCTTAACTCTATCCTTTATATTGTAGCTTCTTGTGAAATCATTCCGTAACCATGGATGTTATAAAATATCTCACTCTTTGCCTCTGTTTTACACTTTCCAATTACAAGACAACTCCATGGTTTAGGAAAAATAATTTGCCTAAGAGAAAGTCAAGTATAAAGCTTTAGTTTGGAGTCTTGTCCAGCTCAGCTCAACCTTTATGAACCACTGTTTTACGAAATCAATCAGTGTGAAAAACAAAGATAATAATTGTTTAAACCCAAAAGTTTAGGTCATAGGTTTTTTGACACTTTTGTAGCAATGGTTGGCAATTATGTCAAGCAACAAAATACTCTATTGATCCAGTTTAACTCAACTTTAAGGAAATGAAAGTGCATGGAGGCACATTCACTGAGCATATGAAAGGGACATCAATAAATATTAGTTGAGTAGTGCATGAATCCAGAGTAAAGATATTTATCAGTAAAGAAGATAATTTTAGTCATTTGCTGTCTAGCTGCTTCATAATACTGAAGTAATCCAAAATGCAATATAACACATAAGCTAGAGAAAAATTTAAAGTATAGACATCTCCTAAATCCTCTTTACAGAATATAATAGCACTTGACACAGCAGACTAAATTCCTAGTGACTCCCTTCTAAATGGTTTTCCCAAAAGCTTCATTCTTGTCACTACCTATCACTGATGAACAGATAATGAAAATGTGCTTCCTATGTAGAATTGGATTTAAACACCTCTAACAAAAGTGAATTTTGCAGCTAAGCAGATGGAGCTAGAAAACATTAGAGTAAGTGGGATAATAAAGATGAGAAAAGCAACTATCTCATGTCCATAGTTATGAGCTTTAGAGTTATCTTTTTTAATTTTCTCTTTTCTATGAAAATGGGTTCTTTTCTCATGTGACATACCCCAACCACAGTTTCCCATTTCTCTATTTCTCCCACTCCCAGAACCTCCTTTCTCTCCCAGATCTACCTCTCCTTTGTTTCCTCTTCAGAAAAGAGCAGGCCTCTAAGATATGACAGACAAATAGGGAAAAAACAAGATACACTAATTCAAAACAATACTTTTCATATGTAGGATAGACAAAGTAACTCAATAGGAGGAAAATAATAAGAGAAGGCCAAAGAAACAGATCTGTGTCTGTTTCTACTGTTAGGAGTTGCCAAAACCACCAAGGTAAAGCCATAACATATAAGCAGAGAACCTGGTGTACACCAAGGTGTGCATGGTGGGCCATGTTCTCTTGGTGTGCTCCATTGCCTTGTGGGTTTAATCTAGAGTAGCTGCTAAATATGCTACACTACATAAGGAATATTTGTTGGAGACAGAAGAAATATATAAGGAGATAGATGATGGGATACAGGTGCTATAAAAAGGAAAAGTGTTCTAATGGGGATGGAAGTTTAAGCATGTGAGGGTAAAGAACTAGTTGACGGAGTAATTTATTCAAAGAATGCTTGAAAAGTGAAATACAAACATTCTCCTTTATAAGTATCATATATGTATTAGAGGTATACAGTCAGATATAGATTTATTTGTGTAATTGTTTAATGGGGGTTTCATGAATAGAGAAGTTTGCTCTTCCCCGAATCCATGTTTCCAACTAAAAATCCCAGTAAAAAATACAGGATTTCTCCTCTTCAGTTGTTGATCAGTAGTGTCCTGGAAACTTCAGAAATAGTTCAAAATAGAAATAGTTCAAAATAACCCCCACTGCTCTTGGTTGCCCACCAGAACTTTATGACAAAAACTCTATTGATAAAAATCACCACAAATAGAGGTTAGAGGTCATGGAATATTCAATACTGTACTGAACAGGAAGTTTCTTCTTTGTTTGTTAGCTTATAAAGTACTGGAAGTTTCTGTACAGGCTGCTGGGAGAAATAAAATCAGCAATAGTCTTGCTTATCTTGAATTTTATGAGCTTAAATGGTGTCTACCATGGAATAACATACCCATGATGCAATTGTGGCACATATTATAATAGACTTAGCCAGCTGCTTTCTGATTGGATTTGAGTTCTACTTCACAGTAGGAAACATATGTCTGGTACTGCAAATATGACTAAGAACCAATAAAATTGAAGCATACAGACCTATTATCATTTCTTAAATGGAAAATGTATCAATCTTTCTTCTATATTCATTTATCTCTATGTGTATATTTATGTGAATCTCTGATTAATCAGAGGGTTATTTCCCTTTTAGTGGGTGATGATTAACATAGAAACAGACATTTGGTTAAGGTGAACATAATACATGTTTATAGAGCGTTCATCCATATGGAAGTGAGAGTGAAACTAGAATGGGCTTATAAGTGAATTTTAAGAGGTATCCAAGCCAGCTCATTGGGTTTCTACAGCAAGTGATATACTGTAAACCATCTTTACCTCCATTTTAGATGTTTCTGATCATTTTATTTTCAACTTTAACGACAATAATACCTCAAAGTTAATTGTGAAATATTGTTGCAAAATACTATGTGCTATCTTATATCTGTACATAATAGAGAATCCATATGATTAGAATGAGATGCACTATGGAAATGGTATGTACAGTGAGCAAAATCTTAAATAATTCCAGGCAACACAGCACTTCTCACATTTTAATCTTTATTGGCCAAAGTGTGCCTTCTATTTTTATGAGATTTATTGCTGTTAATTATTAATAAGTCTATTATAGATATGTGCACATGACTAATTTCCTTTCAGATGCAAAAAATAGTTTGCTATAGTGAAGGAAGTGTTAAAGACAGTTGTGAGCTGTCTTTTAGGTGTGTTGGTAACTGAAGTCAGGTTTTCTGCCACAGAACTATGTGCTCTTAACTGTAAATGCAAAGCCCACCCCCTTCAGCAGCTCTTCCAGTCAAACTTCACAAAACAAAGCCCCTAATAATAACTGGGGCACTTGCATACATTTTAATGTGCCCCCTGCCAACACCTTGCCCAAAACTTGGGTATGGTTACCATAATCAGAACTCCAGGTTTAAGATTACTAAAGTCCAAGACAATACTTCGTTAGTTTAAGAGTGATGGATTAAATGTAGACGTTCTCTCTGTTTTCCAGGTTACTTGTACCGTTTGTCTGATTCTATGACTGGCTCATTATCCTGAAAACAATAAAGTCCGAAAAATTAAATTGTGTAACAATGTATTAATATATTTAGAATGCAGTCATATTATAGGCTCTGCCTTCTGACGACTTTCCCACACTTGCGTCAACTGGTGCAGAATCTGCATTGTAGTCAGTTTCTAACGTTAGGCTGCTATAAATGTCAGAGACACCTCTGCAAGGCTATAAATGGGAGCAGCGATCCCCAGTATGAACAAAATTTGCCTCCTTGTTGCACATGATAGTATTTCCTTCTATTTCCATTTCTATAGAAATCCAAGAAATCCATTTTCTGTAAATTGGTATGCCATGCTCCCTCTGGGCATAGGCAATGTCTGCATATGTACTTATCATATTCTCTAATCTTAAAATATCCTCAGTAAAGTTGCTTAGGGTACGTTTTATTCCTGATCTCCTTGACAGTTGCTCAACTCTTCCACAGACTCCTCAATGCACCTGCATGCTGAGTGGAATTTTATTTACTATGTTTAGTGATGTCTGCTGAAGCCTTGCTTGAACGGTTTTAAACTGGGAATAATCATGTTTTATATCATAAACAAATTCAGATGCCTTGAATTTCAAGTGCATTAAACATTGTTCTGTCACAAATATTCAAGAAGCCTGGAAATATCTCATTTTTATAGTTATTTCAGTTAAGCAGTCATAAGGTATTTTGCTCTTGTGGTAAAAGTTAATAAAATATACAAATGGAACTGTCTGAATCTGCATAGGGGTCTCTTGCCTTGTGAGTCTTCGTTCTTAGAAGTGCATGCCTGGGTAAGTCCGCTCATGCTTTGTGCCTTTGAAATGTCCTTGTATTACTCTCTTTGTAATTTTCCATAGTTACTAGGACCTCACTAAGATGTCTTTTAGTCTTTCACAGAGGGCACTCATCCCTTTTCCTTTTTTCATCTGTGTTCAGGGTGGTACCTTTCCCTTCATTGCCTCCGTTGACTCTTGCCTTCCTGAGACCACTTATATTGCCTGTATTGTTCAAATACTCTTTCAACCCTTGAGACTTTATAGACAACCAGTCAACTGTGGCTAAAGACAATAACACAAGGAGTTTCATTAAACTTCAAGACACCAACACAGCCAAGACTTAAAATATAAAAATCTAATACCATTGTAAATTATTGATAACAAAACTGTACTAAAATTTTAAAGAATTGGTGACATAATGGATTTGCAATCATTAAAATGCAGATAATAATAACGGAGAGAATGATTTTTCTTAGAGAGTACACATAGAACACAATTAGATAATGAGGAAGAAGAATCATAGAAGAAATGGGAAAATGAATAGCTTAATTTTGGTTTATTATGATTTGATGAATTCATTCATGCATAGGAACCTTAGTAATTGCCAGATGGCCCATTGGATCTTTTTTGGTCATAGGGTTTTGTATTTAAATTCACACAGGCTGAATTTAATCCTTATTTTGCTTTTATGGTATCTAAATTTTAGATTTAGTGTTCTTTTGTGAGATCTCTTTCCTTCTGAGATCAACTATCAGCTGTCTTCTAGCAGCTTCTTCTTTCAGTTTCCATAATCAATTTTCTTTAAACACAGAGGTTTGTGGCATATTTTAGAAAATAATCTATACTTGGTATTAATTTCCCTGAAATATTTTAAAACACTCGTGTTACTCAGTAATAAAATTCCAGGTCACTGTAGTATTCAAACACTACTTAATTGGTCCATCCCTCTGCCGTGCTTGCTCCTTAAACTGTGTTCTTGCTGTGATGCTTCTATGAACATACAACATCAAGTACAGTGACCATCTAATTGCTTTTACACTGTACATTTTAGAACCATTATACTCTGTGATCTCTGGTGTATTATATCCTCCTCTGCAAATAGGATTAAATTGATTTATTTTCCTATTGGTATCTCTCTAATTTCTTTCGCTTGTCTTATTGCTTCATCTTATGTCAAATACTGTATGGACGACTAGTAGGGACAGTGGACATCTTTGTCTTTTTCTGATGATTGTGAGGTTGCTTTGAGTTTTTGATCATGTAGGATGATTTCAGCTGAGGAGTTGTGAAAGACAGCCTTTATCACCTAGTTTTGTACTCTAGAGGCTTTTGTCTTGAAGTCTCACTTATGCATTTATTACATTAGCTTTGTGTTGATCTTACTGGGCCACTGAGTTCTCAAAAGTTTGTTACAGTATTTTTGTGGTTATACTTCTGATAGTGTTTCTGAATTAGCTTTACATTTGAACTTGTACAGCGGGTTATATAGTTTATCTCGCTGTCTTAAGTGGACACAATTCGATTACCTGAAGGTTAGAGTAGAAAAACCTACTGAATCGTTCTTTGAGTGAAAGGAGCTTCTTCAACTTAACTACCTTAAGCTTAAACATTGAACTGTATTTTAGTTCAGAATGAGGTGGAGACACCAACTCTTCTTGGGTCTTGAGTCAGTTGGCCTTTAAGCTGGAACTACACCGCCTCTTCTTTAGAGTCACCAGCTTGCTTATTGAAGGTTCAAGGACTTTCCAAATGCCACAATAGTCAATTAAGAACTATTTACAATTTTATTTGTCAGAAAACTATGTTAAAATATTATTTATTCTATATTTTGAAATAATTTAGTTACATGATTTCCCCTTTTCCTTTCATCACTCCCAGCATCATGGCCACATGGAAGCTGCCATGCTCCTGAAATGGAGATAATGGACTGAACCAGCTTTCCTTTATAAGAATTCCGTTTCTCATAGTGTCTCTTCATAGCAATGGAAGTGTAACTATGAGACATGCAGAATTCACTTCCTTATTGTTTGGGTGTTCTGCTTCCTGCTTCTTTTGCTGGCTGTCAGTTAAGGCATCGTTTCAGCCCCTAACAGTCACTGGTTGTGTTGCCTCACATGGCCCCACAACAAATTTAATTAAGAGAATTATGAATTTTTCCTCGCATGGTTTGAATTCTCCAGCTTTCTCTCTTTTAATCAGGAAAATTGTATTTTTCTTAAATTTATTTTTTTATATTTTGAGATTATAATATAATTATGTTATTTGGCCCTACGCATCCCAACTTGTCCACCCTCCTATACCACTGCCCACTCTTTAAAATTCTTGGCCTCATTTGGATTATTGTTACATGTCTGTATATGTAAAATATACTCATGTATCCCAAAATGTATAAATATAATATGCTTAGTCTTTTATTGTTGGTAATTTTGGGGATGTTTTGGGAGGTTTATTTGCTTTCTTACAATTATTTGTTATGTATTGTGGTTATGTGGAATGCCATCTACTTGGGAGTCAAAGCAAAACTTGCCTAATTTACTTTTTCTCCTTTTACCATGTGAATCCTGGGGATTAAACCTGGGTTTTGAGGCTTGGCCCAATTATTTCTTTATTCGTTGACTCATCCTGCTGGCCAAAGTGTACATTTTAATATTTTACTTGATTAGATCAAGACCACTAAATACCACGTCCTTTTGTAAAGAGTGACACACCATTATAACATTGCAGGATATTTGATCTCTTTGTGAGTCTCTGAGATGGTGAATTTTAGAAACCTGTCTTACATCTCATTGTGATCCCTGAGATTATGAACCATAATGACCTGTCTTTTGTTTGACATGGTGGAGCCCTAACACACACCTTTAATACAAGAGGTTTCTGTACACAGGATTTAATATAGTTAACTCTAGACCAACAGGCAGAGGAAGAAACCAGCATACTGGGATTAAGGAGTAGGAAGGACTTTGAGTTGAGAGGTATTTAAGACACAGTGTAGAAATAGAAAGTATGTACACCTTTTTTGGACTTGGGGTTTTTTCTTTAGCTTTTGAGCTCCTCAGCTACTTGGCCATTGGCTTTTTGGGCTTTGAGCTAGTAAGCATTTGGCCTTGGGATTTTTGGCCTTTTCTTCTTGGGTTGTCCGCAGAGCTAGGTGATCTTTTTGGGCCTTCTCCATCAAGACATGAGCTCCTCAGCTAGAAGGTCAGCTGAGTACTTTCTCTGCCTTTGTGAGACAGCAGGGTTTTCACACCAGCATCTGGCTTCTGAGCCTCTATTGGTAAAACAGAACAATCGGGGATTTTCATTTAAAACAACAGCATAACATAAATTTCTCATTGGAATGACATGCTATCCTATTTCGTATTTTCCAGTATGTCCAATCTGGGCATTTTTTCAAGCACATTTGTCATTGAGGACATCCTAATATTCTAGCTATCAAAAGTGTTATTTCTCCTTTATAAAAACCACTTTGCTAAATATGTAGTTCATGCATAATTCATATGATTAAACAAAACATTAACTGGACCATATATTTTATATTATTTTTTCCAAAAATACCCAACCAACTTCATTACTAATCAGTAAATGAAGAAAAATATAGTCAAACTATTATGCCTAACATAAATAAACTGTTTTGCTTCACCTTAGTTGTTGCCAACAAAAGAGGTTATATTGATGGCAGAAAAGATGCTACCAACAAAGCAGGCTGACTAAATGGGGAGTGCTAATATTTGGTTTCAACCATCCCCTTCACTAAAGCACCAAAATATAATATAACCCCTTATCTCAATACAATCCAGGTTTAATCTCTTGGCTCATATTGCCACATGTGCCTTTTCCACTGTACAAACACCAAGCTTAGAATATTATACATTGAAAGTATAAGTAAACTATCTTTAAAAGGGTATCTGAAAGCAAATTTGGAGAGTCGCTTGCTAATACTGCAAGAGCTTCACAATTTTCTTATAAAGATTTTGTTCTCCATAGTCAGCTTCTTTTAAAACCATTTATCAATTTCTCTATCTTCATATATTGAAATGTGTCCCTAGGAATGAACTTGAATTCTCGCCATCTACTTGGTGGCTGGGAATGTCCATACCCCTTTAATATATAAATACATTCTGAATTTTTCTCATTCAGTTGGTAAGATCTGTGAAGCACAGAAAATAGCATTTCAAAAAGGAACCACAAGGGATCATTTACTGCTCCAGTACTTTGAAAAATCTATGAAATTCCTTTATGGCTTCTTCATTATATTTTCAATGGAACAATTAGTTTGAGTGGCTACAAACACTGAATTTTCATGACTACATTAGCCTTTGAAGCCAAAATTATTGAATTCATTATTCTTTATGCAAAATATAGTGGGATGTGTTGAGTTTGCCATTAAAAGGCATAAGTTGCCTTCAACTGGAAAACTAGTTGAAAGTTAATTTTCTAACAGCCTATCTGGTCACACTTTAAAACCCACACAGTTTGCATAATTTAGTAGTTTGTGCCAAGGATATATTTTTCAATGGTTGAAAACAGTAGCTCTGGTGTGTGTGTATGTGTGTGTTTAGAAAAGCTTTTTGCAATGGAATAATATCAAGCACAAAAATTCCTCCCTTGAAAATATTATTAGTAATCTCTAAATGTAATAAGACATTCCTGTGCCCATTTTGTTCAACCATTCATTATAATTACCTAAAATTTACCGAGGCTACAGCTATAGTGGGAACTGAAGTCTCTTTCTGCAGCTAGCCAAGGTAAAATTAGTACAAAACACCTGAAAATACTGTAGTTTTACACCCACTACTGGAACTCAAGTGCTCTACACTTTTGAATTGTGGAAGTTTCAGGTATTGGAGGGAATTTTGCAAGCTATGGACTAGCATACACTTTCTGTAAACATGAATATTTCATTTCAATATGTGCTCATTTAATTCTTTTGATTCTCTACTGATATTGTTTCCGTGCAGCTGTTTTTATAGAAAAAAAAAATGTCTGATGGAGTTTTGGGCATTAGATTTCCAACTTGTGCTCAAGAAAGAAAGAGAGAGAAAGAGAGAGAAGGATTCATTTTGTGAGTCATTGAGGCAAAAGTATTTTTTGTTGTTGTTGAAGGAAATGGGTCCATTAGAAAATTAAAAGACAGCCATTTATTACATAACAACAGTGACACATTCTTGCATATCATTACAGATTCTTACATATTATTAGAGGCTCTGCCTTTGTGCAAGTATCCTAGAATCTGTATTTCTGCAAACCTAGGCTATATAGTATGGTTTATTGCTCCCTGGCCACAAATGTGTATAGCACATCACTGTAAAAAATATATAGATTGCCAATATGTTAACGGTAGTACATCGCAAAGCACGTGTTTATATAAATGTCTTTTAAAAACAGGACTCTGAAGACAATTTAAAGGGGGAACACTTATATGCCAGGGAAAGTCTTTACCATAATCAGATGCATAGGTTTGTAATTCATAGAGGTGAATCAGTAAGCACACATCTGGCACATTGTGTACATCACTGAAAATTTTGTATGCACTGAATGACTGAGCTACACTACTGCTTAAAGAAATTCTTTCTCTAGAGCATATACAGGGGGAGGAAATCCCCCTCAGGAACGGTCATAGAGGAGGGGAATAAGGGGAAAATGGGAGGGAGAGAAGAATGGGAGGATACAAGAGATGGGATAACCATTGAGATGTAACAAGAATAAATTAATAATAAATAAAAATATAAAAAATAAAATAAATAAAATACCCTTACATGACAGTAGCTTTTATTTTGTAACTTCACTTGCTTATTGTTTCAGTCTTGCAATAAAGCTTAAAATAAAATACTAGTATGCTGTGAAGCTGTATTTAAAAATTCTATCTTTATATTATTATTATTGTGATGATGATGATGGTGATTATATAAATTCTCTATAATTTAAATATTGTTCTTTCTTATAAAAAGTTTAATCTTTAAGCTATTGGCTGTACTTGATTTGGAAAGGAGACTGTACCAAACAATGATCAAAGAAGAATCATCCATTCTATGCCTTTTCTTTTGTCTGGTCACAGAGATATATTATGTTAGCAGCTGTGATAGTTGTTGTTTGCTGCCTCACATTATTTTACCTATGTATTTACCATACCATAGTCCACTTTCCCTTGCACAAATATAAGAACCTCCTTTTTCACATACTGATATACCACATACCTGAGGCCTGGTCAAAACACTGATATTCTGTGCTATATTGTCATTTGACTGATGTCACCATTTGGTATGCTTCATTGTCCCCTTATTGCTACATCTCATTTGTTGCTAGAGAAAATATCGTGACTGGGTGTTTTCCTTCCGTTTGTCCCATGACCTACTCACCCAAGTAGCTGAGCATGAGTCATAGGTCTTTCTAAAGCCAAACTGCTGGCTAAATCAGATTCTTGTCTTACAAACTGGTGACATACCTGTAACACTGGTCTTCGAAACATGGCTTCGGTTTTTTGTTTTTGTTTTTTTTTTTACATCTAATCTTTAGGCTTTTTCTGACGCACAGGGCCCTATTCAACATTATTCTTTTTGTTGGTAGAAAGATTTCTTTCTTAAAATTTAGAACACAAAGTTATATCTATCTAGACTTCTATAGAGTCTGGGTAATCTACATGAACATCTTCTACGTTCATGACTTGCTACCCTTAGGAAGTCGTTAGGAAAACTGGCACGTTGGAGCTGCCTTCTCCTTTTGGCTTCCTCTGAGAGAACTTCCTGGGAGTCTGCCAAGTACTTTCCATTCTTCTCAGTGACTGTTTGATTTGACTTGTTTCACCACAGATCTGTGTGTAAAAAATATGAGCACCTGCTTCATTAATGAATACCTTTAAAACCAATTTGCTTATTTTGAACTTAAGGAGGGTGTATGGTCAACAGAAGCTTAATCTTTGGTCAGTTGATCTGGGTGAATTTAGAGAAAGTTCCTTTGTCCATCTTTTACACGTTCCTTTGCTTTGGCCTCTTCTCCAGTTATGTGTTTCTGGTCTAATCTCCAAAACATCCCAGCTATGTTGCCAGGAATATTTTCTGGAGCTCAACAAAAAAGCTCTCATTCATATACAGGTTTATGTTGTTTTCCATCTCAAAGACTAACTTGAAAAATTCTTCAAAGTACACATCCTTTATGAGCCCTTAAATGTTGTGGGGTTGTGACAAAACATCTTGAACTCTTTCCTACTTAGATAAATGCCATATAGTGATTGTTATATCTTCAACCAACCCTGAATCTCCATATAACAAAGTTGCCGTTCAGCTTGGATGGTTATAAGGCAAGAAGGAACATATTGGTACTCTGTGTCTGATTTCCAGTCTTTGTCATTGGAAATCTATTTATA
>OU015756.1:35443189-35463170 GCA_907169655.1 Acomys percivali | reverse complement strand
AAGCTACTCCAAAACATAGAATTGGATGGAACATTACCAAATTCATTCTATGAGGCCATAGTCACGTTGATACGTAAACCTCACAAAGACTCAACAAAGAAAGAGAATTTCAGACCAATTTCTCTTATGAACATCGATGCAAAAATACTAAATAAAATACTTGCAAAATGAATACAAGAACACATAAAGGATATCACTCATCATGACCAAGTAGACTTCATTCCAGGCATGCAGGCATGGTTTAATATACGGAAATCCATCAATGTAATCCACCATATAAACAAACTGAAAATAAAAAAAAACCACATGATCATCTCTTTAGATGCAGAGAAAACATTTGATAAAATCCCAAACTCATTCATGTGTAAAGTTTTAAAGAGATCGGGGATACAAGGCACTTTTCTCAATATAATAAAGGCTATATACAGCAAGCCAAGAGCCAAAATCAAAGTAAATGGTGAGATACTCAAGGAAATTCCTCTAAAATTGGGAACAAGGCAAGGCTGCCCACTCTCTCCATATCTCTTCAATATAGTACTCGAAGTTCTTGCCAGAGCAATAAGACAACAAAAGGAGATCAAGGGTATCCAAATGGGAAAGGAGGAAGTCAAACTATCCCTATTTGCAGATGATATGATAGTGTACATAAGTGACCCTCAAAATTCCACCAGAGAACTCCTACAGCTGATAAATACTTTCAGCAATTTGGCTGGAGACAAAATTAACTCAAAAAAGTCTGAAGCCTTCCTATACACAAATGACAAGCTTGCAGAGGAAGAAATTAGAAAAGCCACACCCTTCACATTAGCCACAAGCAATATAAAATATCTAGGAGTTACTCTAACTAAGAAAGTGAAGGACTTGTTTGAAAAAAGTTTCAAAACTCTGAAGAAGGAGATTGAAGATGACATGAGAAGATGGAAGGATTTTCCTTGCTCATGGATCGGGAGAATTAACATAGAAAAATGGCCATCCTACCAAAAGCAATCTACAGATTCAATGCAATCCCTATCAAAATACCTACACAATTTTTTAAAGACATTGAAAGTTCAATTCTGAACTTCATATGGAAAAACAAAAAACCCAGAATAGTAAAAACGATCTTGTACAATAAAAGGTGCTCCGGAGGAATCTCCATACCTGATCTCAAATTGTACTATAAATCAATAGTAATTAAAACAGCATGGTACTGACACAGCAACAAGCTGGTTGATCAGTGGAATCGAATTGAAGACCCAGATATGAATCCGCACACATATGGTCACTTGATTTTTGACAAAGAAGCCAAATCCATTCAATGGAAAAAGGATAGCATCTTCAACAAATGGTGCTGGTCTAACTGGAGGTCTATGTGTAAAAAAATGCAACTGGACCCATATTTGTCACCTTGCACAAAACTCAAATCCAAGTGGATTAAAGACCTCAACATTAAACCAGAGATACTACGTCACTTAGAAGATAAAGTGGGGAAGAGCCTGGAAAATATTGGCACAGGAGACAACTTCCTGAACAGAACACCAACAGCCCAGGCCTTAATGTCAACAATTAATAAAGGGGACTTCATGAGGCTGAGAAGCTTTTGTAAGGTTGGAGACACTGTCAAGAGAAAAAAGCGACAGCCGACAGACTGGGAAATGATCTTCACCAATCCTACATCTGACAAAGTTCTAATATCCAAAATATATAAAGAACTCAAGAAATTAAACACCACCAAACCAAATAACCCAATTGAGAAATGGGGCATGGAACTAAACAGAGAATTCTCAATAGAAGAATATCAAATGGCTGAGAAACACTTAAAGAAATGCTCAACCTCTTTAGTCATCAGGGAAATGCAAATCAAAACAACTCTGAGATTCCATCTTACACCCATCAGAATGGCTAAGATCAAAAACTCAAGTGACACCACATGCTGAGAGGATGTGGGGAGAGAGGAACACTCCTTCATTGCTGGTGGGAATGCAAACTAGTACAACCACTTTGGAAATCTATCTGGTACTATCTCAGAAAACTGGGAATAGGGCTTCCTCAAGACCCAGCTATTCCACTCCTTGGAATATACCCAGAAGATGCACCAGCACACAACAAGAAAATTTGCTCAAACATGTTCATAGCAGCCTTATTCATAATATCCAGATCATGGAAACAGCTTAAATGTCCCTCAGTAGAAGAATGGATAAAGAAACTGTGGTACATTTACACTATGGAATACTACTCAGCTGTTAAAAACAAGGAATTCCTGAAATTTATGGATAAATGGATTGAGCTAGAAATGATCATAATGAGTGAGTTAACCCAGAAGCAGAAAGACTCAAATGGTATATTCTCACTTATATCTCCATACTAGCTCAATGGGCATGTCCCACGAAAGCCTTCCCTTATCAGGAAACTGAGACCGAGGGGAGGACATCCTACTGGGACTCTAGATGAGAGAACAATGGGAAAATAGCAATGTAGAAGGACCCAGTGGGTCCTAGAAACATACAAGTAGAACATTATGATAGGCAGATTTGGGTCAAGGGGTGCAGCTCAAACTAAGGCACTAGCCAAGGACAATACGGGCGGTAAAACTTAAACCCTTACCCAGATCTAGCCCATGGACAGGACAGTCTCCACACTTGAGTGGAGAGTGGAATTTGACTTTCTCATGTACTCTGGTGCCTCACATTTGACCATGTCCCCTGAAGGGGAAGACCTGGTGGCACTCAGAGGAAGGACAGCAGGTTACCAAGAAGAGACTTGATACCCTATGAGCATATACAGGGGGAGGTAATCCCTCTGAGGAACAGTCATAGGGGAGGGGAATAAGGGGAAAATGGGATGGAAGGGAGAATGGGAGGATACAAGGGATGGTAACACCATAGAGATGTAACAAGAATAAATTAATTTAAAAAATTGATAAAAAAACTTGTTTCCTTAAATAAAGCATATATGCTAACTGTTTTATGCAAATCTTTTTATTTCCTCAGAGGGAGGGATGAGAGTCATATCCAAGCTTTACCAACTGGGCTAAGGCCAGAACATTTGTATTTTACTATTCCTAAGCCTACCCCTAGAAACTTCTAGTCACCATACAATCTAACCTCTGCATGCCTCGACCTTGAAGGCCTTAGCTTCCAGCCTCTATCTGTTAACCTTAGTCCAAAATGTTCTAAGCTTCCCAGACTTTCTGCTGAATAAGCTTATTCTTTCTTGTTCTTTCTGAATTATGGCTGGTTCTTTCAACTCAGCTGTTCTGGCTCAAAATTCCTTTCCAAGCTGACTGATTCAAATTCGTTTCTCTCTGCTTCTCTTTGAATTGTTCTGCTTGGAAAAACTGCCTCAGAATTTTTTTGCATAAACTGAACTGCACCAAACACTACTATATTCCTGAACTCTCCTATACCGTCTCCACAAATCCCTGATCTTTCTGTGCTCTTCTTACACAGCTTTTCAATCCTGTCTGTTCTAGTGAGAGATAGTTGTATCCTACATCTGGCTCATTCAGTCAAATCTTTTTTCAGATTCTGCACTTTGTCTATTTCTCATTTAACCAAGTGTTTGTAATTAAAGGAGTGTAGTAAACCCCACCCAGATAGATTAAAGGTGTGTCCTGTCTATATTTCAGCAACAGGAACTAAGGGTGTGTACTAAAAGTGTCTGCATTCCAGCTGGAACATACAGACATAGGTCTTTGGGTGTGTTTCTCTGCCAAAGCAACCATGTTGCTGGATTTAAATTCCTCTACATTTTTGTCAGTTTGTTCATGTTCCAGACCATTTTTTACTGCATTTTCTTTTATGCAGAGCAGTGTAATTTATATGTCAAATAACACTAAAATACAATGAACTGGAAATGTTTTAACTAGAAAAAAAACTAAGGTAAAATTGCATTCTGTAGAAATGTTATCCAAAAATGATTTTTAAAAAATGATTAGGCTCTCTAAATGAGTCACTGTCTCAAATATATTCAGTAACTTTTCATGTCCATTTCCTCAAAGAACTATGATGTTGAATTTACTTAGAATGCAATAGTGGTCCTTATGGTGTTGCTATACAGAAATCACATATCCCAGGAAAATTGTGAAACAATAGCAGAATATATTCTTTCAATATTTATGTGTACATTATCCTACACTTTGTCATTCCCCATTATCTAACACTATGCTTTATGGGCACAAACACACACACACATGTGTGCGAACACACACACAAGTATATATACATGTGTATATGTACATATGTATGTGTGCATATACAAATACATGTATAGGTATACATATATACATACATTCATGTGCATACATATGCTTTTTGTTTGCTTTACTTTCTGAGTTTCTATCACCTCACTCTCTAGTGTACTTTACAGATTCCTTGATTGTCCTGAAATTTTCATTATTTCCTTTATCTTTATAGTTGTATAATAGTCATTGTGCATATGTATTTTCATTATCAGGCTAAAAATGAACATCTTAAGTGGTTTAATTTCTTTGCTATCAAGACTAAAATATAATAAACATAAATATTCAAATATATCTGTAGTAGGACTATTAATTATTATGAAATGGATGAGTTATAAGAAATAATCAATAATAATTTCCATATTGACAAGTCTCAATTAATTTCTAATCTGTTTAGAAACCATTAACTAAGTGCTTCCTCTTTTTTTCCTCTTTTCTCAAAAAAGATGACTTTTTTTTTAATACAACATATTCGGAATACATTTTCTTTCTCATTACTTCTTCCAGTTCCTCTCAACCTTTTCTCATTTCCAGTTCACACTCTTTCTGTCACTCATTTAAAAAAAATCATGCATCTAAGTAGTAATAACAAAATGAGATAAATTTACAAAATCAGAACAAGATGGAACAAGCGAATTAGAAAATTAGCTAAAGCAAAGGCATAATCATCACAAAAAAACAAACAGTTATGTATTCCCACAGGCAGACATTTCTTAAAAAACCACAACCAGAAGCCATAATATATATGCAAAGAACCAGTATAGTTGGAATGAAACAAACAAAATTATCCTAAGAACAGTATGAGACAAAGAACCTCCGAAGCTGCTGTTGAGCTCATTTAATGTTGACCATCTATTGGTAGACATGTGGCCTACCCTTAGGAATAGTAAACTTCTCTAGTTAGGTTCCCATGGAAAAAAAATAATTAATTATTTCAGGTGATTATCAAATAAAGATGGCTTCTGGGCTAGAGATGGCAGAGGAGTGCTCCTTTTCCTTTCAGCTCATGGACCATTTCTGGTACAGATACTTGAAGTCTCTGGTGTGAAAAGAAGAACTCAAACCCTGAAGGGGTCCCTACAAACATCTTGGCCAGCAAGGAAATGTTGAGGGAGAAATAAGAAGGAAAACTCAGTTTAGCACAACAAAGCTCGTGCTGGATCAAAATTTCTGGACTATGTTGCCTGTCTGAATATTACCAATATATTTTTAAAATGGTATGATATACAAGGGAAAGTTTCCTATTGAATTGTATTGTAATTCACCCTTGGAGAATAAGGCTGCAAAATTACAACTAAACTAAACTCAAAATACACGTCATTTCTTCCAAGAATATGGGTTCTAGAGATAGGCTATATGTATTAGCTTAAGGATCTGTGGAAGGTTTTGACATGGTCTTGGTCGCAGGGTTGTACAGAGTTCATTTGTGATCTAAATTACATGTGACAAGCCAGTTGTGGTGGGGCATGTCTGTAATCCCAGCACTCAGGAGGCAGAGGCAGGCAGATCTCTATGAGTTTGAGACCAGCCAGGTCTACAAAATGAGTCCAAAATAGCCAGGAATATAAAGAGAAATTGTGTCTCAAAAAGTAAAAATAAAAAAAATAGTTCCAAAACTATTTCTTTTTTTTTTTTTTACTGATTATTTATGTGAGATGGAGTTCTCAAGACTGACAATCATAAATGTCAAAATTTTGGGGATAGCTGGGTTCTGGTCATTGACAAATAGATGGAACTAGAGATGATTATACTTAGTGAGGTCATCCAGAAGCAGAAAGACTCACATGGTATATACTCACTTATAATTGGACACTAGCCCAAAAGACATGTCCCATGAAAGTCTTCACTTACCCAGGAGATTGGAATAGATGTAAGGACATCCTATTGGGACCCTAGGTAAGAGAAATATAGGACAATTGGGAAATAGAAGGATCCAGAGGATCCCAGAACCTACAAGAAGAGTATCATGATGAGTAGATCGGGGCCCACCAGGATCTGCTCAAACTACTGTACAAACCAAGGACAATACAAACAGTAAACATGAAACCCCTGCTCAGATCTAGCCAATGAGCAAGATGGTAAGTGGAGATTGGGGACTGACTCTGACATGAACTCTGATGCCCTATATTTGACCACTTCCCTTTGTGGAGAGGCCTGGTGGTGTTCACGGAAAGAATAAACAGGCTACCAAGATAAGACTTGAAACCCTATGACCATATAAAGGGGGAGGAGGTCCCACTTGGTCAAAGACCTAGGGGAGGGAAATAGGGTGAAAGCGGGAAGTAGGGAGGAACAGGAGCATACAAGTGATAGGATAACAATTGAGATGTAATCTGAATAATTTAATAAAAAATAAAAATAAAAAATTTTGTCAGGGATAAAAAACACTGAGGATCAGGCCAAGACTTTAACTCCAGAACTATAGAGGAAGAGATATATGGATATATGTGAATTCAGTGTCAGCTTGCTCTATAAAGTGAGTTCTAGGTCAGCAAGAACTACACTATAGGACACTGTCTGAAAAATATAAACAAAAATAAGATCCTGTACATTATACAGTACAAAACATTTTCCAGAGTTAACTTTATATGTGAAAATATGTACATCAATTTCACAAGTATTCCAAATTGCTTTCATATTCAAGAAATGGTGAAAACAATACATAGACCAAATAATTATTTTAAAATAACTTTTTGATGATTTGTTATCAGTAAATGCTTCATTTGTAGATCTAAAGTACAAAATTATGTAAAAATTATTAAGCAAGGAATCATTACTATTTTTAAAAATTATGCACTGTTTTGATTTTTTACATTTATTTGTAATTTTTATAAGCATTACAAATTTTTTTAGTTTTGAAAATGTTTTGATGATTTTCTATAATTATATCATTTCTCTTTTCTATTTCATCCCTCCAAATACTCCCATATCCCCTTTGTTCTCTTTCACATTCATAGCTTTATTATTATTTTTATTTAAAATAAAATTATTATATTTTATTTAAAATATTTATTTATTATTTATTTATTTATACAATAAATTCTGAACTCTTATATTTGTTCATTCTTGTTACATACACATTTACATATATAAATAAATAGAGAAATACAGAAAAACAGCCTTTTCAGTCTGTATAATGTTACTTCAGTTGGTTAGGTTTTCTGAGCTGAGATTGTATTTAATTAAATACCAAATTGGTGTGTTTTTCTCTGGAGAAAACACTTTCTTCTGCTCCTAGTATTCCTTAGTTCCATTGCTTATAGTTCTTTGTGTAGAATTAACATCTTTTGCTCTCCCCAACCCCACTTAAACACATCTATCTTCGTCTCTGTTCAGCTTACAGTAAGGGAGTTTGTGTTCCTAAGACATTTTGGTATAGCTTCTGACCTATGAAGCACAGTTCCACAGCAAGCTCCCTATTCCTCTGGATCTTATGTATTTTTGTCCCAATGTCCACAAAGAGCCCTGAGCTGTATGTGAGGGAGTTACACTTTTTAACCTTCTCTACAGCCCCACTTTCACCAGTCTCCATACAGTGGTTCATGTCATAATAGTTTTGCTCTGCACTTCCTGTAGGCTAATGGCTGTTGTGTCCCCTGGACTTTTATTTTTTTATCCATTTGCAAATTCATCTTAGCAAATTCAAGGTTTTTCCCATTTTCATACTGGAAGACAACAACTCCTTTGTAAGCTTACAAGCAGTGGAGACAGTGAAAAATTGAAGCATTTGTCTCCAGAGGATTAAGCGATCAATGGAAGTGATTAAAAGGAAAGCTTGCAAAGGAGCAAGAGACAAAGAGGTAGAGGAAAACAGACTTCTCATAAGCCCGTTGAAATGATTTGATTTTCCTGTCTCACTGCTCCTAGAGTAAAATCTGCAAAACCAGACCCTCCAGCCTATGGAGTGCAGCCTTGCTTCTTATAATTGGACAGGGCATGTTAGTTAGAAATGTCAGACTGCAAGCGAGCAGCCCTCACAGAGGCTGTGGGTGTGTCTGTGGCAGCAGAGTTTGTTATCCTTTCTATGTCTGGAATTAAAAAAGCTGGAGGCTATGGTGGGAAGGGATTTTCCCATTTCTGTTTTAAAATAAGGTAGAAGACAGGAAGGCAACAGCTCTATTATGTCAGATTTTTCTATCTGTTTCCACTTTGTGAACTCTAAAGAGAAAAAAAGAACAAATTTCTGCCTCATTATCTGAAGAAAGAGTAGAGGCTACCTTGAGATCTTCTATTAAAATACCAGAGATGATCAAACATACATACTTACATACATACATACATACATACATACATACATACATACATAAAATTGTAAAAGAAATCTCAAAACTAATATATCTGGAAGGTAATTACATAAGTTTACTCTGAATTCAAGGGTTGATAAAATTATAAATTATATGAACTTTGTCGAAATTCAAATCATAATATATGAGATTTTATTTAGCATAACCTTGGAGTCTGCAAATTTTCTCTTCAGTGAATATTCCCTTCATTTTAACTAATTCGACCTGTCACTGACCATCAAAAGTTAAGTAGTAAAGCATTCAGTAAGTATAAGGTTGTTTTGTTTCATACAGGTAATACCAAAAAGCCCACACTATATATTTTTACTTATTATGTTGAATTATAAAAATTGATTATTTATATTTCTTTGTGTATGCATTTACATGTTTGTATGGATAGATGTTCTTTTTCTTCCATTCTGAGTGTGGGTGTATACGTGTTTATGTGTGTGCATGTGCACGTGAAAGGCAGGAGAGGGCATCATATTCATAGAGATGCATTTACAAATGATTATGAGCCTTACAATTATTCCTGAAAGGGTTCTAGGAATAAAAGTCTTTGCTCCTGGAAATGCTGGAAGTGCTCTTAATCTCTTGCTGCCTTTCCAGACCATTTTGTTGTATATTTAAATTTTTTTATTAATTTATTCTTGTTACATCTCTATGGTTATCCCATCCCTTGTATCCTCCCATTCTCCCCTCCCTCCCATTTTCCCCTTATTCCCCTCCCCTATGACTGTTCCTGAGAGGGATTACCTCCCCATGTATATGCTCATAGGGTATCAAGTCTCTTCTCGGTGACGTGCTGTCTTTCCTCTGAGTGCCACTAGGTCTCCCCCTCCAGGGGACATAGTCGAATGTGAGGCACCAGAGTACATGAGAAAGTCATATCCCTCTCTCCACTCAAGTGTGGAGACTGTCCTGTCCATGGGCTAGATCTGGGTAGGGGTTTAAATTTTACCGCCTGTATTGTCCTTGGCTAGTGCCTTAGTTTGAGCGGGACCCCTTGGCCCAAATCTGCCTATCGTAATGTTCTACTTGTAGGAATTCCTGAAATTTGTGGATAAATGGATTGAGCTGGAAATGATCATAATGAGTGAGTTAACCCAGAAGCAGAAAGACTCAAATGGTATATACTCACTTATATCTGCATACTAGCCCAATGGGCATGTCCTACGAAAGCCTTCCCTTACCAGGAAACTGGGACAGAGGGGAGGACATCCTATTGGGACTCTAGATGAGAGAACCATGTGAGAATAGCAATGTAGAAGGATCCAGTGGGTCCTAGAAACCTACATGTATATTTAAATTTTAAAATACTACTACAAGTTCGTTTCTTCTTTATAATTTTTTGTTCATGTACATACACTCAATTTCCAGTAGTTTCTACTGATGATAGTCTCTTTCCTTGTCTCTTTCTCTCTTTCTTTCTTTCTTTCT
This sequence comes from Acomys percivali, assembly GCA_907169655.1. Lineage (NCBI taxonomy): Eukaryota > Metazoa > Chordata > Mammalia > Rodentia > Muridae > Acomys > Acomys percivali. The sequence goes on along the minus strand of OU015756.1, from coordinate 35,453,228 downwards.
TTCTTTCTTTCTTTCTTTCTTTCTTTCTTTCTCTCTTTCTTTCTTTCTTTCTCTCTTTCTCTTTGGTTTTTGTGAGACAAAGTTTATCTATATACCAGCCCTGGTTATCCTGGAACTCACCTTGTTAACAAGGCTGGCCTCAAACTCACAGTATTCCGCTCCCTCTGCCTCACAGGTGATGGGATGAAAGGCATGCACAACCACCCCTGCCTGTTATTCCTTTCTTGTGTTCCTGTCTGTGCTCATGGAGTAGCTCCTTCTGGAAGAATAAGAAATGTGATAAGGACCAAGATAATACTCCACACGTAGAAGGATGCTCTCTCCAATGGAAAAACTGACCACCACAGGGAGATTACTGCATTAAAATATGGTGTATCTACAGATCTGAAATAAAGGGAAGAGACTTAAGTAACAATACAGTAAAGGACTGTAAATCCAAAATTGTGAAAGATGCATATCAAATCAAATTTGCGATAGATATCAATACTTCCGATGTACCTATTGCGAAGACACAACCATGTCTGAAATTATCATTTGAGTTATTGCATCTGTAACAAAAAGTGACTTTGCCTTGAAAACTACTTCAAGCTTTATGCAATTAAAGTAGGTATAACATCTCTCTAAAACATCTATTTCAAAATAATCTGGGAGTGCTAGCAACTAAAATGGAAATGTTATATATATTTAAGGCAGGGTCCAGAATCACTTTTCAGAAGTACTGTATTCATACCTACCTATGAAATGTTCTGGAAGTCTACGAAGAGAAAATGAATATATTTACTTAGGAAATCTCTGCAATAGTGAAAATAAATGAACAAACAACGAAGCAAATAAATACTGCCAGGGCAAGTAAAGAAATCAATGTTGATGTGATTTTCCTAGTTGTATCCCTGTTTACTCTGTTCTGTATTGTTTTATAGAACAAGGTAAAAGGACATATAGGTAAGCATGCCTAAAATTCCCAGGAGACACTGTAAATTCTGCCAAATCGTATTCAGTCTTTCAATGTTATTAAAAAGACAGAGGATGATTATAATCTTTGGATATTAGATGAACATTGAAAGTATTTATATCTGTATTCTTTATGTTTTGTTTCATGCTTTCTGACCCTTTCAATTACAAAATTATGTTCCCAAACATTCCTGACTCCTTTTGCCCCATCATTTTTCAAATATATTATACAATTATAACTTTTGTAATAGAAACACATTTTCCATTACTTACAATTAAAACATTTATATTTTTCTTGAAACATATTTTCTTGTTAATAATTTGCTTTTAATTCATGTCTCTGCCAAAAATATTATTTGGACATTTCAGAAATTGACAGACCCATACAGTTTACACTAAAAGTGCTGTTTTACTGTGAATAATTAAACTCTCTCATTCTTTAAATTTCACTACAGTCTAATTTTTATATGTTATCGTGAGTGGTATAACAAAGTATAATTTTACCACATCTCATGGTATAAATCAATTTTACTAGTTAACATAATTGAGTCAAAGCTACTAACAAGGGTGGAAGTCAGAAGTCTAAAAAGATATCACTTTAATCAACCAAAAGTGTTCCTGAGTATGACTTCTATCAGGTGATAGTTACATGTCCGAAGTTAAGAGACTAAGATTGTATAGTGAGTCAGGGTGAGCTGAATGCGGATGATTCTGAAAACAACGTCTGCCAACGTTGGGATTTTTTTCCCCAGGTGCACTCCTGCAGAATCAGTAACATGTCCTAATGAACCCAATTATGCTTCCTCTCCTGGGACTTATGCCCCTTCTCCAGAAGGAATGCGTTTTAGGGATGTTGAAGTATTTCTATGATGTTCAAATATGCTCAAAAGAGTCTTAGATTTTCACTTCGCTTGATGAAAACTGCCAAGGCTGTATGGCATAAATGTGTTCTTTCAGTTATAGATGGTGGGAAAGTGGTTTGAGTTCAAAGCGAGTTTAAATAAACTCTGGATAAAGAGACTGCCTTCCTTCCTTCCTGATAACCACATACTTTTCTTATACTTCTATATATTAAACCCACACACATGCAAACAAACAAACACACACACACACACATACATAAACAAACAAACAAACACATATCACTTCATCCACTTGAACTCAGCTAAAAATTTACTTCCTGAACAACAACATTCAAATTATATCATCTTAGAGGATTAGGCTTTTAGAGAAACAAAGATAATTGGACAATAAGAATTAATATATACCAGTAAAGTCAACTCTAAAAAGCTACTCTACTTTTCATGTCTGGTAACATTAACCTTCATGATATATCTCTAGATGTATATTGTGGCTGAGTTTCATAGGAAATATTAGCATTACTGTTGTCAGGGTGTAAGCAAATTTACTCCTTTTTGTTCTGCATGCCTTTGATTTTCATATATAAAGTTTCTATTCTATTCAAAAAGGCGGTTCTAGTGCTAGAGATCAATCTCAGTGGTAAAAAACACTTGTAGCACTTGCAGAGGATCCAGCTTCAATTCCTAGCATCCAAAGGGTGGTTCACAAACTACTGTCACTCCAGTCTAGCGAGCTGATCTATTTTTCTGCTTTTGACTGCCATTGTACATATGTGGCTCACATACATATATACTAGCAAAACATCCATACACTAATAATAATAATAATAATAATAATAATAATAATTATTATTATTATTATTATTATTATTATTATCTTCAAAATATAATCCATGAATTTATAATCCTTTTCATTCCATATTTTTTGTTTGGAAAAATCTATTTTTAATAACAGGATAAAAAATAAATTATAAAACCTATTGTATTACAAGATATTCTACAAGATCTTCTTGTAATATTCTGGAGTCATATCAATCTGTATCTGTATGGCACAAATGATTATAATGCCAAAATGGGGAGACCTGGTGGCACTCAGAGGAAGGATAGCAGGCTACCAAGAAGAGACTTGATACCCTATGAGAATATACAGGGGGAGGAAGTCCCCCTCAGTCACAGTCATAGGGGAGGGGAGTAAGGGGAAAATGGGAAGGAGGGAGGAATGGGAGGATACAAGGGATGGGATAACCAGTGAGATGTAATATGAATAAATTAATAAAATAAAATCATTCCACATTTTTGTTGTGTGTTTTAATGTGCTTTCTAGACTGTGTGGTATGTTTTGTTAAGGCATGTCGAAGTCCTTAGAATGGGAAGGTGGTCATTCGATGTCATAAATTACTAGTATTTGGAGGTATAGTCTTTGAAAAATTGTTACAGTTATATGACTTTATGATGCTTGGGTTTCAGTGAGATCATTGGTTGCATAGAGCACCATCATTGGCTTATCTCGGCATGTGTTGTGCTTGGTTAGGCTTTGATGCAGCAAGGTTTCAACAGTATTATGGTCTTAGTCTACATAGCCATAGAGCCATACTGACAAGTATCATGCATTCTGTTATTGCATCAAATACTATCACAATATTAGATTAAGTGACAATGCAATTAAGGCTGATATTTCACAGATGTTCGTATTTGCAAAGTTCCCACTATTCAAGTTAATTTGATTTGAAATTAATAGAAAGATATTAAAATGTCTATTACTGAAAATGAATCCACAAAGAAACAGAACACACTAAAATATTGAAAATAATAGGCCACATATTGGTATCTGCTTACCAATTAATAATTTGTGTAATTTTTCCAACTAATAATTTGCATCCACAAGTGTTAAAATCACAAAAGTGAATATTTCTGCTATTGTTAATTATATTTTGGCTATATTCTTGACAATAATGAATTTAAAAGTAAATGAAAGATCTTTTTTTTGTATTTGGATATAGATAGATATTGGACACAGACATTTTTCAAGCTTCCAAAAACATATTTACTTAAAGCTATGAAGCTTCTGACTGCTTCCAGAAGGGGCTTTAGAATGAGAAAATAACTCTCAGAAACCATTTCATCCTTCAGATAATCCAAAAGATTATGCGATGAGTATATTAGGAAAGTGAACTCAGAGAAATATTTGGTTCAGATAGTCTACCGATCCTTTAAATCCTATATGTATATTATTTGTTTCATTCGCTGTCTACATTACAGCTGATAGCTTAGTACTTTCATGGGACTCCTGATTATGAGAATGAGTGGGTCTCTCATTCTGGTGTCTGCTTTTGGGACCCTTTTCATTCTGTTGTCTTGCTGTGTTCAATTTTGATATGATAGACTTTGATTTATCTTACTGTATTCTGTTTTTCCATGTTTTTTGTTATATCTTAGATTCCTGTTCTTTTCTAACGAGAGACAGAAAGGCAATCGATCCAGAGGGAAGGGGTACAGGGAGGAACTTAGACGAATAAATGGAGAGGAGACAACAACTAGGAAACAGTGTATGAGAAAAGAATCTATTTTCAATAAAAGAAAATACTGAATAAAATGTTTTGAACTGCTTCTCCGAGGTCTTGAAATTTATACCAACTCAAAAGTCTAGGGTTATGACAAGTTATTCTTCTCTTGTAGTAGAATATGCCTTGTTAATATCAAGATCAACCAATATATCCATGTTTCATAAAGGTCAGGATTCCTTACTTTCACGTGACCAAATAGTATCCTATTTCATGTGTGTGTTATATGTAATAGTCTATAACAATTCATTTATTAATAGATATTTCTGTTGATTTTATATCTATACTATTAAAAATGATTGTAACAATAAACATTGGCGTTCTCCTGTGTAATCAGCATGTTGACTTTATGGACTAAATACTAGTTCTGTCTACTATTTTGAATATCCATATTGCTGTCTACAACAGCTATATTCATTATATATATTACATTCTACATACAAAGTATGCTATTATTGCCACATAAAATATTTTATAATTTAGAATTTCTTACAAAGATTAGGTAAATCCTATTACAAAGATGTTTATCTTTATATTTCTCTGGTGGAATTTTGATTTTGTTGTACATTTTCATACAACCCAAAGGCCATTTATAAGTCTTTTGCAAATTTTCCCAATATAATTTTCAATATATAATTTTAATTACATTAAATGGTTTTTCTTTCAAATTTCTTACATTCTTAGGATACAAAATTTCATAGCAAACTCCCTGATCCTCTGGTTCTTACAATATTTCCATTCCCTTTCCACAGTGTTCCCTGAGCCTTAAGCGCAGGAGTGTATTGTAGGTAGGATGTATCCATAGGAACGGGACAGCACAATTCTACATTATGACTGGTAGTGGCTATCTGTAATGGTTTCCATTTGTTGCATCAAGGAGGGGAAGAAAAGAAATCAGACTACTAGAGAGGTCAGAGACACAAGAACACAGCCCACAAATCAACAAATAGCACTCATGGGGGCTTGTAAAGATCAGGAAGCCTATAGGGGTCTGACTTAGATCCTCTGCATATATATTATTGCTTGTTGGAACCACAACACAGGAGCATGGGCTGTCCATGACTCTTTTGCCTACTTTTGGCACTCTTTTCCTCCAACTGGGTTGTCTTATGCAGCACTCATGTGGCGGTATGTGCATAGTCTTATTGAAGCTAATTAAGCCATGTTTAGTTGATGTCCCTGAGAGGCTTGAACTTTTCTTGGGGAGGCAGAGCGGGCTGTATCTAAGGGAGAGAGGTTTATGGAGGACGAGACTGGGGGTAGGCCAGGGAGGGAAAATTGCAGTCAAGACGTAATATATAACATTTCTAGCTTTTATACTAAGAGGGTATTGTGAGATAGAGAAACAAAAGTTACATGTAACTGAGGGCCATTTGCAAAAACATATGGTTCATTGATATAAATTCAGGCTTGCAGCTAAACATTTTCTCAAAAATGAATGTCTGTACGCTATCCAAACTGTCTATTTCAGGAAATGAGTAAGTTATTAGTAAAGGAAAGAGGGGAATCTAATTTTTAAACTATGTAGCATTTTGCATATTCTGAAGGAATAGCTACTGTTAGAAATGATAAGGTAATAACGTTTTATCTCTTTATAATTGTTATTTTTTAATGATTAAGATGTACTATAATTGACACTTTAATGAGTTTTTATAATGCATATTGTGTTTTCTTTAAAATCAGATTTTACTTAATTTAAGGTAGGGATACATAAAACATCCAATCAGAAATGAAAATATTAAATATGTTCATGGTATATGTGTGAGAGCTTAAAGTAGACAGCAAGAGGTATTTTATTTACAAAATGTAAATGATTCTATCCATTAATTACAGGATTTCCAGATAATTACAATCAGAAGAAAATTCATTTTATATAACAAAGCATAATAAATACTTAAATATAATCTAAGCATGGTCCAAACTTATAAGCATATACAAGTGCTGATTGATTTCTCAAAAATATGTCTTTCCTTAGAAATCATTACAGAAAATGGTGTCTCATATTTGACCTTGTCCCCTGGAAGGGGAGACCTAGTGGCACTCAGAGGAAGGATAGCAGGTTACCAAGAAGAGACTTGATACCCTATGAGCATATACACGGGGAGGAAATCCCCCTCAGTCACAGTCATAGGGGAGGGGAGTAAGGGGAAAATGGGAGGGAGGGAAGAATGGGAGGATACAAGGAATGGGATAACCATTGAGATGTAACAAGAATATGTATATGTTCATAGGGATTTTTACATATATATTTCTATTATTACACATATATATACTAGATTACCTATAGCAAGAAGAACCATGACACAATCAGGAATAATATAAGTGTTACATTCTTAGTGTTTTGGCTTTTTGTATTTTACTGCCTTGAAAAAGAGATCTTTCCTGTCTTGGTGCATCTATTTCTGAATGCAAATTAGTTTTATGCAAACATTTTGTGAGCATATTATTAAAAACCTTGGCAAACCATCTGAGGTTTTTCAAATGTTTAAGAATTTAATGTGCGTGTGCCTTGGGTTTGGTATGTAAGATTCTACATGTGATAAAATACTCAATTTTATAGCATGTTTTTATATTTGATAAATATATATAAATCACAATATATAATAGGGTATTTATATATATTTAAATGATCTGCCTTTTGACTTAATTATATTTGTTTTTGTAGTTGTCTTCTTGTTGTTTTCTTTTTACTTTACTGAAGACATAGGATAGGTAGAGCCTATCCTCGAAATTTTCTGTCCTTCTTGGGGAACAGGTTGTTGGTGAGGTTACGTATTTTTGTGGCAGTTGACTACACAGAGGTACAGGCATGCTTAGCACAAATAGCAGATCACCCTATGGCAGTTTTACATCTGCAGAAGTGATGGCTTGACGATGCCACCATGCAGGAACAGCACCAAATATTTTATAAGATCACTTACCATGTTGGAAATATTCATTTTCAAAGTTTGAAAACTTTATCTTTATTCTGTGTTACCACAATACTTAACCATGCCAAATGGATTCTCTAACATCACTTTACATCTCCAGGCTGTGTGCTTTTTTGTTGTTGCTTGCTTGCTTATTATTTTTTATGATGAGACAGGGCCTGACCTGAGTGTATCTTACATTTTATGTAGCCAGGTTGCCCTGACAATTGCTGTCTTCCTGACTCAAGTCCTGTATAGGTGGGACTAGAGTGCTGTTCTACCAGGCCAGAATTAGACATTTTCTTTCTGTATTTTCTCAAATAAAATTAACTCTATAATTGGACATAAGATTTAACTGATCTGCCATAAATATAGAAAAAGGAGATGCTGAGAATCAAGAATGAGACCCAAAGACTGCACTCGGTGGGAAAGTGACATTTAAGTATGTGCATGCCTTGGCTTCTATCCCCAGAACTGTAAAAGAAAAGGCATCATAAATATTGTAATTGAATATAGAGTTGACATAATTTGTGCTTTATAGCTTGCTCATCGTCTCAGCAGACAGACTTATCTTTTTCTTCAAAATACTTTTTCTGTCTTCAGTTAGCTACCTGTCAAATAGTGGGACTCTTCATCTTCCTTTGCAGGTGGTTGTGACCTATACATCAACTTCCTACTCCATTGTGTGTAATTAACACAAAGTATTGGGTTGTCAATCTTACCCAGTATCAAATCTCTAATATGATTTTTAAGAATATATGCAGTAATGCAACCAGATTAAACTTACACATAATTTGAATAACCAAGACATATCTCTAAAGGCTGGCCTTCAGCTGCAATATTCATTTGAGGGTTAGTGTGGAAAGTTCAAATGCGTATTCATGAAAGAACTTTATTTGGGCATGAAGTGCTCTTAAGTTTTAGGGGTTGTTGTTTTTGTTGTTGTTGTTGGTGGTGGTGGTGGTGGTGGTTCTGGTGGTAGTGGTGTGTGTGTGTGTGTGTGTGTGTGTGTGTGTGTGTGTGTGTGTATGGGTGTGTGTGTTTGTGTGCACGCCTGAAATCAACCTTGGCCTTTGTTTCTCAGGACCACTACATAGCTTCTTTTTCATGCAGATTGTTCTCACTGCGATATAAGAATCCGCATAGTATTTTAGTCTGGGTGGATCATGAATCCAGTAATATTCCTGTCTTCATTTCCCAGTGCTGGGATTGCAAATATGTCATTAGACCCATTTTTTAAATGTATTTATTTATTATGTATACAGTGTTTTGCCCTGAGTGTACACCTGAATGCCAGAAGAGGGCACCAGATCTCACTATAGGTGGTTATGAACCACCAAGTGGTTGCTGGGAATTGAACTCAGGACCTTTGGAAGAGCAGACAGTGCTCTTAACCTCTGAGCCATCTCTCCAGGCCAAGACCCATTTTTTTTGTTGTTGATGCTGAGGACTGAACTCAGTACCTCATGAATGCATACCTAATACCTTACTAATTAAATAATCTCCTTTTGAAATTTCTTTGCTTTGTTTCATAATATGACATTTGCATGTTATTCCAAACAAAGAAAATCCTATGAACTCACAAGCATTGGGGATTCTAGGTCTATTATTTATAGTTATCTGTATAAGATATACCATGTTAAAACATTCCAAGGATAAATATTCTTTTTTTGTTTGTTTGTTTTGGTTTTTTGAGAATTGCTCTGTAGACAAGGCTGGCCTCTAAATCACAGTGATCTGCCTGCCTCTACCTCTGGAGTGCTGGAATTAAAGGTGTGTGCTACCAAGCCCAGCTAAGATAAATATTCTTTAGCTAGCAATGCCATTCATAAATGAATAGGGTAATATTCATAAAGGATTTGACTGCCTTCATTTTTTGCCTTTTCTATTCAGAGACCTCGGTTTGTTTCTACAGTCATATAAAAGTTAACTTCCATCAGTAGTTGACACCTTTGAGAAACTATTATTAGTGTATGTATCTTAAAATGCCTTCTTCATTTAAATGTATGATTCTTCCTCTCTAATATAGGAAATTAATTAGGAAACAGATAGCAACAAAAATATTTTGTTTCCATGATATACACTTTGACTCCAATACATACATGTGTACCATATGCATGCATTATCCATGGCAGTGAAAAGAGGCCATTGGTTATGCTTGCACAGATGCTATGGATGGTTGTAGGCAACCATGTGGGTTATGGTAACTAAACCTAGATCTGGAAGAGCAGCCAGTGCTCTTAAGCACCAAGAAGTCGCTCCAGGCCTCAATGCAAAGATTGTGAGCATCATTTTTATAGAGTGAATGATGAGAATACAGTATTTTAACATGCTTGTGTCTAAAGTAAAAAAAAATGTTTTTACATTTTTTAAGTTCAGTAAATACAGGATTATTCCAGTATATCTTCATATTACGAAGCAGAAATCAAACATGTTTTATAAAAAGAAGCAGAATTCATATTTCTATGAAAACTATAGATTTCAGGGGAAATTTTTTCAAGAGTTATTAACATGGACAACCATCTTGTCACTTATAATAAGCTGGAAGTTATTTGCAGAAAAGTATCTTCTCTATGAATTTATATATCTTTCAAAAATATATCATTTGGGGTCTGGAAAAGTAGCTTGTTTTAAGAACACTTGGTGCTCTTGAAGAGGACCCAAAGGCCATTTCAAGTTAGGGAGCTCACAACTGCCTGTTACTATGGCTCAAGGGTTATCTGAATCCTTTGTCTGATCTCTGTCAGTCTCTGTACAC
>OU015756.1:35430216-35441596 GCA_907169655.1 Acomys percivali | reverse complement strand
TCTCTCTCTCTCTCTCTCTCTCTCTCTCTCTCTCTCTCTCTCTCTCTCTGTGTGTGTGTGTGTGTGTGTGTGTGTGTGTGTGTGTGTGTGTGTGTAAAACAGTAGTTTTAATTTGGTTGTAGTTTTAGATAAAGTCTTTAGCTGCTGCCCATATTTTTAAGTTGTTCTCTCATATATTACATTCCATCTGCGTGTGGATGCATGTGCTCACAGATGGTACAAAAGGACACTGCATTTCCATACATAGAATTGCATGTGGTCATTAGCTACCCAAAGTAGGTTCTGGAAAATTACCTCTGGTCTTCTGGAAGAGAAGCAAGCACTTTAAACCACTAGATTATTTATGCAGTCTTACAGTTTAGTTTTATAATCAGAAAACAGAGGCAGCTATAATAAGACAACAAAACCATGAATTTTAGGAAAACACAGGAATTTAGAAGATTATTTTTAATAACTAGATTCCACAAAGCAGTTTTTGAAAACTTGTAAAAAATTTATGATTCTGTCAATTTTAGTGAACTATAAAAGATGCATGCAGATAAAATTTTTGACAGCACATACACCTTTGTGACAATGACTATCATATCTGCTACCTGTACTTATTTCATTTTATTATATTGCTTTATCTTTAGTCATCTTTAAAAATTATTACAAAAGAGGCATCCTGTGGAGATTCAAGACGTGTATTCTATCCATGATATTGTGCAATAATGAAAGTAGTTAAATATCTTCTGTCTCATTGTTCATATTTATTCATAAATTATCTTCCTTCCAAAATTTGATCCCAATTCAAAGTAAGGATTTGATTACATCTAGTGGGTAGGTGCTATAATACTTATTTTGTAGAGAAATATAAAAACTATATTTTCTTTGAGCTATTAGTTGTATATTTATGAAAAAAAATGTGACATGCAAAATAGTCTTGTACAGTTCCATGATTTAAACTCTTCAGCAAAGGAGTTAAGATAACTTTTGTTGCATAGATTAGTAATAATGTAATATAAATTCAATTTAGAAAGACATCTTTATATTAAGAGATGTCCTAGATATTAATTTTGCTTAGAAACAATATAATGATTAGTAAAATGTGGTATGTGTGTTAGCTTTCTGATTCCTTGTACATTACATATTAGATGATTCTCCATTATAATATTAAAAGATAAATATTATGTTCTTCACATGTCTAGTAAACTGTTAACAAAGGGAAAATATATAAAGAAAAATTATGTCTTTACATATAAAGTGAAGTATAAACATAAATTTTATGTATATCACCATTTGTATTGTGGTAACATGAGGATAGATATTACTTGGTAATTCGGTTGAAATGAAAAATCACTGAGAATATTCATTAAACTACATATCAATAGACATACAAAGAATATTTTAAAGAAATAAACAAGCCATTCACTATGGAATTTGTTGAGACTCAAACACAGTGATAAACAATGGGAAGTTAGAACAGATTCACACTTTAAAATACAGCATTGTTGAGCCCATCTTCAGTGATAAGTCTACAAGACCAGTCCTGCTATTAAGGATTCTGGGATTATTGCAAAAGAGGTGCAAACACACACACACACACACACACACACACACACACACACACACACACACACACACACACACTTAATGGGAAAAGAGACCTTAAGATTTAGAGAGCAAGGGGGTGTTTCTGCAAGTGTTTGAGAGAGGAATGATATGATGTAATTATAATCTCAAAATATAAAATAGCAATTAGAGAAAAAGGCATATCTACATGGAAAAGACAGCCCTTGGGCTTAGAGGAAGTTATATGGCTGATTGCTGCTCTCATGGCCAGTTTGCCTGTTTCTAAACTACTTAAAGATACAAGTGGCTTCTTTTTTCAAAGATGTTCACAATATGCCCTCTATGCATAAGAAGAAATGATTCTGGCCTTACATATTATTAGGCCTGAATTTGTATCTTTACTTTACAACAAGATGAAATATTAGAGTTTTGAAAAATAGTAGTATCTAACATTTTCAGTTATCCATTTATATCAATGAGGAAATAGAAAAAAATGATACATTCTCTTTTCTGAGCCTCTGCTGAATTCACTGTGAGGAATTTTCCTTAGCATATTAAAAAGTTATCTTTAACTCCCCAGTCACTACTGACAAATTTACTTCATGTCTTCCAGATTAATCGTTGCTTCCTCCTATGACATGGTCCTTAAAAATGAGGCCTAATACTCTATGTAGCGTCCTAACCCACGGCACACGTAAGTGCACTTGGGTGCTTTGTAGTTGATAAGAAGAAATGACTGGTTAAATAGCAGATTGAAGATGGACTTAATGCTTTAGGAAAAACTCATTCTGTTTGCCATTTAGTTGGAGAGAAAAGGAAAACCAAACCATGCCTTTAGTGAGGGGACATTACATAACAGGGGCTCAGTCCTTGATTTTTCCACAGGCAGCTTCTCCATGCACTCAACATGTGATTCCTGACACTCCTTCACTGATAGCCCTGGGATCATCCAACTAGTGGTAACAACCACTGCTGTGGGCTCTCATATTCACAAAAAAAAAGCAGTAGGCTAGGAAAATTATCATGTCCTTATGTATGTACCACACAGATCTTTAACAGGGATACAATTCTTTAAAATTATACTGAATCCTATTTTCCTTCCAGTCACAGTCAGGGTCATGGGACAGGACAAATGCAGATTGTAGAATTACAGATGAAAGAAAGGAGCAAGATAATGTAAGTAAAATCATAAAATGAATTTTATGTATCATTACTTCTGATAACTGATTTTATTGCTTTGGAAAATTAATATGGCAGTCTGCTACAAAATGCTTAACCTGATTTAAATTTCAGGACACATTTGTTGGCAAATCGCTAGAAGCAATATTTTTACTCAATGAAGTAGATCTAATTTGGGTTTCAAATGCACAAGGAGGAAGGAAAAGAAGGACAAAGGAAGAGAAAGGAGGTAACAAAGAGAGTGGGCAAGAGTGAGATGCCCTGATGACAGCATTTGTTTTTCACTAACATAAAGAGCAAGCAACAATGTTCAACTTCTATACAGAAAACCTGTAAAAATATCAAAGTTTAAACTGTTTCTGTTATGGTGGATATTGATATTTTTATAAAGTCATCATGGGCCCACCATTGGGCATAATAATTTTTCCAGAGACCAGATAATGCTTTGAAGTTCTATTAGATTACACAGAAAGTGACTCATAAAAGAAAGCCCCAAATTCACTGTCACTGCGTTTTGACCAAAGACTTAATCTCAACAAATCTTCAGTTTCTCAAAAGTTGTCATAACAAAGAAAAGACAACTGGGTTTTCTAAAATGTGCTTTCCTGTTACCTTAGATGTGCTTTCTTCCATCAAATTTAATAAAAGAGTTGTGTATATCAAATACGGATAGTGTAAATATGCATGTTTCATACAGACGAAACCCCAAATCTGTAATTTCCCATTTGTCCACTGTAGAATGTTTGCAAATGTAAGAAAAATGATGTGTACATCAGTTGGTTAAATTTGTGCATCACTCACATATTTCTTGTTCTCCTTCCTTATTTATTTCTTCCTAGAGTAATTACCAATGGTAGCAGCAAATAAAACTCTCCATAGCAGTTGACCTAGAGCAAGCACGAGGTCAAAGCCTTTCAAAGGCTAATGGGAACCAGCGGTTCATAAACGTTCCACTGGACGTTTGAGAAATTTAAACATTTTTAAAAGCATGTGTGTGTGTGTGTGTGTGTGTGTGTGTGTGTGTGTGTGTGTGTATCTTGATAGAAAAGAAACTGAATTAATGCTGAATATTTGAAAGAAATCTGAAAATTTGATACCAGACTAGTGAACTAAAATTTTATTTTCTTTCTACTTACTTTCTTTTATATCTCTTCACATTTCTTACTAATTTTATTTAGTTTTTTGTTTTCTTTTGTTTGTTTGTTTGTTTACTTTCCATCTGGATCACACTTCCTTCCCTTCTCTCCTCCAGGTCCTACACTCCCACATACTCTCTTCTCCCTTACCTCTCTCCCTTTCTCCTCAGAAAAGGGGTGCCTCCCCTCCAAGTCATGCAGGCACATCAAGTCAGTCAGAACTAAGTAAATCTTCTTCCACTGAGACCAGACAAGGCAGCCCAGCTAGGGAGAAGTGATCCAAACACAGGCAACAGAGTCCATCTAATAGACAACCTGCTTCACTTTCAAGGGTACCCATATGAAGAACAAGACGCACATATACTAAAATTGATGTTCTTTTTATGTCTCTTCTATCCTAATGAAATCAAAATGCAAGTAAATGAATATGTCCTCTTATTTTATCCTAGACATTAGAACCTCTATAATTGTATTGAAATATCTTTAAATTTTCTCCATAAAGTAAAGTAAAGAAAGAATAAAACAAAAGGCAGTTGTAGATCACTAAGTTTGTTGTTTTGTTTTGTATTCATCTGTGGGTGTGATCCACTTTCCTTAGGTAAAAAAAAATTAACTCCATTCATATGAATATCATTTTACTTGAGTGAAGAAAATTAAGTAATTATAAAACTATGTCATAAACTAATATATTTAAAAGAAAAGACAAAAGGAAAATTCCCTGCATCTTTTAGTAGCAATCTCATCATCCTCTAAGGAAAAGATAGTTCTTGTCATGTACTTCAAAAGGAACAAAATCAAAATTGTTGAATAGTGGAAGAGTAATTTTCATTCCTCACAAAAGGTCGAAATGTACCATCTGTGGTTGGAGAGCTGTGGAATTCTTTCCAGAGATCTAACCTGCCAGACTATATGAGGAGACAATATTATGAAGAGAACAGACTAGCTTGCTTCTGCTTTAACCTTATTAACAGATCATTTTATCAAACAACAACTTCTAACTAATCTGTCAATAATTATAATACAGATGACAGTCAGACAATTTTCCCTAGTTAGGTGGAATTATTTGATATAGCAGAGTTTTTACTTTAAGATATCAAAGGACATTGAAGACATTTATTTGATTCTTTTTTAGAATGCGGTGCAACTATATAAATTGTATACATAAAATACTCATGTTTAAATGTGATGGATCAGTAGTCACAGAATGATTTACGATAGTTTAAGAACAGTTACTATAATAATAATACAGATTAATTTAGAAGTGTCCATCTCAATGATGAGCAGATAAATTTAGCATAAAGTGACTGAATTCTTATAATATCCTCAATGATGAGATTGTAGGAGTTTCATTCTGGAAGGTAAAATGAAGAGAGCTACTTAATCCTGCTACTGATATACAGTTACTTAAAAAATGGTGTCCAGGAAATGATGTATTATACCAATATTAGGTAAAGTTCTCTAGAAGAGAAACAATAGAATGCACATACATGTATTATAAAAATATTGATTAGATTATGTACATAATAAGTATTGTGTTGTCCAAGAGAGGCCATCTACACATTGGAGGCACAGAACATTGCTGAGCATCAGTCAATAAACATAGATGCATCAATAGTCTACAAGTTTAGTCTACAAACCTGATGCATCAATAATACATGTAGAATATAGAACTCTGGAAGCTACCTGTAGTGGGTAGTATCAAACGTACGTTTGGGAGCCAAAGAAGCAAGGGTCTCATATAATCAAGATTATCAGTATTTGCAGTATGTACACATTCAAAATGAGTTAGAAGTGGATAGATTACAGAGGCCACTGTGGCCATGGTAGAAAGGAGGTAGTCTACAACTTGAGCTAGCAGCAGAAATTGGCAGTCCTCTATAATTTACTATTTTTGTTCAGATATGCAAAATGAAGATTCAATGAGACACCAAGATTTTCTCCAAGCTTACAGTTTAGCTATTAAGACTACATCTGTGGCAAGTTCATATCTTCTGTGAGGGCCTGAGAGGGCCTTGCATTAAGCCTAAGGACATGCCTAAGTGTTAGTTTGGGAGATAGGTTACTGGTAATGGCAGGACTGTGACATACCTGCTAATAACTTTTCAGTCATGTAGTGGAGCTGGCACAAGTGAGAGGTCATATTGCAAGTGGAAGAGCTATGAAAGTGGGGCTGGACAAGATATTTGTAGACCAGATTATGCCAGCACAAGGCACAGATACTGTGATACTGGATAGTCAGTTGCAGAATTATGAATTTACCCTGATGTGTTCTGATCTTCTTTCTTGTCATGATACTGTCTTTCTTTACTATCCTTCTCTTTTCTTTTGAAATTGTGATATTTATATTGTACATGCATGCACATGTGTGTGTGTGTGTGTGTGTGTGTGCATATGCAAGTGGTTTTCATTTCACTGAATCTTACAGAGATTGTTTTGAATATTTAAGAAGCAGGCCACCAGGATCAGACCTGATAGGCTGTGATCATAGGGTAGGAGAGGAGGTCCCCTTCTGTCACATTCCTAGGGAAGGGGAATAGTGTTAAAGAGGGATGGAGCGGGGAATGGGAAGATACAAGTGAGGGGATAACAATTGAGATGTAATCTGAATAAATCAATGAAATAATAAAAAAAGAAAGGACTACAGAATTTGAGATTTTTATCAATCTAAGCACTGTTAAGAATCTGAACTCTTAGACATTCACATTATGTGTTATTTAAAGTTTGCTTTATAAAATTAATATGAGACTCTAGGGGCCAGTGGAATATTACAACATTGTGTTCAAAGAAAATCAGTTGAGCATTCATTTATGTCTGTGTTGCTCTGTATGGTGTGACAGGTACCTCACTGATTCATGATGGATGATAGCTGCTACGAAGTCACCAGCCAAATGGACTCTTACTTTCTTAAGTTGCTTTTATCAGGAAGTTTGTCATGACAATTAGAAAAGTAACCAGCACACCACCCTTTGGCTTTTAATCATTGTACATGGCTCCACCAATCTTATTACTGTCATGTTCTCATTTTGGACCAAATTGGACTATCTGTAGGAGAGGAAGTCATATGTTACCTCAGTGTAACATCTAAATGTGAACGATGGTGAATAGCAAAAATTTAGATTCTGCTATCACTCTGATATTTGAAAGAAGTAACCACGGTTATGGCCATGGAATGAGGAGGTGTGAGTGTCATGCTTTCAGTGTAAATCAAATTCCAAAAAACTGTGTGCATATAGTGTTGGCAATGTATTAAACAAATATAATTCACTTTATTAATTGCAATCTTTGGAATTTTAGAAAATTACACATTCACAAAATTTACTGTTATTTATTTCTATTTATTTGTTATTTGCTTTTCCTGAGTGCAGAAATTTAGGTAGGATATTACTCTAACTGTGGCTCATTTTTATATATTTGGTCTTGAGCAGTTATTCTTGAATAATGCCACACACTGTGCACCTCAGTCTTTAAAGTCTATTTATTTCTAATTTTATTTCCCATAGGGATACGTTATATGTTTAAATTCAAGAATTTCTGTTGTGGAAACTAAAGTAATCAACATAGTTTATACTTGATATGTTTCTTTCCATTGAGACTTCAAAATAGCTCTTTTTTTGGTCAAAGAGTTCTTAATTAAATTGAATCTGGACTGCTTATTGATTCAGGGACATACATTTTTTATAGGAGTGATAGCCATCAAGCTCCTGTCTTTCTTTTGTGTACCTGAATATGAATATTAATTAACACCATTTCTATAGGCTTATGTCTTATTATCTTATTACTCTGAAATTATATTTAATTCACAATTTCCTCAATGTATGCCCCTCCACCTGTTGTGCAGATGTGATGGAAACAGTTCTGAAGCTGCCATAGGCATTCTCGATGTAGTGACAATTTATATTTCCTCAAAGAAAGCATACACAGGTGGTATAATCCACAGATCCTTGACTAGTAAAATACACCCGTGGGTATGTAGTACTTCAAATAAGAGTCACAGGGAAAATAAAACTTCACTTTTGAATTAAAGGTAACAAGTCTACATGTTTTGAATTTTTTAATCAGATATTTACCTTTTAATTAAGGTAGAACAGTAAACTTTTATTATTACCAAGTATTTGTTTCTGTCAAGAATACTTCACACACCCATAGCATCAGTAACTCTCCAATTTTCTATAATCTAAATATCAAATTTAAGTATCATTTTTACTCTGTTGAACCTCCCTATCCATGAGCATGGGGCATCTTTCCATCTTCTGATATCTTCTTCAATTTCTTTTTTCAGAGACTTGAAGTTTTTTTAATCCAGGCATTTCATTTGCTTGGTTAGAGTTATACCAAGATACTTTATATAATTTGTCGCTATTGTGGGTATTGTGTCCTAATTTCTTTCTTAGCCTGTTTGTCATTTGTATCCAGGATGATTTTTTTAGTTAATTTTGTATCTAGCCATTTTGATAAAAGTGTTTATCAGACGTAGGAATTCTCTAGTAGAATTCTGAGGTCATTTATGCATACTATCATCATCTACAAATAGCAATACATTGATTTCTTCTTTTCTAGATTTTTATCCCCTGATCTCCTTTAGTTGTCTTATTGTTCTGGATAGTACTTTGAGTACTATATTGAAGATATATGGAGAGAGTGGACAGCTTTGTCTATTTTCTGATTTTAGTGGAATTGCTCTAAGTTTCTCTCTATTCAACTTGATGTTGGGATGTACGTCACAATCCTGATTAACTTTAGCTCCAGCTTCTAAGGCATCATTATTTTTAGAGCCATGCTAAATTATTTTCTGAATATATGAGCAATAAAATAGCATCTTTATATTTTGTTGTATTTTATTATCACAATTGTAAACAAATTAAAATTTATTATACTAAAATATTGATATGTATGTTGGGGGTTGGTCTGGTACTCTCTGTATCCACTGCTAAATTCTGGGCCCCAAGATCTGCTTGCATCCTAGAAGAGTGCATTGTCACATACTCTGAGCATTGTTGTGTAGACTTTGCTCCCCACTTATATCTAAGTGGTTCATAAAAAAGCCTGACAGCCTGTAGCTCGAGCTTCCATACTTAAGCTTGAGGGCTGAGGTAGGGACCATGGAAGAGAGAAGAAAGAAGAAGATTTGACAGAGTACTTCAAACTGAGGAGTTGACCTGACAGACCAGAAACAGCCCTAGCAGGATCAATATGGCAAAGAACTTGGGGCATGTGTCTGAAAGTAGCCAGAGTAGCTTAGAACATAATATAAAGTATATCTGCCAGCTATTGAACTTAAAGCTTATGAATAAATACAATAAGTCTCTCTGTCATTTACTTGGTAGGTAGAGTGGGTGACTAAATTCCCCCAGATATAAATTAGCCTTTGCATATGTATAAATGGCTAATATTTAATGAATAATGATCTTTTAAAATATAATGTGACAGTATATATGCATTTAAATGTACACAGTTACATGTTAGACACACCACATTTGAGATAGAAAAATAAAATGGCAACAAGTTGTGAAGATATAGCTATCTAGGTCAAGAGATGAGGAGGGCTAGGAAAGCATAAGGAGCAGTAACCATACTCTAAAACCCATCAGTTTGTTATTAATATTTTGAAACTAAAACAGTAATATTTATTATGTTTATTATAAAGCTATTCAAGCTTCTATTAAATGCTCTGAATATTTAACATTAATCACATATAAACTAATAATAATAATATAAACAAATAAAATGTTTAGCATCTTAAAAAACATGAGCTCATAATATGTTAAAATTATTAACATTTATCATTTTCTTTCCATCATTATGGTATTTCATATAAATAAATTTACTCCCAAGTAATATTTCAATGATTAAATGACTTGGTTACAAGATTACATATTTACATAATCATTGAGAATAGAACTCATGAAAACATACTTGTAATATATTTACTTATAAAATATAATTACTTATAAAAAATTGAAAATATTTAGACTGAAATGTAGGGCTTCCGCAAGACCCAGCTATTCCACTCCTTGGAATATACCCAGAAGATGCTCCAGCACACAGCAAGAAAATTTGCTCAAACATGTTCATAGCAGCCTTATTCATAATAGCCAGATCATGGAAACAGCCTAAATGTCCCTCAGTAGAAGAATGGATAAAGAAACTGTGGTACATTTACACTATGGAATACTACTCAGCTATTAAAAACAAGGAATTCCTGAAATTTGTGGACAAATGGATTGAACTAGAAATGATCATAATGAGTGAGTTAACCCAGAAGCAGAAAGACTCAAATGGAATATACTCACTTATATCTGCATACTAACCCAAGGGTCATGTCCCATGAAAGTCTTCACTAACCAGGAAACTGGAACAGAGGGAAGGACATCCTATTGGGACTCTAGATGAGAGAAGCATGGGAGAATGGCAAAGTTGAAGGATCCAGACGATCCTAGAAACCTACAAGAAGAACATTATGATAGGTAGATTTGGGCCCAGGGGTCCCACTCAATCTATGGCACCAGCCAAGGACAATACCGGCTGTAAATTTCAAATCCCTACGCAGATCTAACCAATGGAGAGGACATTCTCCACAGTTGAGTGGAGAGTGGGGTATGACTTTCCCACGTACTCTGGTGCCTCATATTTGACCAAGTCCCCTGAATGGGGAGACCTGGTGGCACTCAGAGGAAGGATAGCAGGCTACCAAGAAGAGACTTGATACCCTATGAGCATATACAGGGGAAAGAAGTCCCTCTCAGTCACAGTCATAGGGGAGGGGAGTAAGGGGAAAATGGGAGGGAGGGAGGAATGGGAGTATACAAGGGAGGGGATAACCATTGAGATGTAATATGAATAAATTAATAAAATTTAAAAAAATATTTAGATTGAAGTTCCATGAAAATTCTCAAAACAAGGAAAACCCAAAAGAATTATAAAAAATTAAAATGGTTTCTTAGGCTATAAGAAATGTGAATTAATATGGTATTTTTTATTTTTATGACTGATACAATATTTGCAGAGTACTGACTGCAACTGTTTCCATATTGACCCCCAAAATGAAGCATTTAGTTACATGAGTAATGAAAGGGATGGGCATTTCAAATAGTATCTCCAATATGATACAGCTAATAATGGGACAGAGCAATTTTCAATTTAATATTTTGGTCATATGTATACAGTAAACTTAGTTTTTTATATCTAGCATGTCCAGTTTTAGTCCACATTTTTATAATTTAAAATATAAGTACTATCTATATTATAATTACTATCTATAGTTTAAAGTCTTCTATTATAATTTAACTTTTAGTTGCAGCAAACTAACATTCCAATTTTTCCCCTGTTCTATAACATATGTTGTGACATCCAATCCTATGAGAAAGACAGTGTAGGAAATGTCACCTTCATAGAGAGTAATAATAAATAAATCCTGAGGTTCAGAAGGTTGGGATGAAATCCTTTCGTGCTGAAACCTCCAGCCACAGCAGGATGGACCTGAGATCTTTCCCATCGGTGCCTGTGTGCTGGCTGAT
>OU015756.1:35399538-35418341 GCA_907169655.1 Acomys percivali | reverse complement strand
GAAAGAAAGAAAGAAAGAAAGAAAGAAAGAAAGAAAGAAAGAAAGAATTCTGTTTTATCACTTCAGTCATTTAAAAGGCCAAGAAATAGGGTGGAAGATGGAGAGTGAATGGAGAAAAAATAAGATCAAAATTATACCAATAGAATCCTGAAGGGAAAAAGGCTGAAAATAATCAAGATTTAAAGTCATCCTTACTACTAAGTAGCTACTGTGTTTTTTCACAGGTTTTAGTTGTCTACTTAATTGTGTAACTCAGTTTTACACATATACTCTCTCTCTCTCTCTCTCTCTCTCTCTCTCTCTCTATATATATATATATATATATATATATATATTTCGATCTACCATTTATCTACTTATTTAATTTTGAGACATGGTTTCTCTGTGTTGCGCAAGCTGTCCTGGAATTCACTCTGTAGACCAGATTGGCCTCGAACTCACAGAGATCTACCTGCCTTGGCTCCTGAGTGCTGCAATTAAAGGCATGAACCACTGTTGCCCAGCGCATTTTCTTATCATTTTGAAAAATTTATGGATGTCTTGTTTTTTTGTTTGTTTGTTTTGTTTTGTTTTGTGGCTGAATATTTTAGTTCTTAACACAATTTTATTGTGTAGTATTTGCTTAAATCATAGATGTTAAATGAACAGTAGCATTGTACATGTGAGACATTTTCCAAAGGATCTAAGGCTCAAATCTGAGACTGTATGATACATGACCTGTAAATATCTATAAATATCAGTCACTTTCTCCTAGGGTGCATGACAATTGTGTTCAATACTTCATTCCAGAGAACAACATCTATTTGTTTTTTATGATGATACATACTTTGTTATTTTTACATATTTTCATGCCATTTTTCTACTTTTATTATACTTATATTGATTAAATTAAATCTATTCTGACAATGGATTATTTTGTGCTTTAAGAAAAGGTGTCTGTCTTGTCTCAAAAAACCAAAAACAAATAAACAAAAAGGTGTGTCTGAATATATGCCTTACAGTGTGTATAGCATATTCATGTAAGTATTTAAAATAATCTAGGAGAAGCATTATACTAAAATATTGCCTCCAAGATAGATTTGTTCATCTTGACACTTAAATTATTTTGTAAAATTTAAGCCAAAAATTAAGCAAGCATACAACTCTGCTGCTACATGATTTGCCATGGAAAAAGTAATTTTAACGTGCTGCTTATAATGTGATATTTAATATTCAAGGCCAATGAGAAAACATATAAATTTATGTTGGATTGCATATTGTACTTCTATCTGACATTCCTGAAATCTTCCAACTGGCCTGTAATATCTAATGGACATTTTTGTATGAATAGTGGCCAGGATATTTTTTTCAGTATTAAACTATTAATATATAATATAACCTAAACATATCTATAGGTAAGAAATAAACTAGAAAAAAATTACTGCTTTAACACATTTATCATATTGCAAATTTACTTCTCATTACATTATATTCATTTATGGGTGTTTGTGTGTGAACTTGCACGTGCTGCTTGGAAGACAACTTCTAGGAATCAGTTTTTTTATGTGTGTCATGTAGGTCTTAGGCATGTAACTTAATTTTTCAAGTTCAGCAAATGACTTTACACAATGAGCCATCTCATGGAACCAAATATTGTTCATTCTGAAAGAGTTGCAAGCTATATAATTTATAACTTATAACAATGAAACTTTATATTAAAGGGCAAATGAAAGATATCATGTAGAAAAGTAGTTGTATTATATGAAAAAAGATCATGACATTGTAAATATTTAAACAAATAGACGGCTAATTTTATACAAAATGAGAGAAGTGGCTGTGGTTGTCTGCACAACACATATACAAGATAAAACCTTTCTTTTTTTTTTTTTGCTTCTTTTTTTTGTTATCATATTTTTTTAAATTTTATTAATTTATTCTTGTTACATCTCAATGGTTATCCCATCCCTTGTATCCTCCCATTCTTCCCTCCCTCCCATTTTTCCCTTGTGCAGCCTTCCAAAGCTCCACCTCAGATAGGAAAATATTGGCAGTCTATGGCTGCTAGAAAGAATCTGTCTTCTTCAGGGACACAGACTCTTCTAGGGTTTCCAGTGAATGACCTTGGACTCACAGACATTGGAGCAGCACTAAATGGCCTCGTGTATTACAAAACACATAAAGATATGGAAACATATTGGAGAAAGTGTTTAAGAGGATTGGAGGAGGAGGTAGGTAATGCATGTGATTATAATTATGATATATAGCTACGAAATTAACAAAGAATAAGTAAATAAAAGGAAAGAAGATAGGAGAAGCTGTAAAATTCAGGAAGAAGTCATTTCCAGTTTTGAAACTATGAAATATTTCTGACATATAACAATTTTAGTGATAGTGGAAGAATCTGAAAAACATCCCACTACTATTTGACAACCTTGAAGAAGAAGGATGAACTTCTATTATCTATCCTACCTTGGTGAATACAAAGTTCTGACCCTAAATTACTTTCTATCATAACTTACATTTATCAACATAAAATTATCTTTTTAGACCTTAAAACAATTTTCTTAAATCCTAAACAAATTAAGCTTAACTGCAAGAGTATAACTGCCTAGTATTTAACCTCATCAGAGAATTGAGAATGATACATAGTATATAAATTACCAGGAAGTGCAGAACAAGCAAATTCCAAAACTATCGAAATGACAGAAAAAAGTGGCCACCTTGACAGTCACTGAAGATTCCTCTATAATGTTGGAGCATCCATCTCTTCAGCCTACCGGCCCAGAATATCTGACAGATTTTTTTGTAAAGCAGGAATTATGAAGGACAGAGCTTGGCAATTGACGTTCTTTGTGTCCTGCTTGGCCACAGCTTGGCAAGCATATTATCAGTGGTTGAATCAAGGGTAGTTTCTTGCCCTGTGGCAGGCAGCTTGCCACATTTGAAGCAAGCTCCATAGAGAGGTTCTTTGATGCTTTCCTTGAAGTAGTATCAAGATGCTACCATGAGCTCATATGTGTCATTGTTATAAAGCCTTTTGTTATTAAAACAACTGTAGAGGAATGTTAATTGAGAACATGGCTGTTCTGGCAAGAGATCACATCCAAAGATCTTCTAGGTTTCTGTGATCCAGCTGGAATACGCACACAACTTTAATGCCGGAGCCAGAAGCAGATAGATCTAAATTCAAGGCCAGCCTGGTATAGAGCAAGTATCAGGTAAAGAAAACTTTAGATCCTGGCATGGTGGTGGGACATACATTTAATCCCAAATGAAGGTAAAGTTAGTTTGTAAAGGAAGTACCCATGTTTGAAAGTGATATCTAATTGATGGCAGAGAAGATTTGACAGAATAGTATATGCACAATTCTCATGATAAGAGAGAGGAGATGCAAACTACATAAAAGTTTTACAGAGAGAAGGCAGTTTTACTAGGACAGTGATGGAGGGATAGGCTGTGAAGAGAAAACTCAGGTAAAGACGGAATCATCAAAGACTGAGAAGAGGCCAGAAGTTTATAGCAGATTGATGAGTTAGTTTGAGGCCAAGCAGAGCAATTCCAGGCTGAGAGAGAAGTCAGATTAAATAAGTCAGCTAGGAGAAAAGTTTGAGCCACAACAGTTGAGTTGAACAACCCAGCCCAGAGCTCAGAAAGAACAAGTAAGGGTGAGTGGATTAATCAGTAAGTCTCAGAGGCTGAAAACTTTCTAAGCCTAGGCTAGATTTTTACAAAGACTAGAGCTTCCAGGACTAGGCCTATGCCAGCAGAAGGAGGGAGTAAGCCTCCCAGACGACAATTGATACAGAAGAATAAAATTACTTTTACAAGCATGCTTAAATGCCATATTTTATGGATCTTGCATTTATTATCCTAAACAGTTTACGATAGTAACTTTCAAAAGGACTAGAACCTCACATTGCATTTTTAAGGATCACATTAGTACAATACCTTAAAAGTGTTGATACATAGTATATTGTAATCAAAATATAACCTTAATTTTGGATCAATATACAAAGATTTATAAGAGTAGATTCAAAAATTTACCATTTTATATTATTCCTATATCATTTCCATATGCCCCTTTTTAAATTTTCACCCCTTCTCCACTCTTTTCTCCTAGAACTACTTAGGAGAGAAAGGAGAAGAGAAAGGAGGATAGAAAAAAGAAAAAGAGGGAAGAAATCCATGAATCTAACCTCCTATACTTTGTTTCCTTTCTGACCGAGACCATTAATGACATGCAACCAACAAACTTAAACCAAAGATAAACATCCATCAACTGCTGAATGTCTAAAAACCACTCACTCTACATCTTAAGAATGAGAGTTATTCTCTGAAAATTGAATCTTGCTGTTTTTTGGGACACAGTTTCCTTTTGGGGGCCCAAGAAATTGGAAAAGGCTCAAATGTTAAGAAAGCTCACTGTAACATTTGCTGTCCAGTCTCTATATACTGTGAAAGTGGAGGCTTAAATTGCATCTTGATTGGAACAGTCTGTGAAGCTAGACCATCTTAGCTAGCCATTTTGAAGTTGTTCTCGATGCAGATTGTTGAGGAAACAATTATTGAGACAGTCTGTGAGTCTAAATCCCTGATCGACTCATGTGGTCTTCTTTGGTGTCTGGTCTTTTCTCTTCAGTTGTTTCATGTGTCCATTCCTTAGGTGGATGCTTTCTTCTCCTGGAAAGATAAAAACAAAACTGTGAGCCAGCCCTAAGGGTGAGGGACTTTTTTTTTTCTTGGCAGGTTATTACCTAGGGCAATAGAAAAAGTATTATCTCTCAATTTAAACAAAAAACACATTTTGAAAATTTGAAATTAATTATACATTTAAGTATATTTGTTTTTAGATTATAAAGAACATTGATTTTGAATTTCAGCTTGGCTTTTGCAAGTGACTTTAAAATTTAAATCATAATAATTCTTATGTGCTTGTCTTTTCCTCTCAAGTGTTGGGATAAAAGGCATGTGGCCTCCAGGTGCTGGGATTAAAAATGTGAGCCACTCCCACCCAGTTCAATGTAACTCTAAGTTTAGAAACCAACTGATTTATAGAGGTCTGCCTGTCTCTGCTCGGAATAAAGTCATGGACTACCACAGCCGTGCTCAAATATTTTATCTTAGCTTCAGACTATTCCAACTCCTAAGAGACTTACAGAACAAGTTTGAACTGCAAATACCCTTTGAGTTTACTTACAACATTTTAAGTCTTTTAACTTTTTTTTTTAATACCAAATAACAAAAATATCCTTTTTTATTTTGGAAGAAAACTCAAACCCTTTTGTCCAAAAAAGTGTGGTCTACATGACAATCTTTAATCTAACATTCCAACAAGGAATTAAGACACATGGCTTATGAAATTCCATTTTTCATTTCACACCAGGAAGGCTAGTGTGCCATTGGTTAATTATCATTAGACAATTTTAATTTTTATGCTTAGTTGAACTTATTAAGTGTAGGACAGTTGGTACCTTTGAAAGACCAACATATTTCATGTAACCTGAACAGTATGTGAATGTTCTTGATAATATCTTTTAATATTTTTTCAGAAGCATTTTTTATTTTATGGTTTTTTTTCTGAAATTGGAGGAATGGTAATCTCTGTTTTCCATTGCCAGAACAAATCACACACCTATAATGTCATGGCTGAAAATAGCCATATATATAGCTTTAATTTTCCTATTTGGTCTTGTGGCCCTATACACTCAACCTATCTTGCATTTTGTTTTATCAGAGAAAAAATGTACTCTTCTCCTTTTTCCAAACCTACTTTACTTGAGGTTCTTTAACGCATATACCTCACTTCCAACCCACCTACCCTAGATGGGAGAGAAATAGGTTAATGCAAACAGAAGTAGTTCCTTGAACTACTTGAATTGAGTTGAATTCAGTTCCTTGGAGCAATTCCCCTGGCATAGTCAGCAGGATTTCAGCTGACTTGCAGTTCCTCCAAAGTTGCTTCTGAAACTTGGAATGGCAGTCAGAGCCTGGATCCTTGAAGCCTTCGCTGGGGCAGTTCTCTCTAGGAGAGTCCTGAAGTGGAGCAATGAACAGCCAAACAATACAAGACTCAAAGAGCCCCCAGCCTCCTGTTTTGGGCATACATACCCAAAATCCTCTAGAGTCTGTACTAGGATGTGTTTCAGCTGGCAAAAACCAAGCCACCCGCCATGAAGTGGTCCGCCTTCTAGGTGGATAAACATCACCTGTTCTCTCACAAGTATGTTCCACATCCTATACTTGGGATGAAAACAAAAACATGTTTACAGTCACTACAAAAAAGTTTCAATCTGTAGAAGATGAATGTTTACCTCCTGAAGAGGCCAATTTAGATGTCAATATTTAGGTAAAATTGTTACATCTGCTCCTTTACTAAACCTGAAATTTTTTTCCTTTCCTTTTTATTTTTAATATATTTTATTAATTAATCATATTACATCTAAATTGTTATCCCTTCCCTTGTATCCTCCCATTCCTCCCTCCCTCCTATTTTCCTCTTACTCCCTTCCCCTATGACTGTGACTGAGGGGGACCTCCTCCCCCTGTATATGCTCATAGGGTATCAAGTCTTTTCTCGGTAACCTGCTATTCTTCCTCTAAGTGCAACCAGGCCTCCACATCCAGGGGACGTGGTCAAATATGGGGCACCAGAGGGGTCCCAGAAACTTACAAGAAGAGCTTATGATGGGTGAATCTCAGCTCAAACTATGGCACCAGCCAAGGACAATACATGCAGTAAACTTCAAACCCCAACAAGATCTAGCCAATGGGCAGGACATTCTCCACAGTTGAGTGGAGAATGGAGTCTCACTTTAAACCTGAAATTTCAATGTCATTTATTTGTAGTCTCAGTTTCAGTTTATGATCATTTATAGCAATTTACCAAAATAGTTGTTTTAAGGTCCCTTCTGAATTTTTTGTACTATTTACTGAAGCTATTCTTTCCTTGATTACATCCAGAGCATATTTTTATCCACTGGCATTGAATTTTTAACTGCTCTGTGGATGATTGTTTTTCTGATACAGATGGAACAATTGAATAAAAATTGAAATGGGGGCCTGCAGGAGCTCCCAGGCAGCATACGCAGACTACAAAGGGTTACCCGGTCTATCCCTTGTTGATATGCATTAGTCAAATGCCAGACTTTACCATACCTTTTGTATGTTCCAGAAGGCTGGGACCTACTTTTTGAATTATTTCCTATGGTGTGCATTCATCATGTGATTGCTTCCTTAAATCTTCTCAAATCTAAGATGTTAATGGGACTCCATTTAAGTTCCCCATAATCTTAGGGGTACTTATTTTTTCCTGGTATGTCTTGTATAGTAACTGGGTAAACTAAGATTGGTTTTTTAATAACCTTGGGCAGCCCCCTTTCAACTTCATTATTTGGTGGCATCATAGGCTCTTGTGTAAGGTCTTTTAAAGGCTTGTCTTAATTCCTCTGTAAGCTCTGTCTAAGGCTTGCAATTCATTAATAGACTTTACATTTTTCTTTTTCCTGTACTTCTGAAGCATTTTCCTTTGAGTGGGTACAGAAAGCAACTATACCTATTAAGGATAAAATATAAAATGCCAAAATAGTAATAATCATAATCATTATTGAGACAATTATAGTTAAGCCATTTAACTTTTCATGTTCTGTTTCTATTTTCAAGTCATCTAAAGCAGCACTATACAGGTTTCTAGTATCTTCTAGTACGGTACTTCTGATCTGTAGATCTGTAATGCTCTCCTTGAAGAGTTTCCACATGACTTACCAAATCAGATGGCTTCACAGGTAGTCTGCAGCTGGAGGGATCTCTATGTTCATGGGGTCTTGCCATGTATTGGAATCACAAAATGGTGTTATAAAAAAGTGAAAATCCCAAACATTTCATTTTACCAATAAAGATTCAGGAACCAGGTGCTGAGGTAAAAGCCTACTAGCTCAGAAATGCAAAGAAAGCACCCAGCTGACCTTTCTACTCCACCTCTATCCCAGAAGGAAAAATAGCCCTTTTCCTTCTCCACACTTTTAAATACCCTTCAGCTCAATGTCCCTATGTCCCTATCTGTTTAATTCCAGTGAGCAATGTTTGCTTGCTCTGCCTCTTGACCTAGGGTTAACTTTATCCTTTTTTTATTTATTTTTTCAATTTTTTAGTTTTTATTTATTTTATTTATTTATTTACTCTATTAATTTATTCAGATTACATCTTAATTGTTATCCCATCACTTGTATCATCCTATTCCTCCCTCCCTCCAGCTTTCACCCTATTTGATCCTGTTTACAGAAAACTCTTGGATTAAAGGTATGTGATAGGGCTGAGGCATACCACAAGGACTTATTTATAATTAACAGAAAGCCCTTCTGTTAAAGTTGTGTGTTAGGGCTGAATCAACCAAAAAAGAAACAGTTTTTGTTTTGGGGTTTGTGTGTGTGTATGTGTGCTTGTTTGTTTTTTAATTCACAGTCTCAGGGTACACAATGGTATAAAATATCTTACAACAGAAGGGAGATTTACTCATAATTAAAGACCTAAAACGTAAAAATGAAAATAAAAAATTTGAATTCAGGAAGCATTCAGTAAAACATTCTTTCATTAGTATATGGAATATATTCTGTATGTCTTTTTCATAAACATAGTACATTCAGTTACTGAAAACAAATATTGATAATATCTATTTCTATAAATTCATCTACTTTTTCACATGATATACTGGGTATACTGATATATATATATATATATATATATATATATATATATATATTTGAAACAAATACAGATAATGGAATGAATATAGATAAATAGATAAATGTATATCAGTGTTTACAAATTTTAACTTATATACCTTGAACTTACCTATATTGATTACATTTATTCAGGTCTCATTTAAATACGAGTATTTCTTTTTTCTGGTTATAATAATTGAAAATTGATGTCTAGGTATTTTATAATCACTTTAATTTTTTAAAATATGAATTCTATTTTGGAAATACTATTAATTATAATAATTGCAAGTTGAGTGTAATTTGATAAAAAAAAGGTTTTTGTATAAAAAAATAAACGTAAACAAATATTTAAATGCCTGTATGTTCCCTGAATTCAAATGCACTCTTCTGCTCTGTCCTACATTTCCTATTTACATTTGACTTTTTTTGCTTGTTTGTTAGGTTAGATTTTTCAAGACGAGATTTCTCTGTGTAGCCTTGGCTGTCCTTGACAGGCTTTGTAGACTAGGCTAGCATCAAACTCACATAGATCTACCTGCCTCTGCCTCCCTGAGTGCTGGAATTTCAGGTGTGCTACCATGCCCAGCTACACTTTAATATTGTACCTATTAATCTTGACATGGCTTACATGAGAGGCAAATGTTTGTACTGTTTCAAATTTAACACCACAATGTGATTGAGAAAATCATTTCAATCATCATTGCTTTAAAATTTTCTGTAAGCTATAGAGCTGTTCTTTCTGCAGATAAATTTAAAATCGTTTATTTACCCTCTCCTCACAGTGAAGAAAATACAAGTTGAAAAGGAATGGAAGGGATTATACACAATATCATCACATATGAAACACAGGTCATTTTATTTTGTGTTACAGAAACAATCCAACTGAAATGTTAAAATATTGCATTCATGACTCATTACTTTTTTTTCTGCTTAGAGCCACAGACCAAAAACTCAGGATATTGTTTACATCTTTACTTTTGCCATTTTTATAGCCCTCTTTCAGTTATCCTAGCTTTTTCATGGTGTATATTTTGAATCTACATTATTACTTCTTTTTTCAATGACCATCTCTGCTTGCTTAGGGTATCTTTTTGAGGAATGTTTTGTTTCAATAGTCTCCTTAATACTGTCCCGTTTCTCCTGTACCTTATCATAGTAAAACTGAAATAAAATAAACCCGCTATCACTTCATTACTAAACATCATTTCATTTGTCTCCCCTTTTCCTAGTGAATGTTTACATAATCACAATGATTTATATTGTGCATGGCCCGTGCATGCTTTCTTTTGCTCTGTTAGTTGCAGTATCTCATCGAACACAGGAAGGACTAAACTCTCACTACTTATCCTTTGTATTTCAAAGAAAGTTCTTGTGTAGGAAGCCTAATCATATTCTGAACTTGAAACAAAGTGTTCTGTATTTTGCTGAGGTCCGAATTGTTACATGGAAATAGGAGGTATGAAGTGTTGAAGGTCAAGATTTTTCTGTAGTCATATACATAATATATTTGTAGAACTATTACAGTTACTAATTTTAGTTAGATTAACAACATTTGTTGAAGACACTATCTTTTTTTCCATTATATAGTTTTGGCTTCTTTGTCAAAAATCAAGTGTTCATAGGTGTGTGGGTTTATTTCAGAGTTTTAGATTCAATTCCATTGATTAACCAGTCTGTTCCTATGCCAATACAATGGTTTTTGTTGTTTTGTTTTACTGTTCCTCTGTAATACAGCTTGAAATCAGAGCTGGAGATACCTCTGAAAGTTCTTTTATTATATAAGATTATAATGCCCAGACCAAAGTCCACCCAAGGAGGTGACATGGGCCTGGCCCATGGAGATCAGCAAAGCCTCTGTCTAATACCCTACATACCCTATGCACTCTCCAAGGATGCCACTTTTGAGGACTGGTAGTCAATAACAGGTAAGAACCTAGTTGGCAGGCCAACTTAAGACAGACACAGTCTATTATACTGGGGGTCCCTGAGGTGAAGTCGACAAGACCAGAGCAAAAGAACTCTGGTTCCTACTGAGTCACAAAACTAACAACAAAAGGGTGAATGCGTAGGAGGAAGGAGACCTACTGTGAGACTCTAATGGAGAGAGCCTATATCAGGAAATCAAATGAAAGAGACAGAGACCAGGTCGATGCAAAATGAAGAGGTTTATTGTTCCAGCACACTGGGGTCAGCCTCTACACAGGAGTGGGTCAACCCAGAGCAGAATCTTAGGGTTTTTATAGTGTGAGGCTGGGCAGATTTTGGTCACAGTTCCTGGAGGGAAGGGGTAAGTGAGGCTGTGGAAACTTCATTGTTCCTTAGGCAGGTTGGGTGGAGACTGAGTCTCCAGGGAAGTTGTTTTTATCTCAGCTAATCGCTCCAGTGGAGTTTCTGGAAACTGTTAACAGGCTTAGTTTATGGCAGTGCGTGGTCATCCCAGAAGGCAGGAAGAAGTGAAGTCACCTGGAGGACAGGTTCTTACAGAACATTCACTGACCATGGCATTAATGGCAGAATATAGATTAAATATAGAATATGGCATTAATTTTGACTCTACACTACCTTGAGCAGGAACAAGGCTCACCTGGCAACATGCATGCAGAAAGAAGCCTTCATGTAGAGCGGGCCTGAGACCTACCTGGACATGCCTGGGCGTGCCCAGAGACTAATTCACCAGAGTCTGGTGATATCACATTGGGAACCAAGGAGGAGAAGCCACAGCTGCAGCTTGCAGTTTGGAAGCAAATGGGACACTGGGAGGGGCCATATAAAGGCATATCCTATTTCAGCAATAAATGAGTCTTTTTCCTCTTGCATGAAAGAGAGAGAGAGAGAGAGAGAGAGAGAGAGAGAGAGAGAGAGAGAGAGAGAGAGAGAGAGAGAGAGAGAGAGAGAGAGAGAGAGAGAGAGAGAGATTGATTTTAGCTCTTCTGGTTTTTTTTTTTTCATATGAAGTTGAGAATTGCTCTTTCAAGGTCTGTAAACAATTGTGTGGGCATTTTGCATTGAATCAATAGATGGCTTTGGTAATATGGCCATTTTTACTATGTTAATCATACTGATTCATGAGCATAAAGGATTTTTCCATCTTCTGATATCTTCTTCAATTTCTTTCTTCAGAGACTTGACATTTTTATCATAAAGGTCGTTCCCTTGCTTGGTTAGAGCTGTCTTTGAGTCTGCTAACTACCACTGGGTCACAATCTCCTAGCTAGGATGCCTTGTCACTCTCAGGTAGCAGAGGATATGCTTAGTCCTGCAGTGACTTGGGATACCAGGGTGGATTGGTACCAATTGAAGACCTTCTGTTCTCTGGAAGAAGGAGAAGAGGGAATTTGAGTAGTGGGGTGAAGGGGTGGGACTGGGCGGAGAGGAGGGAGGGAGCTCAGATTGAAATGTAAAGTGATAAATAAAAAAGGGAAGGGAAAAAAGAATTACTAACTTCATTTTTCTCACTACTCATGTTACATCATGTGAGTGTATATTTAATTCACACTGAACATTTTTCCTCCCTTGCATATTTTCTCCCTTATTCTCCTGATCTTACAAAAACAAAAACAAAAACAAACAACAACAACAACAAAAAACCCAAAATCAGATATTCAGAACACACACTAAGTAATCCTTCTTGTCAGCTACAGGTAGAATTGGGTCCTTTACACATTTATGTGTCTCTACCAAAGCACATGATTTTATAAAATTCTAAACATTATTCTAGTATTTCACCTTTAAATTCCATAAGAATATCACCTCATCATGCGCTGTCTAGAATATGAATATTAGACAGTGGGTCAATGTTATTTAACTTAGTAACGAATACTAAAACTTTATAATTTTATAAAACATTGTGTTTGATTTGCATCTCATAGCAGTAATGAAGAAAAGAGATAATGAATCAATATTTTTGTGTATATTTAGTACTAAACTTATAAAGAAATTGGACTGGAATGGAAGCAGAGTTATGAGATAATCTCTGAAGTGTCATAAATGATGACATCATGGAAAAGCCAATATATAAAGTTAAGTGGAATTGCAAATAAATATGGATCATGATTTTTAATAGACTGAGATATTTAAAGTCTATCTGGGGCTCTCTGTGAGTCCACAATACAGTGTATGGCCATCTGTTCATTTCTCACTTTATTCCTAGGCTATCAATAGATTACAGCTAGGAGTTACTACTTCTATATGAATCTTAGCATGAAAGCTTTACATAATTAAAAATGATAGAACTGGGACAGAATGCTAAACACAAACAGAAGGATAAAGAGACATCTGGAATAATTAACAGTGAATAAACCAGGTTTAACTAGCCTGAGTACAAAGAACACTGAAGCATCATGGAAAAAATTGTTCAGAGATAATTCTGCTGATATATAACTTAAAAATATTTCTCTTAAAATGTTTCTATTCAATTGTATCTTTATTAATTGGGACATTTCCATAAAATGAGGCATTTGGTTTTTAAATTTTGTCAGCCCCTGCTGTTTATTTCTCAGTTGAAGGCATAATCCTCTGAGTGTGACACTGAAATTGGCTTATGGAGAGATGATTATAATGTATATTCAGAGAATTGTGACTTCAGGTGAGAAATAAGCAGCAGGAACAGATGAACTCTTACCAACAGAAAACTATTTTCATGTAAATATCCCCACAGTGATAGAAAGATGAGGAAAGAGAATTACTAAACACAGAGAGCTTACAAAAATATTATTTCACATTGATTGGATTTCCGTGTTTCCTGTAGAAGAACAATCACAAGAATTTTAGAAATGTATTCATTTGCACCTATAAATACCATTCCATGACTTCTCCAAGAGAAATTATACTCACTTATATCTATTACTTGGTGAGGCCGACTAACGGATGACATACCAGGAGTGTTGTTTGTACAAAACAGAGCTAGATGCATTTCATTAGATTAAAAACATAGAATTTGAGAAAAACAATGATTGAGAAAAGGAGATGCTTGATATATACATGAATGACATATATGCACAGACTTGCTATTTCGTGAAACCCTGGTAGTCCTGACTTCTACTTTCTGTCCTTCTGCCCAGCTGATTGGCCAATCAGTTCCTTATTGACAACTGCTGCATCCATACAAGACATTCCTCCATGCTTTAGGTTTCACTGGATATTGAAAGATGCTTAGTGGAAGCATGTCTTCCCCATTGTTTCATGACTTTATGTCAATTTCTTTTATATATGTATTATTTTAAGAATAATAAAGAATCAACACAAAACTAAACAGAGAATTCCTAACAAAGGAATATCAAGTGGCCAAGAAACACTTAAAGAAATGCTCAATGCCTCTAGTCATCAGGGAAATGTAATCAAAATGGATTATGAGACTTCATCTTACACCTATCAGAATGGCTAAGATAAAAAAAAAAAAAAACTCAAGCATACATTGGCAATGATGTAGAAAGAGGGAAACACACCTCCATTCCTGGTGAGAGTGCAAACTTGTACAATCACTTTAGAAATTAATCTGGCACTTTCTAAGACAATTGAGAATGGTGCTTCCTCAAGAGCCAGTATACCACTAACTGGGAATGTACCTGAAAGTTGCTCCACCACACAACAAGGACATGTGCTCAACTACATTCATAACAGTCAGAATCTGGAAACAACCTAGATGACTCTCAGCTGATGAATGGATAAAGAAACTGTGGTCCATTTACAAAATTAAAACAGCTATTAAAAACAAGGAATTCTTGAAATTTGCAGGCAAATGGTTAGAACTAGAAAGATCATCCTGAGTGAAGTAACCCAGACCCATAAAGACGTGATGGTATATACTCATGTATAAGCATATTTTAGACACATAATACAGGATAACCACACAATACACAGCCCTAAGGAAGATAAATAACAAGGAGGACCCTAAGGAGGATGCATAATTGTCATTCAGAAGGGCAAATAGAATAGACACCAGAAGTGCTTAAAGAGAAAGAATAGGAAGGGAACCTACTATAAAGGTCTTCTGAAAGACCCTACCCAGCAGTGGATTGAAGCAGATGCTGAGATTCAAAGCCAAATTTTGGGGTGGGACATAGGGATTTTTATGGAAGATTTGGGGGGCAGAGGGACCTGGAGGGGACAGGAGCTCCAGAAGGAGTCCAATGGATTCAACAAATCTGGGCGGATGCGGGGAGGTGCTGCAGAAACTGATGCAGCCACCAAGGACCATGCATGGTAAGGACCTCTGCTCAGATGTAGTAGATAGGCAGAACAGTCTCCTTGTGGGGCCCACAATATGAGGAGTAAGGACATCCATCTGACATGTGTGGTGCCCACACTTTGATCACCTCTCCTTGGTGGTACAGCCTTGCCAGGCCACAGAGGAAGAGGATACAGCAAGTCCAGGTGAGACTTGATAGGCTAAGATCAGATGCTAGGGGAGGAGGGCTTTCCCTTTCTGAGTTCTAGGGAATAGGGGAGGGGGATAAGGGAGTCAGGGTAGGACTGGGAGGCATGGATGGAGGAGCCTACAAATGGAATATAAGTGAACAAATTGAAAATTAAAAAAAAAAAAAAAAAAAGGAGCTTCTTCTCCAGTAAAAAGAATCCTGTAACTTTTCAACTGGCCCTAGTGTAACGTCCCTTCCCACATTCCCCTTTCTTACTTCCTTTTTGTGCCCCTCCCTTGTTAATCCTACATCATCAGTTTCCCTGCCCCCTCTCTCCAAAACAATATATTCCTTGGGACTTAGGCCCCTCTACAGTTACTCATTACTCTATATCCTATATTTGTGCTTATACAAATTGTAGCATGCATATCTAAAGCTTAATGGGTAACATCTATATATAAGAGAAAATAAACAATATTGTCTTCAATGATCGGGGTTCCTTGAGGATTTTTTCCTAGTTCTATGCATTTAATTATGATTTTTATAATTTTGTTTCTTTTGTCAGATGAATAGTATTCCATTGTGTAAATGTGTCACATTTTCCTTATCAATTTATCTGTTGTTGGACGTCGAGGATGTTTCCATTTTCTTGCTATTTTGAATAGAGCATCAGTGAGCATATGCGTATATGTCTACAAGCAGTATAGCTGGATCTTGAGATGGGTCTATTCAACACTCTCCTAAGAAGTCACTAGAAAGATTTTCATAGTGGCTGTACATATTTTGACCTCCACTAGTAATGAATGATTGTTCTTACCCCAAGTCCTCATCAGCTTGAGCTTCATTTTTATTTAATGAGGCCTCTCTAGAGTTTTATTCAGTGGGTCTCTGGGTCTAGAAGAAGGGGCTGGGCCTCTTGGTGAAGCGCAGCTTGTGCTGGCTCTGCAACACGTGGTGGAGCAGGAGGATCTTGAACTTGGAGTCATGGAACTGCTTGATAGCTAGCCTGTAGCCCTTGCCAGCTGCACTCTCTTCAACCTTCATGATCTGGACAGAGTGCCCATGGGCACGGTGCTGGGCACCCATGTTCTGGTAGCACTGTGTGACTGGCTGTGTGGAGGTGGTTAGGTCCTGGTACATGTTGTGTGTGCCACTGTGGGAATTGTAGCACAGCCAGATGCTCACGTTCTTTATACGACACGGTGACTTCTGAAACACCTGCCCGCAGTACACTGTTTCCCCGGACAACTTCTTCATCTTCTTTATCTGTGACATGAAATACCAGAGGCGGGACTTGGCCACCACATGGTTGGGCGCAAAGGTGCGCACTCGGTACAGAGGTGGCACATGGCACTTCAGGGTGGGCGAGCAGTGTCCCACCACCTTGTACTCCCGAATCGTGCCCGACGCCTTCATGGCGGTCTGTCCTGCTTCGCCACCACTCACAAGAGAAGGTCGAGCTTCATTTTGTATTGACATTAACCATTTTGACTTGTATAAGATGACATATTAAGTAGTTTTTACTTGGATTTCCCTGATGACATTTGTGTTTCATTATTTGAAAATTTCCTGCTTAGTTCTGTTCACATTTTTACTGCAATTATATTTTCTTGATGTCTTTTTTCCTTTTAAAAAAGATCTTTATATATGTTATATATTAACTTTCTAACATACTTGTAATTGATAAAGATGTTTTCCAGTTCTGTAGCCTGATCCTTAGTCTAAATGGTGTCATTATCACACAGGTGCCTTTAATTCCTTGAGGCCTCACTTATTAATTGCTGCTCCTAGGGCCTCTGATTTCATTGTCTTATTCAGAAGGCTTTGTGAGTGTGTGTGAGTGTGGTGTGTGTGTTTGTGTGTGTCTGTGTGTGTGTCTGTGTGTGTGTGTTTGTCTTTCACCTTTATGTTGAAGTTCTTGATCCATCTGTAGTTGATGAATCTATCTGTACTCCCTTTGACCAGAACCACTTGTTGAAGTTGCTATCTTTATTCAGTGTTCATGTTTGAATTCTTTGTCAAAAATCAGGTTTCTATAGGAGAGTAGACATATGTCTAAACTTTCTTTAGATTCTATTGACCATTGTGTCTATATTTAGACAATACCAAGCAGATTGTATTATTGAAAGGTTTGTAGTACAGCATGAAATTAGGGATGATGATGCCTTTGACAGTTCTTTTATTATTGAGACTTGTTTTTACCTATCCTGTATATTTGTGTTTATATATAACACTTAAAATTGCCATTTTAAGCTCTATGAAGAATTTTGTAGAATTTTTATGGGGATTATGTTGAATCCCTGTATTGATGCTGGAAGGTGACTAATGTTAGTCTATTAATCCTATTCATTCATGAGCATGGGAGATCTATCTGTAGTATGATATCTCCTTTAAATTCTATCTTAAAGGTCTTAAAGTCTTTCCCATATACTCTATCTCTTGCTTCATTAGAGTTATACCAAGATATTTTTAATGCTTTGTGAAATGTATTGTTTTTTTTTATTTCTTTCTTACTCCATTTGTCAGATGCATATAAGAAAGCTACTGCTTTTTTGTGAGTTAACATGGTGTTCTGTTGAACTTGTTGAAAGTGTAGAAACTTCAGTTGTAGAAGCTTGCTGGCAAGGATTTTAGGGTGCTTTATGTATAAAATCATATAATACACAAATCAAGACATTTTGACTTTTTATTTTTATATTTATATCCCATTGATTGTGTTATCACTCTAGCTAAGACTGAAGTAGTGTATTAAAAGTGTATAGAGAAAGTGGACATCATTGTTTTATTCCTTATTTTAGTGGAAATAATTCAAATTTATCTCCCTTTGGTTGATGTTGACTATCACCATACTGTAAGTTGCCTTTATTATGTTTAGTTATGTCCCTGTAGCGCTAGTCACTTCTGCCTTTTACTAATAAAAGGATGTTGGCTTTGAGATGGTCATGTGATATTTGACTTTCAGTCTGCTTATTTATTGAATAA
Source organism: Acomys percivali (assembly GCA_907169655.1). Lineage (NCBI taxonomy): Eukaryota > Metazoa > Chordata > Mammalia > Rodentia > Muridae > Acomys > Acomys percivali. The sequence continues at coordinate 35,400,307 of OU015756.1, read as the reverse complement.
GTTTTTCAGTTTATGTATTTTGAACAGTGCCAACATCTATTGGAAGAAGCCTTCTTGATCATGGTGGATAAACTTTGATATACTATGGATAAAGGTTGGAAGTTGTTTTTGAGAATTTTGCATTTATATTCATGAGATATTGCTCTGTAATTTTCTTTCTATGTTTTAGGTATCAAGGTAACCATGCCTTCATAAAAGGAATCATACAATGATCCTTCATCTTCTTTTTTGTGGAATGGTTTTGGGAGTGTTGACTGGTAGAATTCTATACTGACTAAATTTGTACCTGAGTGTTTTAGGTTACAAAGATTTTAATTAGTGCTTCTCTTTAAGTAGGGCCTACAAGTGTTATTTTTATTGCTTGCATGTTCTTGATTTAACTTTGGTAGGTCTTATATATCAGTAAATTTATCCATTTCTTTTCAGTTATCCAGTTTAGTGTAGTATGGGTTCTTTTACCATATCTTTATAAATGAGTATGTCTTCCGTGTCTACTGTGGTATCTTACAGTTTGGCTCTTATTTTATTAAGTTGTATTTTTTGTGTCTTTTAGTTAATTTAGCTAAGAGTTTTGCTTTTTGTTTCTTTTTCTTAAAGAACAACATTTTTATATTGATTCTTTGTATAGTTATATTTGTTTTATTATCTTTTATTTCAGTCCTTAGTTTAATTATTCTCTGCCACCTACTCTGTTTGTTATGTGTTATTTCTTCTTTTTCTTCCTTCTTCTTCTTCTTCTTCTTCTTCTTCTTCTTCTTCTTCTTCTTCT
>OU015756.1:35367002-35399528 GCA_907169655.1 Acomys percivali | reverse complement strand
CTTCTTCTTCTTCTTCTTCTTCTTCTTCTTCTTCTTCTTCTTCTTCTCCTTTTTCTTTTTCTTCTTCATAAAAGTATCTTTTATTCAGAAGACATAGTTGTCTTGGAGGCTTATTGCCTTCATCTGCTCACCTAGGTCTAGCTCTGGAAGCTCCTAGCATCATACAATATAATCTAGGCCGAGAATGTTTTCAGCTTCTGTTTTCTGATGAATAATCTAACCCTTTCTAGTTCTTTCTGAAATCTGGCTGGCTTGTTCAACATAACTGTTCTAGATCAAACTCCTCTCCAATTTGACTAACACAAATTGGCTTCTCAAAGCTTCTGAATGAATTGCTCTGCTTAAGCTCAAAGTAACTCTAGAAATCTGCTTTAATCCTTCTCAACCTTTGGTTCATTCTGTCTTCACTTGTGTCTACCTTGTCCTCTCTTCAACTTGTCTCTGTAAAATTCTCCCCTTTTCTCTTTCTCCTCATCACTTTCTCCCTGTCACCGCCCCCCTGCCCTACTGCTGTTCTCCTAAGTCCTCTCTCTTTCCTCTGTCCTCTTGTAAGAGTTTGACACATTCTATTCTGTCAAGTCATTCTTTGCTTTATCACTGCCTATCAATTATATATTATTTTCAAACATTGCTGCATCTTTCTACAAACTAATTTTATCTTCATTATTTGGGATTAAACATGTTTGTTAAGGACATGTCTTCATTCCAGCTAGATCTCATAGACATATAAGGTCTTTGCTTGTGATCAGAACAGCCAGCCGTGTTCTGGATAAAAATTCCTATACACTTCCTTTTTTTAAAGAGCTTTTAGCTGATACTGATCTAAACGTCTTCCAAAATTGTTTATTCCTATAATGAAATGGAAGTTTAGATATTTCAAGAATAAATGATGTTAGTATTTTTCTTTTTTTACTAATTTATTCTTGTTATAGCTCAATGGTTATCCTATCCCTATTATTTTTCTTTTTAAAAAAGAGCTTTTAGATGTACTGTTTTGTTACTAATATTTGATATCTCAAACTTTTCAAAGGAATATATAGTCTAGTAGTGGTATGAAGTTGCCTAGTAGAGCCACCATCATTTTAATTTATAGATTTGATAGCATTGTTTTCCTTATTACTAGATTCTAAGAAGTATTTAATTTCTTAATTTATGTCTTGTCCTAATTTTATATTAGCACTGTAATGTATAATTTCCAAGACTTTGTACACTTTCTGTTGTTTCTGTTCTTGTTGATATCCATTTTAAATAATGATGGTAAGTGAGTATGCAAAACATCATATCTGTTTTCTTATATCTGGGGGTATAAACCTTGCTTTGTGTGCTAGTACATGGTTAGTTTTGGAGGTTTTAATAGCTCTCATCAAAAGGTATATTATTTGGGTTTGGGGGAAATTTTTTAAGTATTTAACAGGTTGTTTTGATGGATGATGTTATTTAACTTCAGCATTTCTTATTTGGTTTGGTCGAAAAGAACTGTTTATCAGGGTATGAAAATTGCTCACCATCACAGGGTGAGGGTCAGCTTGGTTACCGCATGTTTGGTACATAACATATAGTATTGTAATAATCCTTTAATGAGTATTTCCAACCTTCCCTATCTCTTCTGATTAGTTTTAGGTCTATTTTGTCAGATATTTAAATACTATACCTTCCTGCTTTTTGCTGGGAATATCTCTTTCCACCATTTTATCCTGAGGTAATGTGTATACTTTATAGTAAAGTGTGTTTCTTTGGTTCAGCATGAAGATAGATCTTATGCTCTAATCTCTTCTATTAGTCTTTTTCTTTGTATTGGGGTTTTAGGATAATAATATTAAGAATGATTGTCTAGCAGTATTTATTGATTCCTGTTATTTGTTGTTATGGTGTGTTTTCCTCCTCTTTTGATTCGTCCATCTGTGATTAATTATTCCTTTCATTTTGGGGGCTATGGGTAACCTTCTTAAATTAAACATTTTTTTTCTAGCATCTTCTGCAGAATTGGATTGGTAGACCAATGCATTTAAACTTGATTTATTTATAAAGTTTTTATGACCATCTATTGTGATTAATATTTTTACTTGGTATGTAGTTTGAAATGACATCTGTGGTCTCTAATGTATGGCTTTTAGGTGTTGTTGGGATGTTGAGTGATATTTTAATAGTCAGCCTTTATATGTTATTTGATATTTTTCACTTACAGATTTTATTATTTTTCTGTAGATTTACTGTCTTGCTTATATAGGTCATAAAGATTTTCTTTTCTCACTATACCTATTTGGTGTTCCATATGGCTTTAAGGTTAGGGAACATCTTTTTGTATGATTTTGTTGAAAAAAAATCTGTGTCATTGTCACAGGTTCTTTTCCTTCCCTGGAGATTTGCTGCACATATTAAATGTCATTTTAAAGATTTAACATTTTCTTTGAGTGAATTATTCATTTCTTCTACTTTTTCTTCAATGACTATGGTTATTTCTTGTGTTGTGTTCTGTTGGGGAGACTTACCTCTGAGGCCTTTGTTGAGTTTCTAAATATTAAATGTTCAGTTCTATTGCAATTTGTGTTTCTTTAATGATTATACTTTTTGTAAAGACTATTTTTATTTCATTCATATATTGTTTTCTTTTTTCTATTTCTTTGTACTCTTTTTAAATGCCTTGCTTCATTCCACTATTTGTATTTTTACAAATTTTATTAAAGAATTTATTAATATCCTCTCTAATGTCCTTGTGCCAGAATTCTTATATTTTCTTGTTTTGTGCTTTAGTTATGTGACAATCCTCATGGCCTTCTTTGGTTGGTTTTCTTGTTGTTAATGTTTGTGACATTTGTGTTGGTGTCTAGGCATCTGAAATTTAGATGATTGCAGTGATTTTATCTGTTTATAAATCTTCTTGTCTCTGTTGAGTGTCTTATTTATCCCTTTGTTTCTGGTACCATCTCTGGACATTAGGGAAGTGTGTTGGCTATGGGTTGTCCAGTACACAGTGTTTCTGAAGATTGGTAGGTATTAGAGAGGAATAGAAGTGAATCTTGTCCACACCAAGAGATGGGATACCATTCGAGTTAGAGGTGTGGTGTGATGAAGAGCTCCTGCTAGTATATTGTAGTAAGACAAAGAATAATCTGGAGAGACAGAGAGAAAAAGGCTGGAGAAATCATGAGTACCTGCCAACTGTTGGAGTCTCCAGTGAATAGAGTTGTCGTAGGATAGCACTAGCAACTAGTTCATTACAGGAGTTATGTGAGAATGGAGATATCACGATGGAAGACAGGAAAACAACGAGAATCACCTACCTCAGTCCCATACTAGTATGACCACTTGGCATTTCAGGGATAAAAGCGTTTCTCAGTGTTGGTAGATTACACAATGTAGAATGGGATAGACCAGACAGCTAGAGCAAGCAAGGGAGACGAACCTACAGCAGGGTACAGCAGCGTCCTCAGGTCACAGAAGTAGGACTGGAGGAAAAAACCTATGAGAAGACTGCTACCTGGCTGAGTAGAATCAAGAAAATGTGAGATACAAAATATGAAGACAATTTTAAATTGTTATTTTTTTTAGTTTGTATATAACATCTTCAAAAAATATAAAAGCAGGGAGCTTCAGTATTGTTAATAAATGTGAAACATCACTATTCCCTGGCTAAAGCCATTGTTGTTTGTTTTGTACCCAAAGGTTAAATTCAAACATTAAACTTTGATAATTACTACAATGAAATGGCATGGGTTAGATTCTAATTTACAATCTAAGAACATAACACTTAAAATCAGTCTTCTGTTCTTGTGTTCTATACACATGTCAGATGGCATAGTTAAATACAAAGATTTTCCAAAGAGTTTTGGAAGCAAAGGTAGAGAGAATACCCACACAAGATTCAAGATTCCTCCACCCCTGGCTTACTAAGTTTATAAAATAAATACAATATTGAAAAATAATAAATTCTAAAAGAAATTGAGAGAAAGCAGAGAAACATGGGAGAATGGCAAAGTTGAAGGATCCAGAGGATCCTAGAAACCTACAAGAAGAACTTCATGATAGGCAGTTTTGGGCCCAGGGATTCCGCTCAAACTATGGCACCAGCCAAGGATAATACAGGCTGTAAACTTTTAATCCCTACCTAGATATAGCCAGTGGTCAGAACATTCACCACAGTTGAGTGGAGAGTGGGGTATAACTTTCTCACATACTCTGGTGCCTCACATTTGATCATGTCGCCTGGAGGGGGAGACTTGTTGGCACTCAGAGGAAGGAAAGCAGGTTACCAAGAAGAGACCTGATACCCTATGAGCATATACAGGGGGAGGTAATCCCCCTCAGGAACAGTCATAGGGGAGGGGAAAAGGGGGAAAATGGGAGGGAGGGAGGAATGGGAGGCTACAAGGGAGGGGATAACCATTGAGATGTAATATGAATAAATTAATAAAATAAAATTTAAAAAAAAGGTGTATAGTAGACAAAGAAGAATGTGATTTGCATATTCAATGCTTCAATAAAGATATTCTCTGTACTCTTGTACTTTTGGTTGTGAACTTAGCCTTTCAAGGCTGTGAAATCAATTTGGCTCTGGCACTCTCTTAGAGAATTGAGAATAGTGCTACCTCAAGACCTAGCTATACAACTCCTTGTCAAATACCTGAAAGGTATACCACCATAAAACAAGGACATTTGATCAACTATGTTCATAACAGCCTTATCTGTAATAACCAGAACCTGGGAACAGCATAGATGTCTCTCAACTGAAGACTGGATAAAGAAACTATGGTACATTTACACAATGGAATACTACTCATCTATTAAAAACAAGGAAACCTCAAAATTTGCAGGCAAATGAATGGAACCAGAAATAATTTTCCTGAGTGAGGTAACACAGACCCGAAAATGTGGGCATGAGATATACTCACTTATAAATCACTATAGCCCAACATAGATGTCCGCTGAGAGATTCCACCCAATGAGGGGTTGGGACCAATACTGGGACTAATAGCTGGACTCTAGGCAAAGCACTGTGAGTTGTATGGAAGGATTAGGGGATGGAAGGATGGTAGGGAGCGTTGTTAGGAGTTTCACAAAGAGACTATCAAGGCTGGAAGATATGGACCCAGGGGACCCTCCACAACCTGATGCACAAAGTATATAGCAAGCAGAGAACCTATACTCCGCGTTCAGACAGAGTCGATGGACAGCCCATTCTCCATGTGGGGAAGTGGGGGGCTAGAGCAGGATACTGCCTCTGACATGAACGCTGGTGCCTGTGAGAGAGGCTTCTGTTCCTTGGCAGAGAGGCCCTGTGGAAACACAGTGGAAGAGGATGCAGGCTATCCATATGAGACCTGATAGGCTCTGGTCAGAAGTGGGGGAGGAGGACCCCACCTCTCAGAGTTCTAGGGGAGGGGAATAGGGCAGAAGAGGGAGGGTGGGTGGGAACAGGAAGAAAAGAGCCAGGGGAATACAATCTGGATGTCATGCGGATAAAGTATAATTTAAAATAGAAAAAAATCTCTTTAAATGGATTGAAAAGAAAATGAAACAGGAGAAAACTAGCTGGACTCAATGAGAAAGGCTACAAAGAGACACTGTACAATACAATGTATTTTGTGCTGAATTAAATGCAAACCAATGATAACTTTGGAAATAATATGTGCCTAACGTTTTGTCTTATCATTATGATTTCCTTAATATTACTGTTGAGTAATCAGAGAGTAAATTATGGACAAATCTACATGTGTACTGATCATTGAGAAACTAAATCTGGTCTAAAGGATTATAAAACTATAATAACAGTGAAAATTTTGACATCATTACTGTTTTGAGAACATGAAACAGGATAAGTAGCCATATCTTTGACATCCATATCTGAACTCTAGTTTATATTCTAACAAAATAAACAATAACAAAAAATCTTCCACATACTTGATTTAATTCAGGGACTTTGTCTTAACCTTGTTAAAAATAGAAATATAATCCTATGGAAAACATTGTTTACATTTTATCTTTAAAACAACAACAAAGTAAAGCCAAAGCATAAAAATGCTAACATGTAAATCAAGACAAAATTCTACATATTTAAAAAATCTATGTTTTTCTTTAAATATTGGAGACTAATTCCTGAGTCTTTTATTTTGTATACTTTTAACGTCATATAAATTTTCATGAATAGAATTGAGTGAGTTAGGGGTTACTTTGAGAGGGATTTTTCATACCAAGGAACCTCCAGAAGAGTATAGAAGTTGTCATCTTTCCTATGACGCTAGCTCAGCACTCCCAAAATATGATTCTCTTTCTTTATCACTCACACCAACTCAGTCTTGATATGATCAATAGATTGACTATCATATCATCAAGGATATCTCTCTGTTTATATCTAATTCTTTCAATTTGTATTTTTGTCTCTCTTAGATTATAAAATTGCAGTAATTAATCTTTGTGAATGTAATACATTTGGAATATGGCAGTTGGAAATAAAAATAAAAGCTTAGAAAATAAAAGCCTTGGATGTCATGATATTTACCTGACTCCATGAGGACCAGTAAGGCAATCAATGTTGGAACCTTGTTTACTCTCCAAGTTCTGCCTTTCACACGGAGTTTCACATATTCCTTTGGGTTATATAATATAATAGAAGCATAGAACTGAATTTTATACATCTATTCCTGGGATTAGCAATAGTGCTTTTAAACAAGGAACTTATGCATTTCACAGTCAATAAATATTGTTGTGGTAATTTCTGTGTTGACATTATAATTAAACTTATTGTATTCATAAAAGCATACACAGTATAATATATCCAAATCTTTTTATAAATTAATATTTATATATAATTACTATTTGTTTATTATATGTCAGAATTACTCACGGTAAACTGTCTCTTGGTATATAGAATTTCTGGTTCATTATAACTTAATGTGGAACAACTTGACATACATTCTAGCCTTGATGGAAATTCCCTTACATAGTACGTGAGTATGTATGTACAGGTCTTGTAGCTTTTCCCACAATTCTTTCTTCTCACCTAATTATCTGAAGAGTTTTGAAATCTTGACAAATGCATACTAAAAAAGATTAAATGTAGACTTATGAATTTCCTATATTTTTCAACATAATGAGAAAATAAAAACCATCCCTTTTGAGAATGAGGCTATTAGAACATAAATCATGCTTCTATCAGCCTATAGTCAAGGACATAAAGTGGCTACAAACATGACTAATAACCTTTTTTATGAGAAATGATTATTTATGCTGTCATTACCACCTCTATTTCTAATTCAATCCCCTTCATTCGAAGGAAAAGTAACTACTGGTAGTCACATTTTCTGTATTTTTAGCAGCCTGTGAAGGAAGAACTGAGTCTTGTTTCTCTAACTGCTCCAAAACTGGAAAAATGATACTTAAAATCCAAGTTTCCTACCTCATACTTGATAAAGCACTCCACTTTCCACTTTGTAAATTCTCCATTGCTTTTAAACTAAACAAACTCATCTTGGTTATATGAAAATGTTTTTTATCATTGATAATTAGTATATATAAATAATTAGAATATGAAGCTTAAAGGGTATTTAAAGTATCAATTATTTAGTTGTGTCTTGTGCTAACAGTATGTAAGCATTTTGCAGGTAAAATATGTAGAGATTTTGGTAGAATAAAGGTAGCAGCTTTTTCTAAGGTCAAATTTTCATATTATTTAGTATTAATATGAATCAGAATTGTCCTATTACTCATATATTTTAAATCCCTTCAAATAACCCATTTGTAACTGTTATCTCATTGGTCTTATAAAGTACTAACACATTGGACAGTGACATTAGACGTACAACATAGTGTTTACAGATTCCTGTGACATAGATCACATTGCATTTGGGGCTAAAATCAACAATTCCCTGTTTATCTTCTTTTGTTATTTAAGACACATGCTTCTCTAGTATAGACTTTGAACTGCACGAAGGAGAGATTTAGATTTCTGCTCTAAATAAATATATGTCCTCCATTATTCATAAAATATTTAACTGATAAAAATAAATGTGATTTTTGCATCTTTCTGAAGAAGAATGAACTTTTTAAGTATTTTGCTTCCCTGTCAGAATTCTGTGAAAGAATACTAGAAACACAATTTAAGATCAGCTATGCTAGGAACATATTGTAAGACTATAAAAACAGATCCATAACCTCAAATTATGTTAACTGTACCTTAAGGGAAATGCACAAATCCCAAGATATAATGGAATGTCAGAGTTTGAGTCTTCTCTCCTCAGCTTTAATACCCAGTCTCTTGTGATGTCGCATAAAATGTTCTTGCATCTCACCTTATTGCTAGGAAGAACAATTGGTTGGCTTACAATATTTATTAGAACATTACTCATGAACATTAGCACCAAACTAGAAACAAATAATGCCTCCTTAAACACAAGTGTGACAAGCTTATGAAAGTAAAATGTACAGGCGCTGATATAAATATAAGTGTGACTCAAACTCCTGAAACATCTTTGTTTTATGCACATTTACCAGAAAAAAAACATTAGAGGTATGTATATTCCATTAGTTTTTTTAAAACTTGGTGTCATTTTGATAAATTATCAATAAGCGTTAATAAAAAAGGAGTAAAAAGAGGAAGTTTTCCATGTATAAATTAAAAGGCTAAAATAACACTTGAAGTATTGACAAGTGGCTGCACCATAAATACAACACCCTTATCTCTGTATATCGGCCTTATTAGAGTCATGTGTATTTCAGTTCCCAGCTACTTACTTCAGTTTTCTAGGCATCTTGGGCAAGGTTCTATAAATTTGTTACAAAAACAAGCCTGAATTTTCCACATTGCTTGCTTCTAATCATTCTGCCATTCAATAAGAAGAAATCTTGCCCTTTGCAACAATATCCTTTTTGACTATACAATTCCCAAGCAAGTGAAAACCATCAACTTTCCCTCTCTTTTGTCCAAAAGGGATCAGCACAACACAAAGAACTGAGTATGTTAATGTGTGCTGATAGAACAGTCTTCAAAGTTGTTCTGACTTTCTTTTGAACATTATAATGTGATTACTATGATTTATCTTCAATATAATATAACTCAAAACTCAAATCACAGGTTTTCCTGCAATGATAATTTCAATGTATGAAAATCAGAACTGTCTGTGTCAAATTTTACCATCATTTGATCTAAGAATAGTTTCACCATTCAAGTATTTGTGTGTGAGTGAAATAATTGGACATGAAATGCTTATACATAGTATTTGTGCAATACTGTTATATAATTTGGCCCAGCAATCTCACTTTTCTTTCATCTAATAGCACTTTAAATGTGTTAATTTTTGTTTTGATTACTTACTTGTGTTATTGATCATTACCCCTAAGGTAGTCTATCTTTCACAATGGTTGTATTTACTCTTCTCAACTTAAATCACACTAAGTGGTAGAGACAGGTATTCTATAATTCAACCTAAGTTGAACCTTAGTTGTAAAAATCAACCTAAGTGATTAAAATTATTATTAATAAATACTAAATTGTTAATAAAATCATTAGTAATAAACAAGTAGGGACTAGGTCAGGATGCTTTTTTTGTTCATTTAGAATATAGCAATGAATAATATGAAGGTTCTTTCTTTAGATTTAATATTCATATATAATATTCATAAAAGGTTTATCAAATTAGAAGTATCTTCCCTTTTAGAAGACAAATATAAGTGTGGAAGAAGGAAGGCAGTAAGAAGAATTAAGAAAGTAGGATATGAATAAGAGAGAAGTGGGTAATCAGGAAGTCAATATACAGAAACTATTCACAGGAAGTGAATAAGCAGGAAATGGGTAGGCAGGAAGTGAATAAGCAGGAAGTTGGCAAGCAGTAGATGAGGAGCAAGTGATTTTGATAACATGATGGATTCATTATATGTATCTGCCTTGAAAGTAACATTTCAAGATGTTCATGCTTTACCAAGGACTATCTTTTCAGGCTCTTCTTGTGTATCAAACATCATTCAGGTTGGTTTGGGAGGCTTCCTGTTGCTTCCACAGGGAAGACTGATATAATATCTTATATTTTCGGCAGAATATTTTTATAAAATTATTCCTCCATTTTGATACTGCAGCATCAACAAAATAATCTCCAAGTTAAATTAACTAGTCATCATTTTATAACATACAGTATTTTACATTACTAAAGAAAAGTTCTTCCATTGGTTGACTGCACAAATAGTTTTGTTTCCTTCTCATTTCATATGATGGCATATACCTAAGGTTATTTTGATCTTCAGTATGATGCCCTCATTTTCATTTGCCTTTCTGTATTTGATGAGACCTATTTGATATCAAGACTACCCAAGTCAAAGTGATTACAATCAGTTCAAAAGATGTGTTTTGATTGCGATAAATAGATCAAATGTCATTAATATTGAAGAAAGAACACTGAATCTACTGTTATTTCTTCATTTACTTTTTATAGGATTTTAAACATTCAGCTAAATCATAATTAAACACACACATAAAGACATAGCTTCATGGGAATAAAATGTAAGAAATAATGAAAATTTATAATAATGAAAACATATACTGTTATAAGAGAGGAAGAAAATAACTATCTGAAGAAGAACAACAACATGAATCTGTCATACATTTGCTGTTAAAGCCTTTTACAAATGTCTCCCATCAGCCCATCTCTCACCCTTAACATCTCAAATTTATCATTCCTTTTCATTCTCTTAGCTTGAATTTTAACAGATAACATGAATTAATACACATATCTGTGAGATTCTTCTGGAAAAAATATTAAAATATATAATTCTTGCTTTATGAATTGAAATTCAAATTTTCTCTTACATTAAAATTTATGACTATCTATTTACAAAACAAATTTCACTTAAATATTATGTCATATAATTACAGTAAAAAAGAAATGATTTTCTTTAAATTTTCAGTACCATATCTGAATTTTAACAGAGATGTAAATTCTGTTGGAATTTATATGGTTTAGTTAGCTGAAGATATAAGTGAATCATACTGAAAGTCTATAGTATATAGTCATATTGACGCTTCAAATATTTCTTAATTCTTATATTGATGTATCTATGCATATGATCACACATAATTTCTGTTTAAATATTATTTTGTTTCAAGTTTATAATATCACAAGTATAAAAAAATGCCCTTTTGGTCCAAGACATATTTCTAAATTTGGTTCTATTATGTACCTTTTTGAAAGGGAAAACTATGTAAATGCAAAATGTTTTTAATGTGTAGAAATGTAAGAAAGTTTGTTCTATATGTTATGGTAAGATAGATTGTCTGTAAAATGTTATGAAAACATGGCCATCTTTTAAATAACTTATGTAAGATTCTCAGAATTATAAAAGTGCTGGATAGACATCAATGAAACCATTCACAGTTGACTGTAAACCGCAAGCACAGGAAAAGAGCAAATGTCCATGACATATCCTTTATCTTCCATAAAATATTTCCTTCATGTTCAGGAATGTATTTTATAATAGAAATTGTTTCTCTTCCCTGAAACACTTCAGCATAAACCCACTGCTCCAAAGTTAAACAGCAAGAGCCTCACTGGGCTCAAAGACATGCTATTGTCTGCCTTGTGGCTCGAGCTCACGTCGCACCCTCTGTCATCTGCTTGGATTCCATTTCCACAGTGCTACACATACCTCACCATTCAGCCCTGAAACCCCGTTTTTTTCTTCTTCAAAGTCCACTTTACACAAGTAATTCTGACTTTTCTTGGAAATCATATATTAATTATCAATTATTTAGGCAACTGTCTCCATTATACATTACTAAATACATCCACTCATTACATATGCCACAGATCTTTATTTCTTTTCTGTTAAGTACATCAACTAATGGTTTTCATCTATTTGCATATTTTGCTCAAGTTCTTCCTATTCTACTGTCAATATGAGAATATAAACTTTTATAATTTTGAGTACTAGGGAATTGTTCAATATAATTAATTAATGAAACAGGTAAAACCTGATTTTAATATAGGTGGATTCCCCCCCCCCGTATGTGTGTGTATGTATGATGAATCAGAGACTATCATATTTACACAAAATGTTTTTCATTAAAGGAATTAAAATACAAGTTAATAAACAGAAATAGTTTAGCTAGTTGAATAGCATCTGTAGGAAATACTGTGTTACTGATTTCATAGCTGAGAAATTTATTGTGTTTTCAATGCCAAAATATAAAATGTAAAAGGACAAAAACTATTCTACAGCTCTCAGGATGTGTTTCTATTGATGAAGTGCTTGCCTACAATTTCAATCCCCAGAATTACATGAAATGTGTTCAGAGATTAAAGATCATCCTCGGCGATGATGAATTAAAGAATATAATTAAGGAAAAACAGAAACAAGCAAATAAATAAAAATAAAAACATTATACACCAAATAACTTGTACACAAAAATAATCTCCATAAATACAAATCTATAAATTAACATCTGGAAGGCAGATAAATAGGCAATATATAAAGGAGATTCATTTATTTTTTTCTTGATACTACTGTGGATTTTCATTCAATATCACAGAAAAGTTTTCCAGCCTTCATACTGCATTACTTGTAGCTTGTTTCTCCAACAATGAGAAACATAGTTTTAATCATTTCCAAAACATTTACATACTTGTTTATGCTTGTATGCACACAAAATAGCTCCAGGCACACCATTGCATATGCTGAGGAAACAAATATACTACCTAGAGTTTTCAATATGTTATATGTTCATTTCATATAGTACATGCATACACACTATAGCTGCCACATAGATTATTTAATTTCTTTTATAATTTAACGCTATTGTTAAAGGAAAATAGCAACATTGTTAAAGGAAAATAGCAACATTTCATAGCATGTAAAGATTAATGTAAGCATGGTAAATAATGTTCTTGTTTTCTTATTTGATTGTAAGTCATAACGTTGCAGGGGTGAGGACACATCCATTTCTTCAGCATCTAAATATCTTGTAAATTTTTCCCTCATACGTTTTTCACTATTGCTGTTGTATAAACATGCAATGAGACAGAAGAATTATCATTAATTCAATTGCTTAGTAGAATATTTTAGAAGTTTTACATGTGCAGAATACTGAGGTTTAGCTATTCTAAACAAGGTCAATCAATATTTCATCTATTCCATTTAATTATTTTCTTCAAAGCATTTTGCAGTTCTTTTTAACAATGTAGTTTCTGTATTACCCAACTCATTCTATGAGACCATAGTCACCTTGATACCTAAACCTCACAAAACCTAAAAAAGAAAGAATATGTCAGCCTACTTATGAACAGTGATCCAAAAACACTCAATAAAAAATTCACACACTGAATCCAAGAACACATCAAAACTATCAACTATGACCAAGTACACTTCATCCTAGGCATGCAGGGGTGGTTCAGTATATGGAAATCTATCACTGAAATCCACCATATAAACAAACTAAGAGAAAAACCCTCACATGATCCTCTCCTTTGATGCTGAAAAAGCATTTGACAAAAATCCAAGTTCGTGTTAAAAGTCTTGGAAATAACAGGGATACAAGGCCCATACCTAATAAAGAGTGTGTTTGGTACTTTTTGTGATGGGGGGAAAAAAACAATGTAGCTTCTGAATTAACCCAAATTCCTACATGGTAGGAAGATCTATATATGTGTACAGTGTAATTAGTCATGTTAGAGCCGAATTATGTTTCTCAAATATACTTTATAAAGCCTTAACAACAATAATCTTAGAGTGTGCTGTACATTATGTCCTAGAAATCTCCTACTTTGAATGCAATAACATTATGAGTATATGCTTTTAAGAACTAATGAGCTCGCAAAGCTGTCTTCCTGGGATGGGATTAAGTGCATTTGTAAAAAGAAGTCCGTAAAGAAAAAATTCGATGATTTTACATTTATTTTTCTAAAAAATAAAATTTTGCTCAAATGCACATTTACTACTGATGATAAATGAAGACAAATGTGCTTCACTCTTCAAAACAAGCTATAAAGTGAGTCTCTTCAGATAAAACAAAAACAAAATGTGTATTTAAGAAGAATCATTCTCAACTCACTATCATTTAAATAGTTGGCCTTTGAGAAAATTTGTTGGAGACAGTTTCTGCTTATTATTTGACTTCAGTATTGACAGAGTCTTACAGCTTCACCTGTAGAGATTTTGCAACCAGATTTGATGTGTAATTTAATCAACAAAACCCAAATATTATTAATCTTTGTCCTGAATCTGAAGAAGCTAATTTCTCTCTCACATTGCTTTAATTCCAGCACTTTAAACCACTTTTGCTTATGTACAAAATTAGTTACACAAATTAGACTAAAGGGAAAGACAATTAATTTATCCATGTCCATTGCCAGTACTCCTTGACAATGCTAATTTAGATCACCTCAAACCTAAAGACAGCCTAGAAGTAAATAAGCAATTACTTTCCAATTGCTGACAAATACAGTAATCACTTAGCCAATGGCATAGTTTACTTAAGTGGAAGAGTGGGCTGTGCAAGGCATACTTTCATAGTCTAGAAAGTTGAGTTCTTTAAAATTTAATAGGGCCATGATATTGATACTTTGATTTACCATATATAATTTATAGAAGAAAACATATAAAGAAAATGACATTAAATCATGTGCTGGCTTGGTTTTTGTCAACTTAATACACCTGCAGTCATTTTGGAAAAAGGAATCTCAATTAAGAAAATACACCCACCAAATTGGCCAGGAGTGGCCATAGATGGAGGTTAAGACTCAAAATGAGTAAAAACTTCAGGATTAAATGAGTCACAGAAAAAAATCTAGCCTTGTTAATTTTTGGTATATATTGATGAAGGTCTAGGAGAGAATATTGGTGATGGTACACCAGGTACAATGGATAATCTGACACTGTCGGATGACCACCAAGGACTTCAACAACTGTTGGGTGGACCCAGCCTGAGCCTAAATGATCTTCTGTGTATACTATGGCTGAGAGATCCAGAGACATGTGAATGAGCATGCACTTTGGTTTCTAGAAGATTGTACTCAGAACAATTTCCAGACACTAGATCATGAATTATTTAACTTTTTAATTTTGGTTTTGTTGATTTGTGATGGTGCACTGGTTTTATTTTTTGGGGAAAGAAAACATTTAACTTAGTTTTTTTTTTTATTTATTAGAGTACACAAATAAGAAACTTTAAAGTTTTAGTGAGAATTTAGAATATTAGCAAGACTGGATACTTTACAGAGACTTAGAAATTTTTAGTTTTAGGAAGTTTGGAGAGATTTTGGAGTTTTAGAGAAATGTTGACTATTTTAAAGAGACTGATTTTTAAGGAGCAAGGTATTTTAAAGTTATGCATGTTTTATATTGAATGAACAAGAGTAGAAAATGCATGGTTTAACAGTGATGCATTTGTATGCCAAGTTGACTAGGAGTCAATAGAGTTGGCTAAGTTTATTTCAATTTGACACAATCTGGAGCCATTTTGAAAGAGTAGACCTCAACAGAGAAACTGCCTCCAACCAGGATGGCCATGAGCAAGCCTGTGATGCATTTATTTAATTGATGTATCCTGGGTACAAGGTCAAACTCTTTGTGGTTGGGGCTGCCCCTTGCCTGTTAGTCCTATTTACAATTAAAAAACAGCCCCAATGAGCCATGGGGCACAAGACACTAATCACTGCCCCTCATGGCTTCTGCTTCAACTGCTGCCTCTAGAGTTCTGACAAGACTACCTTTGATAATGAATTGTTGTATGGATGTAGACATGGAACAAGTCCACTTATTTCTAAGTTGCTTTGGTTGTAGTGTTTTATCACAGACAGAAATCTAGTTAAGAAATATAGTATTTTGAGTAAAAAAAGCAAACTAAATTTCATAATATGTGAAATAGAGTGAATGCAAGCAAGGAGCAGAACCATTCACAGGTCTAGGGTGGCAATATCACTCAATTTTATGCTACATTTATCTTATTTTACCTATATGTGTAGAAAAAGATTTAGTAATTCTAGAGAAATTTTTCAGTAACATAGATTTCAGTATGATCTGGATTCAACATGGGCACAACCTTAGTACACACCTTAAATCCCAAATAATGCAGGTACAGTTTGTTTGTAGCAAGGAGATTCTTTTAAAGTTATGTCTAATTGAGAGGCAGACAAATCAGAGAAAATTTTGTCTGAAAAGGATATTCCAAAATCTCATGAGAAGAGTGAGTAAATAGAGGGAACTGAGGGAAGAGTAGCTCAGAGTGAGAAGGAGAGAGAGGAGGAGGAAGTTTTACCAGGAGAGTTTTGCACAGAAAGGTTGAAGATGTAACAAGCTAGACACCAATGAAGACAGACAAGACAGAGAATGAAAAGAGATAGAAGAATAGAACAGACTGATAGAGTTAAAAGCCAAGCAGAGTAATTCACTCGGAAACTGAGAGAAGCCAGTAGGAATCAGTCAGCTTGGAGAGGAGTTTGAGCCAGAACAGTTGAGATGAACCAGCCAGCCAGAGTACAGAAAGAACAAGAAAGGTGGTGTTATTTAGCAGGAAGTCCCAGGGGTAGAAAACATTCTAGGCCTAGATTAGATTGGACAGAGACTAGAAGCTTTCCATGCTAGGCCTGATTTAACAGACAAAGGCAGCAACCCTCTGGGATGACAATTACACAGGAAAAAAGGTAACATTTACAAGAAACACCATCTTGAAGACAAGTTTCTGTCTGGGAAACAAAGCTTTCCCGTCAGTAGTACTGATGAGAAGAAGAAGAAGAAGAAGAGGAAGAAGAAGAGGAGGAGGAGGAGGAGGAGGAGGAAGAAGAGGAAGAGGAGGAGGAGGAAAAGGAGGAAGAAGAAAAGTATTTTTATTATACTTTATTATAGATTTCATAAAATAAAGACAAGAACTACAAACACTGGCAAGTTTTTGGTTAAATAACCATGAACTATTAATTCTATTGGAACAAAAATTTATAAATTCTTATAGCATATTTTATAATTATGATACTTTTAAAGAACTTCAAATATAAACATGGAAATTTTTTAATCCAGTGAACTATTATTCTATGCCCCAAAACCATCACTTTTCACTTCAAGAGAAAATTTAGCAAAATTCATGCAAATTATAAAAATAATGCCATAATTTACAACTTTCCTAGTTGATTTGTGATACCTTTTTGCTACTACTTTTCCACTTTTTTTTACATATACTTTTTATATTATTACACATATGTACAATAAACTACATACAGCAAGAAGAACCATGAAGCAATCAAGAATTACATAAATGTTACATTCTTAGTGTTTTGATTATTTGTATTTGGCAGCCTTGAAGAAAACAGCATTCTTACCTGGGTGAATCTAAAATCTGAATGTAAATCAATATTTATCAAATAAATCTTTTAAGTTAATAATCATGGGTATTTATATTTGTGATTCCTAAGATATAATTGTTATTTTTTCCAATATAATCATGGGTATATCTAGGGGTGAGAATTAAACTAAAATGCTATTTTTTCTTATTGAAGAATGTACATATTTTTAATTTAAAGTAGTACTGAAACTTAACATGTTCCTAGTTTTGTTTTGCTTTTCCATGCTCTAGTTGATAATTGGTATTTGAATGCTCGAAGGTGTGGTGGTTTTCAGAGAATGAAGGAACAATTGGATAGGTAAATGGAATGTATAGCATCTAGGAGGATCTGGGGAAGGGAATCCATAATCAGAAAATATTGTATGAAAAAAATTTAGTATTAAATAAGACAAAAATTATAATAAGGCAAAGCATATTAGAGATAAAGATCCGTTATTTACAGTGTTTATGCAATTTAAATCTATGTTTAAACCTTCTGTAAAATATACACTTTTAGAGTAGAAGAAATCTGAAACCACGTTTGATTACTATAACTTTCCTGAGCGTAACCGGTAGATAGCAAATCACACTGATGTGTTGAAGTCATTTGATTCTTTTTGCTTATTTCTTAACCTGGCTAAAACACCAATGAAAATTATTACATAAAACTTACATTTGTCTAAGTCAGTCTGTGCTTGCCATATAACTGTGGAGAATGTATTTTCCACTGGCTAGATCAGAATAAGGCTGGTGCTCCATATTTGACCACCTTCCCTTGGTGGGGAGGCCTGGTAGCACTCAAAGAAAGAATAAGCAGGCTACCAAGATGAGACTTGATAGCCTATAACCATATAGTGGGGAAAGAGGTCTCCATCAGTCATAGACCTAGGGGAAGAGAATAGGGTGAAAGCGGGAGGGAGGGAGGAATGGGAGGATATAAATGATAGGATAACAATTGAGTTGTAATCTGAATAAATTAATAAAAGAAAAATTTTAAAAACAAAACAAACAAAAACAAACAATAAAAAAAGACTTACATTTGGCATTGATGTCAGTTCCCATATAAAATTACCTGCAATGTATTTTAATAACTGAACTATTAAATTTTATTTATACAACTTGTTTTCAATAAATAATATTTAATACACTGTACAGTATAGATATCATATGTATTATATTAGAAGTTATAATGATTTTTCTATAATCTTAGAGCAAATTTAAGTTGCCAGATAACCTATTGAATCTATAATTAAAGAAGCATGTGAATATTGAAAAACAGATATAGAGAACCAAACTACATATACATGTATAGTTATATGTATACAATTATACATGCCTATATATATGTGTGTAGATACATGTGAATATATAGAATACATATTGTTAAATTTATACTTATAGTTTTATGTATAGAATCAGCTTCACATATATAATTATAAATTCATATAACTATAAATTAAGCTACTCAAAATTGCTGGGTATTTACTCCTTACCCTGTTAATTAAGCAATATGTGTAAATCATCCTTTTTCATCACTATCATAAAGGTTTAAATTAACTTCTAGAATATTTGTATTTTTTATATTTCTACCGGTAGTGTTGTGTTAATTGCACTGCTACTGTGGCATGAACATTAGACCTGTAGCATTAAATTTACGCATAGAAATACACCATTAGTTAAAAGGGTGATATCATTTGTGTTAGATAAGATTATTTAATGGCTTGTGTCATGATGTCTAGTCTGTCCTCAGAACTGTACCTGCTGATTACAATAGAAAATAAATAGCACTCTACAATTGGTGTCTAATGAGCTTGATTGACATAAGAAAATAAAGCTGACTGACTTGCCTGTGGTTTGTTAGTGACAATGTATTTGCAGCTCTTGATTTGAGATTTACTTTTGGATTTCTTATTACTCTATCCTTGAAAGAGTGACCGATGTATTTCAATTCCACAATAAAATGCTTCAGAGTTTTGTAAATATTGATATAATTTTCTTAAGAAAATTTCTGGTCTTTTCCTATAAAAACAAACTAAACTGTTGACCCAAATCTGCTGTTAAGGAATTATAGGTTCTTAGATGAGAACAAGTTGTATTCTTTTACTTTGCAATAAAAATATCTTTCAAGATTTTTTCCTGTTACAAGTGTATGCTTATTATGTTGAGTCTTGGAGTTTTGAAATTATAATAAATATTATAGCCCTTCAATCCTGTCCAGTATGAACACAGGGAATGTTTGAAAACATTTGGGCTTTCGTCTTGGCTCTTGTTGTGTCCTGTTTGATTCTCCTCTGTGGAAGCTTGTTCCTTTATTAATAGTAGGGGGAGTGGACTTGGGGAGAGGAGAGGTCGGTCCAGGATAGAATGGGTGGATGGAAGGGAAACTGTGGTTGGGGTGTATAGTTATGTGGGGGAAATCTATATTCAATAAAACAAACAAACAAACAAAAACAAAATTGGCAATGAAGAAATTTATATTATTAGATTCTTGATAGAAAATATTTTATTACCTTGTACTTAATACATCTTTAAAATAATCAATTGTCTTTATAGCTCCACATAGTTTTCATGAAGACGTAGAATTACACATTTTTTTTTAAAGCTAGGGATTGATTCCAGACCTTGAGCGGAGCGTGTAGGCGTGTATTTAGTCAGTTTCTTTTCCCCACTAGGTATGTTAAGATGTATTTGTTCTTAGTACAATGGCCATCTTCACAATATTAATTCCACTATAAGCAATAGCTACAGCTAATGTATTCAGTAAAGTAAAGAATACAATACTAATGTATAAAACTAATAATTTTCTTATATAAGAATCACAACTTTATTGAGAAGGAAATCAGGGAAAAATTCTACTCAAAAGACTATAAAATATACATACTGGAATAAGCCTAGCCAAATCAAAGTGAAAGAATTACACATTAAAAAATGTAAAACACTAAACAAAGGAATTGCAAAAGATACCCTACAATGGAAAGATATCTTTATTTACAGAACTTTATGATTCTTAGGTGTTCACATTTTAAAAATTTAATATCTCTTTGATAAGTACATTTAATACAATCTAATACAACCAATATACAAATTCGAGTTTCATTTTAAAATACAAATAGTCTGGTAAGGGAACTTTACTCTGTAAAAACTTGTTGAAACTTGTATAGAAAAAGTTTAATTTGGGATGTTTGAGGATTCATTATAATTTTGTGTGTGTGTGTGTGTGTGTGTGTGTGTGTGTGTGTGTTAACATTACATTTTAAGTGTTCTCTACATGATATTAAGTGAATATATAATTAAAATATAGATAATATGTTAAAGAGCTAAATAATGTGAAGATATGAGTTTTCAATATTTCTCTTGAATCTATAACTGGGAATATTTAAACAATGTGAAAAAAATCATTCAGTCTATATATAAAGATATTTCACATGTATTTCCTGACTGTGGGTTTAAAATATTTAAATTGTATTTTTGAAAAAAAGTTCAAAATCAAAATTAATTTCAAGAAACACATAAGAATTAAGTCAAATTCATATATTCCTGAACATTTGATGTTAAAATGCTTAATTTATTTTTTCTTTTTTCATTAATTAAACATTTTTATTTTTACATATACGTTTATATTATTACACATATATACAATAGACTACCTATAGTGAGAAGAACCATAACACAATCAAGAATTATCTAAATGTTTCATTCTTAGTGTTTTGGCTATATTTATTTGACAGCTTTGAAGAAAACATCTTTCCTATCTTGGTGCCTGTAAATTTCTGAATTAAATTAATCTCCATCATGTCTTGTGATTATCATCTTAAAACATCTATTTAGACCTAAAAAAATCTTAACCCCTAAATAACTAAGCTTTATTGTAAAACTAAGCTATCTGTTCTTCAACTCCATCAGAGACTTAAGAAGGAAGAAACTTCATTCCGAAATTGCCAGGAGTGTAGGTTAGTAGTTTTCCAAATGAGAAGATGACAGAGACAGTTTTCTCCCCGAATAGTCACCCAAAACTCTGTATAACATTGGAGCATCTTCTTCAGCCTCCTGGCCCAATATATCTGACAGACGTATTTGTGAGATGGGAACTATTGAGGACTTGCTTACCCTGTCTTGGCAGAGTTTTCTGTCAACACTGCATGCATCCAATCCTGCCCTTTTTTTCAGGCAGAATTCTGTCTATGGCAGAAGTGAGGACATTTTGCCCAGCGGCTTGTTTGGCACATTTGAAGCCATCTCCATAAAGAGGTTCTTTGATGCTAATCATCATCTTTGAGGTAGGCTGGGTGTTGCCAGAATTTAACCTGTCTCATTGTCAGTGAATCTTTAAAATAATAAAAACATTTTTAAATTTCATATTCTGCATGTGTCTGAGGTTTGTAAAGACCTTGTCTAACTATCCTACCTTAGCTTTCTATAGAATCATATCTATCTGCTCAATTTCTATAATATAATTAACATTAAAAATAACTGTGGTTATCAATTAAATACTTTTATAAACATAAGTAATGTTCAACAAACATGCAAATGTTTCTTATCCATATAAATTGTATCTTTTTAAGAATGAAAATCTTTATTGCTTGTTCTCCATTTGTGCTTGTTGTATTAGACTCTTTGTTTAGCTCTACAGAATATTATGAACACTTGTTGCTAAAAACAACTTAATAAATGGCTGAGATAGAAAAAGTTGAAAAGTTCGTATGCAATAATACTTTCTTGGCACATATCACAGCTTTGTATAGTTGCTGCCAGTTTGAGATAGAAAATTATTGCACATCAGTATCTTGTTTTCTCTCTTACAAAGTTAAGGTAATTATATTGTACAACTTATAGAATGCTTTGGAGTTATATATATATATATATATATATATATATATATATATATATATAAAATCTATGTTAATGTTCTGAATAAAACTGGTCCTTTAAAATGAATCAATACATTAAAATTAATTTATATTTTAGGTAAGTGTAGAATACTTATACGAATATGAAAGTCTATAAGTTAGCATATATTTTAGTACTTAGTAGCAGAATGAAGTCATATCCATTCAATATTAAGACTGTATCTACAATACCTATATGAGATAAGTGTTGGTTAAAATGATATAGAGTGATAAAACTCTATTTGATAAATTAAATTTGTCCTTGGGAGCAATATTAGAATCAAGTTATAAGAAACCTCACCATCTTAACCTGAAAATCTGGAATTGCACTTTTGTGGATATTACCACCTGTGGTGTTAAGTAAAATAAGACAAAATCTGGGCAACAAAATAAGAGAGATTCAGGATTATCCTTTCTACAAAATGGAATTGACTTAGAATACCTTGCATGGTTTCCCAGCTCAGATTATGGTTATATAGTAATTCTATGATATTGCTGTTTTCCACCCTTAAGAACAGATGTCAAGGTCATCTACATAAGAAAATAGATGAATTCCAATATGAGTTCCTTAAAACTGAAAGACAAGTGCAGTTGGATATGCTGTTGTCTATATTGAAGGAACAAGGAAAATATGAACTGCGAAATATGAAGAGCTCGGTTAACTCTATATGTGGGATTCTAAAATCATGAAGATCCCACGAGAACTCACTATGTTTATTTTATATATTTAGCAAATTATTTGGACTTTATTTTTTTTTACCATGTAAGAATAAAATGCAGAGAGCATAAAAAGCCACTCTGTATGGAAGAAGAAATATCTAGAATAAGGCAGGTTTTTACAAATGCATATTCTCTCCCCTGCTTTAAGAAATCTATCACAATTGGAATTCTCAACTGTTATCAGTATTTCTTTTTTTTTCCTTTCACTGAAAATATATTATTTTTCTTAAATAGTGTATTTTGATATGGTTTCCCCTTCCTCTGCTCATCTCGGTTGCTGTCTCTTCCTTGACATCCTAATCCACTCCCTTCTGTAGCTCATCAGAAAGTAATCAACAATATAAGAGATTAGTACTATAATAAATTTAACACAATATATTATAAAATAAAGCAAAAACTTACACATTGGAATTGGAAAAATTAAGAAACAAGGATAATGTCACAAAGTAAGCATAAGAAACAGAGCCACTGATTTGCACACTCAAAACCCCAGTAAAAAAACTGAATTGGAAACCATGATATTCTTATAAATAATATGTATGACAAAAAGAGAGAAGAAAAACTATATAAATAAAATAAAAATAAAAATAATAGTAGTATGAAATTTAAAATAAGGAAAACACCATGGCACATTATGAAACAAGGAACATCCAACAAATGTGCTATTGAGTTCATTTTGAAATGGACACATACTACAAGCCACGCAGCCTACCCTAAAGAATAGTTTGTTTTCTCAGCAAGACTCATTTGGAGAAAACTATATTTTCACTTAGAGTGAATATCAATTACAGACTGCTTCTGGTTTGGGGATGAAGGCATATGTCCACCTTTCCTTTTATCTCCAGTACCCCATCTAGTGTAGACCCATGCAGGTTCCCTGCATGCCATCACAGTCCTCTCTAAAATTTTAAATGTTTTGATCATTTTTATTCAGAGGGTCATATTTTCATGATGTTGTCCATCTCCTCTGGCTCTTACACTCTTTCCACTTCCTCTTCTTTTGGATTTTTAAAGCCCTAATAGGTGGAATTTAGTGGAAACTTCCCATTTAGGACTGAGTGTTTCAAGGTTTCTTAAGCTCATTGGCAGGTAATTTTCAGCGAGTCGTTTGAATCAAGCAGTGGGGAGAGAGGGAGCAAGAAGAAATTTAGACAGCTTCATGGATAAGTTTGACAATTGATACACATTATTGCTAGAAATTATGTGCAACTGATAGATATGTAGAAAATATATGAAGATAGGTACACTTTGATAAACAGCTAACAATTTATTAAACACATGGTATGTTTTCAGAGATAAATGGCAGATGTAATTTCCTCCCAATACATGCTTTTCCATTATTTTCAACCATCCTTCTTTTAAATATTAAATATTGAGAAAAGTTCAGAATAGGATATTTATTAGAATTTCTATATCTGAAATATGGTTACAAAAATAAAGTGATTGGAATCCAAAAAACATTTCGTTACTTCAAAGCTTATAAAAAGAATCAAATAATGAGAAAACATGGTAATTAACCTATTTAAGTAAATAGTAAAACCTTGAGAGACTATATACTCAATGTTTGGTAGCTTTCTTTGAAACAGTCCATGCAGGATTATTATAGAAGAAATACTTAATATCTTTCAAGTGATTAGAAATTCTCAAATCTATGCTGCATTGTGGTTCAAATGACTAAGAAAAAAAATACATAGTCTTTATCTGGAGTTAACAGTAGACATGCAGAAAAATGAATTCATTTTATTTTCAATTCAAAGGTCAAAGACAGAAAACCTCAAATCCCAGAACAACTGAGTAATTTTAGTTTCGACTGGCATAATGTGTCCTAAAAGGTCATGCTGTGTTTTCATAATGAGTGCAGACACAATCACGTCTGCCATGTTTGGAGTTAGGTCAATAGAAACACTATAGTTGTTATTCTTAAAGAAGTTGGTCAATGAATAGAAATCATCAGACAATTTATAACATTATAGATCAACAAGTAGTATACTATATATCCAAAGCTACTCTAAATTAAATATCAGCTTACTATGCCCCAAGTTCCATTATTAGCATTTTAATATGGCAATGCATTTTATTCTGTCAAATATTTTAAAATGCACTGCATTATTATCTACATCATGTCAATATATTTGGGAATATTTCTAATATGCCTTCATGAGGAGAATACTTTTTACCACATTCACATAAATTGACTCTCCACTTTCTTGCTTCTCATTATGAATGACAATAGATTTCCCATAACCCAAGCTACAAGGGATATGATTGCTTCTTCAATTCCATGTAAGCACTTGCAACTATGTGTACATTCTCACACAGACACACAGACAAAGACACACACACCCAAACACCAAAAGCACACAGAATAGCATAGCGTAGCATAGCATAGAGTAGAACAGAATAGAATAGAGATCCAAATTCATCTCTATTAAGCTACTAAATTTGGAAAACTTACCTTGTGTTAGTTTCATAATAGTGTGGCAAAAAGGTAAATATTAATTTCCAGCAATCTTATTAGCATATGATTAGATAGCGATGTAGACAAATAGATGGGGGTTATTACATAGTTCTGTATTTGTGGTAGCTGTGTGGCTGACCTGAAATATCCTTCAAATATAATTTGATTATGTATTACATTTTTTCACATAACTTAAGAGCTCAAAGAGGTCATTTTTTCCTATGTCAGCAATTTGAGCTACAATCTTGAATGTGTTTGTTCATGTTTTCAAAGACTTACAAGGGATTGTTCCAGGGAGCTATGTGGGAATGAGAGAATGTTAAAAATTAATTGAATTAAAAAACCACTTAAACAATATGATAATATTGAATTATAGCATGGTGGATTAGGTTTTGGAAGCCACAAAATTTATAAGCTCTTGGTCTCAGACTTGCTGTGTCATTGGGAGTTACTTATCTATCTATTGTAAATTATAGATTTTAGGTTTCAAAAATTAAAAATAGTAGTAACTAGTTGAAAGACACATTTGACAGAATAAAATGCATTGCCATATTAAAATGTTAATAACGGTTCTTGGGGCATAGTAAGCATCAATATAGGATTATCATTACATCATGTATATATTTTCAAAATTGTAAATACTTGCACCATCCAGAGCTTGGTTTTAGCTAGTAGGCAACTCAAGATTATAGGATAAAAGGTAATAAAAAAAAGAAAGGTAGTATAATATATTATATAAATATATTTAATTTTTGTAAATTTAATTTGGATATCTTATTGAATACAACAAATTCAGGAATAATTTCTGTATTTTTGAATCAGTATGATTTGATAATGAAGATAACTCAAGTACCACTGAGTTTCAGAATATGCTTGAAGAGAGAAAGGTATGAAAGTACAGTATACTTCATGGCTTAGAAAGCTCTTCTTAGAAAAATTGACAAAGACTGAAAATTGTAAAGAAAGGGAGATAAGTAAAAATTTATATTTCAAAGAGTTAGCACTTTTTATATGTATAGGGAACCAAAGTACATAAGAACTAAGGAAAGCTCTCAGGTGTCTCCTCTGAAACATTGTTGGAGAGCACACTTGAAATGAGAAAAACATAGGATAGAATCCTAATGAAAATGAGATTGCCTTTGGAATTAAAGGATTTCTAGTTTCCATATTAAGATATTTTTATAATTTTGAGTAAATTACTCAGTAGCTTCCTCAAGTTAAGCCACTTATTTAAAATTTATTCCATGAATACTTTGTGCTGTTACTGTAGAGATAAAATAAGGAAAAATACTTAATAAAGTTTTCTTATTTTTCAAGAACTTTAATAGTATGTTCACCCAACAACATGAGATTTCATTTCCCATAGCATATTTCATACTGAAACTGTCTTAATATTTGATTGTGTCATGGTTCTTCTTGCTATAGGTAGTTTATTGTATATGTGTGTAATAATGTAAATTTATATTAAAAATAATGTTTAATAAAAATTAAAAATTGAATAAAAAAAGAAGTCTATGTGAGAACACAGGGTGGTCTGAGAAAATCCTGACAGGATTACAATTGAGAAGGGAAAAGCGTAGCTAATGGGCACACATGAGGATAAAATGTCTTTACTGTAAAGAAAGTTGACAGTTCTGTTTACAGTTCTCAGTGGATGTCTGAGAAAAGAAATAAAGCCAGTCCAACACTAAACAACAAGAACAACAAACTGTCTAAAACTGAAAAATATAGGAAATGGTTGGTTGTATCCAAAGATTTTCAACAATCTCTCTCTCTCTCTCTCTCTCTCTTTCTCTGTCTCTCTCCTCTCTCTTTCTCACTCTCCCTCCTCTTCATTCAAGATTAATATGCGTTTTTCTTTTTTTCTTTTTGCATTAACTCCTTTTTTTTAATTAGTTTATTCAGATTTCAACTCTATTGTTATCCCATCACTTGTATCCTCCCATTCCTCCCTCCCTCCAACTTTCACGCTATTCCCCTCCCCTCAGTCTAAGACCAAAGGGGACCTCCTCCCCCACTATATGGTTATAGGTTATCAAGTCTCATCTTGGTAGCCTGCTTATTCTTTCTTTGAGCACAATCAGGCCTCCCCACCAAGGGAAGTTGGTCAGATAGAGTCAACAGAGTTCATGTCAGAGTCAGTCCCTGTTTTCCACATAACTATGGAGAATGTACTGTCCATTGGGTATATCAGAGTAGTGGTTCAATGTTTACAACTTGTATTGTCCTTGGTTAGTGCAATAGTTTGAGCAGATCCCCCTGGGCCATGATCCACCTATCACGATGTTCTTCTTGTAGATTTCTAAGACCCTCTGGATCTTTCTATTTCTCCATCTCCTATATTTCTCTTACCTAGAGTCCAAGTAGGATGTCCTCACATCTATCCCAATCTCCTGGTAAGTGAAGACTTTCATGGGACATGCCTTTTGGGCTAGTGCCCAATTATAAGTGAGTATATACCGTGTGGGCCTTTCTGCTTCTGGGTTAACTCACTCAGTATGATCATTTCTAGTTCTATTCATTTTCCACAAATTTCGGGATTTCCTTGTTTTTAATAGCTGAGTAGTATTCCATAGTGTAAATGTACCACAGCTTCTTTATGAGTTCTTCATCTGAAGGACATTTAAGGTGTTTCCAGGTTCAGGCTATTATGGAATAAAGCTGCTATGAACATGGTTGAGCATATGTCTTTACTGTGTGGTGTGCAATGATTTTCTTAAAACTTTAGTATAAGCAAGTTATATCATGCAGGGATGGCCCCTTAACTGCAGTAGAAAAAGAAATCCAAGCAGAGAACATTTTAATACACATAATGTCGATGTAATGATTCTTATGCAATAATATCCTTTTGGAACTAACATTAGGATATATTTGATTATTTAGGAAATGTTTATTTCTAACTACTAATCAATTATTTATACCTATTTTAGATTGTGTCCTTTGAAAAATTTTACACTTGATATCTTAACCTTAGGATGTGGCCCTGTTTTCAAATAAGTAGCAACAAACCTAAAATAATAAGAATCACAGGCTTAACAAGAAAATATAGTAAGCTTTAATTCAAATGATCTGTTGTTTTAATATGGTAAAGAGGCAAAAAGAGAAAAAACAGTATGATAAAGAATGAGAAACACACACTACAAAGGAAAGAAAGCCAAACATTAGGGGAAACTTCAAAAGTATGTGTGACAATGAAGAGTCTTTAGACCCAGCAGAGGTTGTACATCCCTATTGACCTCTTGATTTAGAGTATCAGTCTCCAAAGTGTGATGTCTTAGCAATCCCTGGAAATTAACGTAGTTTGTGAAGCTCTTTTCAGAATATGTGGCATTGTCTCATTGATGATATGGGCGTGAAATTAGTGCAGTTCCACAGACAACAACTGGGTCATGAAAGTCTCCTGGTAAAGGTAAACCTCTCATTGAAGCCACACTTCTTCTTCTCATCCAGGGTCCTCCCTATTGAGGTGCATCACAAATCAGCCACTCCAGAGGTCATCTAAGAACTTTCTTTTGATTTGTATATATATCTCTACTTTCAATTCAAAATTAGATTCCTATAGTAAGACCCTTGTTAACTAAATATGTTATAGAATTTTGTAATTTGCATGCTGAATTCTCTGATCTAGGAAAAATATAAAGCTATAAAAACAAAATATCCCAAAAGTAGAAGGCCAAAGCTCACTTTTTGAACTTTTAAGTTTAAAATGCATAAAAGAGGAATTATACTAATGTGGAGATAAATACCACCTATTATATTTTTTGTTTAAATACAATAGTGACAGGAAATATAAATAATATTTTCAATAAACATCTTCTGAATGAAGAGACAACCTAAGCTATCACTCTTGTACCTCTACCTATATTACTTTTTCAGAAATGCAAAATGAAGACTCAATGATTTGGAAGTAGAATAAATCTAATTTCCAAACAAATTCATAGATACCAAAGAATATGTGGTAGTTCAGTGTTATTGGGATATGTACCAATTCTGCTATCTAATAATGGATTCTGGTTGTACAAAAAAAGAAAAATAAAATACTCACTACAGGAGGAAATGGAAACAATATTATGTGTGATATTTTTATGTCATGTTCATTTATCGTGTTGCTATGCTTCTTAATGAATCAAATTGGTTTGCATCTACAATGTACCACATCACACAACAATGATAATATGAAGACAGATATTATAAATTTACCATTTTGAGTACATCAAAGATGTGCAAGAGAAGGACTTTTTCACCCACTTTGTATGGTTTAATTTCTAGCATAATCATTATGGGTGCTGCTCATACATTTAAGTAATCACCACATACATATCAAGCTCATATTCAATAAATTAGATTGAAACACCCATTACTATTCAATTAAAAGGTCATTTTGTTTCAACCTGACATAATCTCTCCAGTGAAATGTGAAAAACAAACAAGTCAAATGTCACCTGAAGAAAAGTTTTTCACTTTGCTCTTTTTCCTCTTCCTCAGTAAGTATGTCTTACTCATGACCACGGTATTACAAAAAAAAAAATATATATATATATATATATATATATAAATAAAACTGAACAGAACATTGATAGCAAGACATCATCAGGATGTTTCCTATGTGCAACGGCTAGGCAGGAAATTTTCATTTCATACACCATTTGAGCCTAGCTGCAGTGATTTCACAAAAGTCAGTAGCCTTTGGAAAGTTAATGATGAAGAAAAGCATTTGTTTTTGTTACTTTGAGAAAGTGTCTGATGGTTTAAAACTTGAATCTCTGTAAGTTAGTTAGCCATGACAAAGTATAATTTTTCTCATTATTTTACTCAATAAGCCTTACTCCCAAAATCATATAATAAGAAAAAACTCTAAAATAATAATAAAATTATACCAAAACTAAAATATTTAAAATATGTGATATGTAATTATACATTAATTAGCTCAAAATAGCTCATATTTTATACAGAAGCTACTTAACATAAAATGTTTTGATTCATTAACTTTTACTTTACTATGGTACTGAACATTTTTAAAAAATCAACAAAATTGTATTTATAATCCTGAGCTATGGTTGTTGAGTTGTCGAGTACAGTTGTTGGGTACAGTTGGATATTTGTTTACACTGCTGTAGGCAGGGCCACCACATCCTAAATCTTAGTTATGTCATCATGATTGTAAAAATCATCACTCTCTGGAGTAGTTGGTAACTGAACTAAGATAGATATTAGGTGTTGGGGGGATGGTGTGAAGTATTTTAATCCTAATTAATAAAAAGCCATCCCATCCCACCTGGGCAGGGCCGATGAGATAGGTGTGGCTAAGGGTCCCAAGCAGGAGAGAGAGGAATCCTGGGAAGAAGAAGAAAGACTGCCACAAGGAAGAAGGAGAAAGACCTGAGAAGGAGAAGAAGGCTGCGTATGTTAGATGGAGGAGAAGCACATGGCCCGTGGCATGGATGGAGAGTCCGGCCCAGATGAAGAACAGTAGCAAGCATTTGGGATTATGAATGGGAGGGAGCTTGATAGAAATTGGTAGAACCAGATGACCTGAGACTGAGGCAGGGAGCCCATACCTGTCCCACTATGGGAAGTAGTTTAGAGGATTAATGTCTATCCAGGCCCAGGTTAATTAAGGCTATTTTAAAATATAGCAAGTGTCAGGGGGACCTGGTGGCACTCAGAGGAACGATAGCAGCTTACCAAGAAGAGACTTGATACCCTATGAGCATATATGGGGGAGGTAATCCCCCTCAGTCACAGTCATAAGGGAGGGGAATAAGGGGAAAATGGGAGGGAGGAAAGAATGGAAGGATACAAGAGATGGGATAACCATTGAAATGTAACAAGAATAAATTAATAAAAAATTAAAAATAAAATAAAATATAGCAAGTGTCAGTGTCTTGGTTGATTGCTAGCTGGACATAATAATAATACTGATAATACTACTAATATAAATAATTTTCAAACAATAATTAGGGTTTTTTGAACTCTGTCTTCCCCAAGGTTGTGTTGGTTTATCATCACACAAATAACTACATGCCTAGGTACAAATTTTAGCCTCCTTATAGCTATATAACAGTATAGTCATGAAATGCTTTCAAGTAAACATAATTTTACTTTCACATTTATTTTGTGAAACCTTAAGATATTTCTTTCTCTTTTTTATGCATTTAATTAAAACATAATTGCACAATTATCACTTTTTTCTGTCCTCTTTCCAGCCTTTCTTATGTCTCTTCTCTCCAAATATTTACACATTCCCCCACTCTTTATTCTCTCTCTCTCTCTCTCTCTCTCTCTCTCTCTCTCTCTCTCTCTCTCTCTCTCTCTCTCTCTCAGTGTGTGTTTGTGTGTGTGTGTCTGTATGTCTGTGTGTCTGTCTGTATGTATATATTAACTGATATAAAAATAAATGTACTGGATACATTTTCAATGTTTATGTGCACATTGTCTCAGGGCTTACTACTATGTATTGGGTAACTAATTAGGGACTCTTCCCTGGGGAGGCTAACGCTCCTTCACTCAGCTGTGATTAGTTGCCTCTACTTGTATGTCTAAGGATAGGACCCAGTGATGTTATCCTTCTTTCATGTTAGAGTATCTATTGATGTTGTCAAAATTCTGCTCTTACTTATGTGGCCATTTCTAAGACAGACTGTTTCACAACAAATGTACTGGTTTTTGGCTTACATTTCCCCCAGCTACACTTCTGTATTGTTTCCAGAGCCAAAGACACAAAAACTGTGATCTGGATTATAGACTTTTGTCAACCTGTTGCTTGTTTGCTGGACCTGGGATCTGAGGACCCAAAAGAATGGGGCAGACTACAGTCTAATGTTGTTAACAACCTTACTTCAGTTTTGGTGTACTTTTATACATAGATGAGCGTAGAAAACAATGGATCAAGGGATGTTGTTTGAGTTCACAAAAGCACATGCAATAATAATATAGGGAATAAAATGCTCCTAAAGTAAAAGGCCCTCTATTTTTTCTCTTGAAGCTTCTTTCACATTTCCCCAAGATACTGTTCACTGTGCATCATTCTCTGGACCGTGTTCCCACAGGGAATGTAGACACCAAGGCTATGCAAGCTATAATTCTTTGATTGTTGCATTGTATCAACTTCTCTCTCTCTCTCTCTGTGTGTGTGTGTGTGTGTGTGTGTGTGTGTGTGTGTGTGTGTGTGT
>OU015756.1:35333906-35366992 GCA_907169655.1 Acomys percivali | reverse complement strand
TGTGTGTGTGTGTGTGTGTGTGTGTGTGTGTGTGTGTGTGTGTGTGTGTGCTGGTTTCCATTTTCTATACAGAGTAGCTTCTTTGATAAGGAGTGCTAGCTACACTTATCTGTAGATATAAAAATAAAGCATAGAGTATGGTCAAGAAGTTAGTTAGTTTTACAGTACAGGCTTGATTTTCCTTCTGTACAATTTATAAAGCTGTTAGTTACGAATGTGTAACCACTTATGGTGTCTCTGTTGCCTTTCCATGCTAGTCATTGCTGAGATTCCTAGGTGTGCCAGCTGGGTGGTGCTATTAATTTCTTCTGTCCCTTAAAGCTTGCATAGTATTTCCTTGTACTACAGTAGCTAGACCTCAAGAAGGACAGTTTTGGGTTATTTCCAGCATGAATAACTTGAGTTCCTCATCCTAATTGTTCTGTGCTTTCAGAAATGAAGGTTTACCTTCCATCTCTTAGAGGTAATCAAGTGCAACAGCACTAGCCTATATTATTTTGGAAAGCACTTGGGCTACCTTAACCAACCATTCTAAATGAGTTTCTGGTGTCTGGACAGCCCAAAAAACACAACTTTAGATACACACATTTGCATATTATATATAATTTTAGGTAGATATAAAGTAATATATTTCTTTAAGGCTCTATCATACAACTGTAGTATTATTTGTCCCTTACTGTTTTTCACTCTCTGGTTGGAGCTAACATCTTCCTTTCACTTGCTGCTTCATATTACCTGTGTCCTGCTAGGTCCCTCACAAACCTCACTTCCCTATGGTCCCTTTATATATTCCTAGTTTCTGTGATTTCTTCTCTGTTGCATACTTCCATTTGAAGATTTGAAAATTAGAACTGCAGATGAGAAAATTATGTGGTGTCTGTCTTTATGGGTATGGTTACACCACTCAATATAATTTTTTCTAGCTCCATTCATTTACCTGCACATTTCATTATTCTGTTTTTCTTTAAACACTGCTTAAGTGTGTTACTTTTCATATTGCCATTATCCAGTAATATGCTGAAGGACCGTTTGGATATTTCTATTTCCTAATTATTGTGGACACAATGGGAATGAAAATTCTGATCAAATATTGGTGGGATAAGAGCTGGAGTCCTTTGGGCAAATGTCAAGTAATGGTATATATTGGCTATTTAATAATTTTACATGTACAATTTTGAGAACTCTGCATACTGATTTCTAGAATAGCCATACTAAATTTCAGTTACATCAACAGTGAATGAGGTTCTCCTTTCCTCAACACCTTGTTAGCGTTTGTTGTCTGTTTTTGTTTTTGTTTTTGTTTTTTGGGTTTTGTTTTGTTGTAAATATTATTTATTCTGACTTAGGTAAGATGAATTATCAGAGTTGTTTCAGTTTACATTTCCCTAGTTGTTAAGGATGATGAATATTTTGAGGCATTTCTTTGTAATTTTTATATCTTCTATTGAAAACTTTTAGCTTACAACTTCACACACACACACACACACACACACAGACATTTTGTTGAAAATGTATTTAATGGTATTTCCCATAAATGAATGAATAAAGAAGATATAACATGTTTTAACATAAATTTGTTATTTAGTTTCTGACATTTTTCAATTAGAGAAATACAAAATCTTCTATATGGAAGCATATAATATGCATGTTGTTTTTCCATACTTTGAATTCATTTTTAGTGTATTGATATACAGATGTCATTATATATGCTTTGCCACATGCCCATCACAAGAAAGTCCCTGAATTCATATTACTTTGACAGGATTTTATTGAGAATTAATAAATAACAAACAAGGGCACTTTGAGAAGAACATCAATTCAAGAAAAGATGGCTGGCCTTTCAAAGGGCAAAATTATGTTAGTATTTAATAACCTACTTAAAGTGAAGGACTTACATATCTAATTCAACAGAAATAAATTTTATGCAGAGAGACACAGTGCAATATTGTTGACCGTGATGAAAATAAAAGGCGTATTTTAAGTTCTTAATATGCAGGGCATGCATGATGACTCATTACACAGAGAAAATTATTACTGTCCATTAAAGAATTAGCTTGCACACAAATGGAAAAGTTGATTAGTGCACATCAAAGTAGCTGATTTCTAAAATTACAAAATTAATGAATGTATGAAATATTTAATTTCACACATAAATATCTGTGAAGAGAAATTAATTGTTTTATACAATAAAAGTCATTTGTTTTGCATGTAGTCTCCACTATTACATCTGAATTCATGATATACTTCTGATAAAATTCATTCATATCAATTTACAGCAAAGATTAAATATTTAAATTGATTTGTGAAGACTGATTTTAATGGGGATATTTACAACAGATATAGATATATTACTACTAATAGTTGCCTTTTTTCTTTTACATTTTAGAAAATCTTATTTTCAAGAAGAGGGATCAATTATCTTCAGTTTATTTGGTAGAGATATATAGACAAATAATGAGACACACTGCCTAGGTTTAGGTCAGTTAGAAGGTTAACAAAATAATAGAAAATTAATAGAACATGTTTATTTTATAGAAGCATGCCAAAATATAATAGAATAGAATAAAAACATAAGAATTCAATGCTTTTAGTTTTCATAATGCAATGGGTGTATCTGGGCCTACTACCATATGTCATCATAAACTTAATATTCTAAAAATGTTGTATCAAGATTTGATGTGAATTTTTTATGGCAAAGCTATTTATTTGTAATATTTCTATATAATCACACTCAATAAAATAGAAATATCCTCATACTCACATCATTTACAACATTCACTTTTGCTTCCACAAATTAACACTAATTCTATGTTCTGTGAAATAATAATAAAATGTTGATAGAAATGATATGAGGCAGCATAAGCCAATGATTGAAGTAATGATCACATATACAAATATAGATATACATATACACTGATAATCATATAGTCATGCATACATTAATAGATGTAAATATATGTATAATATTAAGAATAATATATAGAGATCATATTATGGACATTTTCCTTCTTTTTATTAATTTATTCAGATTATATCTCAATTGTTATCCCATCTCTTGTATCCTACCATTCCTCCCTTCCTCCCACTTTCACCCTATTCCCCTCCCCTAGGTCTAATACCAAGGGGAACCTCCTCCCCCACTATATGGTCAGAGGCTATCAAGTCTCATCTTAGTAGCTTGCCTGTTCTTTCTTTGAGTGCCATCAGGCCACCCCACCAAGAGGAAGTTGTCAAATATGGATTATACGGCCTCACATTTGACTATGTCCCTTGGAGGGAGAGACCTAGTGGCACTCAGAGGAAGGACAGCAGGTCACCGAGAAGAGACTTGATACCCTATGAGCATATACAGAGGGAGGTAATCCCTCTCAGGAACAGTCATAGGGGAGGGGAATAAGAGGAAAATGGTAGGGAGGGGAGAATGGGAGGATACATGGGATGGGATAACCATAGAGATGTAACAAGAATAAATTAATTTAAAAAATTTAAAAAAAGCAAATATGGGGCACCAGAGTTCATGTCAGAGTCAGTCCCTGCTTTCCACATAAGTGTGGAGAATCTCCTGTCAATTGGGTGGATCAGTGTAGGGGTTCGATGTTTACTACTTGTATTGTCTTTGGTTAGTGCAGTAGTTTGAGCAGATACCCCAGGCCACGATCTACCCATCACAATGTTCTTTTTGTTGCACATTTTCTTAGCAGTTCAAGGCCAAGTAACTTGCATGGGTAGATGGCTCGCTTGATATGATGTGGGGATCAATTGCTCATTTTGTGTCATGTTTAGTCTATCAGACAATCAGATTCTTTTATATACTGATGAAGATGAGGCTTTTGTACTATTTCATCCCACCTCATGACATTACCTTGTGAAATTAATTGATTCCAAAGTTTTCATTGTGAGTAGGTATAAAAATGTGGAATTCATAGATACATTATACATTGCTATGTATAATTTTTTTAAAATATAACAAAATTATTTATAATCTTAAACAAAATATGAGTCATAAAAGTGTTCATTTAATTGAATACTTTTGAACACCTGCATGAAACTTAAGTTGAAAATCTGCTTATAACCATTGCACTGAAATGTAAGTTACTTTTCAGTTAACAGAGTGTTATGCGTTACTGTTCCCAGTAATATCATGTAGATGGAAAAGCAACTATCAGATGGATTCTGTACACAATATACCAACAATAACCCATTCAAGATGTGTTTTTATACAGAATGAAAAAATAATAACTTATTTTAGACAAATATTGTGATTCTTTACTGTTTTTGCTGTAGTGTCTGTATGCTTTCGCCCTTTATAAACTATAACTCTAAGGAATATTTCAGATGATGTGCAGAAGGAAATGGTATTATTCTCCAAGGCTATTTCAATGAAGGTCTGTTTACATAACATGTAAAGCTAAAAGTAAATTATGAAATTGTACATACTAAATTTTTTAAAGTTTATTTATTGAGTCAACTCATATCCAGAATGCAGCCTCCTAGCTCCTCTCCTGATTCCACCCTCTAAGTCCCCTCCCCCGTATCAACCCACCCCAGAACATCAGCTCACATTAGCACTGAGCACATTCTCTTCTCCCCAGGCCAGGACCATGAAGCCTCACTGACACTTAAGCACCAACAAAAGAGCAGACATAGTCTGGACCTAGACTCCTGCACCTATGTAAACGACGGGCAGCATGGTCTTCATGGGGGTCCCTTAAGCAAGTGAAGTGGGAGCTTGTTCTTACATGGCCTCTGTTGCCTGCTTTTTAGCCATTTTTAAAGATTAAAATAAATTTAATTGATACATGGGGGACCCCATTAAAAAGAGACAATATTTGTAGGCCCGGTTCTCACTAATGTGACACTGGGAGGTCTTCCAGAGGAGAATGGAATTGAACAGTATTATTCCAATGAAAGCACCAGAATTGCAGGAAACATGATCACCATGGGCTGGCATAGGAATTCTAGTCATAAGATGAGGGAATAACAGACTCCATATTCATGCTTCTTGTAGCTTTCTAAGTCTGAGTACCCAACAAGAAGTCAGGAAGCAATAAACAAATATAACAGGCAGCCAGAGGCTAGGGGCAAGAAGTCAAGATCAAAACTGAATAATTTTAATTATCTTTTTGTTTTTAAAAATCAGTTAGTTGGGCGTGGTAATACAAGCCTGTAATCCTAGCAATCACAGAGGCAGAGGTAGCTGGATCCCTGTGAGTTTGAGACCGACCTGTTCTACAAAGCAAGTCCAGGACAGCTAAGAATATACAAAGAAACCTTGTCTCCAAAAATAAAACAAACACACAAACAAAACCAATGAATGAAAAATGTTTAAAGTTAATATTTAAACATTTAGAATATGAAATTTTGTCTTCATTTGTTTTACTTTGGTTTTAAATGTTCAAATTTGGTGGAAATATAAAAAGAAATTCAGATTGAAAGATACTTCTGTCAGTAAAGGATATGAGGTTGATTCCCAAATCTATTTAAAAATACCCAGGCTGCTGACACAACCTTGAAATCCAAGGCTGGGGAGACAGAAAGGTGAAGATTCCTGCTTTACCCTGTACATACAGATGATCTTATTTCACATATTGATACCAGTTGAAGACATTGCCTCAAGACAACAATAAAAAGTAGGGAAAGTTACATATGGAGTACACATACAAACACACACAAATACACACACACACATGCACACGCACACACACCACAAATACTTAAAATGGCTTATGAATTCAAAATACTTAAAACTTATTATTGCACTAAATTAAACATCTGTTGTTGTTAAATTCATAAATATTAAGACATTACTCTTTGGAACTGGAGACATGCTAGGCATGACACAGCAGAGGGCACATGTACAGTGGGTAGGGTACATTAATGAAAGACACTGAGAGTCCTGCACAGGTGCCACTACGATAACAAGGTATGCTGTGGAGAGATGGGAGGGAAACAGAGTAGAGTGGTGTACTCACCATGAAGAGAGGCTGAACAGGAGATATGATGGTGGTGAATGCTCAGTCTGATTTTGCAGTGTATCCGAAGACAAACTGATTGATGTCCAGGCCTGTGCTGCCGCAGAGGAGTACCATATCTTGGTTGTGGGCTTGAGAAACAGGGATCTATGGCCCTGCAGCAGCAGGGGTCTTTGTTGATGTTCATGGCCCATGTTACCACCAGAGGCCATTTGGACATCCCTGGTCTGGGCTGCCTCCTGTATCCATCTCTACATCTGAGGACAGGTTCCTCTCACTGGCGCCTGCTCTAGGAAGACCCAGCCCTGCCTCTAGCCTGGTATGTGTGGAAGAATTGGCAACTAGGGTGTGAGAACAGGAGAGCTGCTTCTCATCTACTGTGCAGTGGCACAGGTACAGAAGAGATGTGTCCACTCCCTTGCAGCCTGTGGAAGGCGAGAGAGCTGACCCTATCCACTTGCCTAGGCAGCCTGGGAGACTAACCCTGGTTGAATGAGTGTGACAACCTCTTCACTAGCTGAGGTAGTGCTGGGGCAGGAGAGCCAGTCCCTCCTTTTGTTGACTACCATAAGTAGAAGAACACCATCCTGGCCCTTGTCTGGGCAAAGCAGGAGAGATGGCCGCAGCGGCAACTGTGCAGGAAAACTGGCAGGCTGAACAATACATCCAGCACGCAGGCCAAGATCCAGGGCTTTCTGTTGGCCAACCTCAACATCCACCCCATCTATTAACTGCTGGAGCGCATGAAGGGACCAGTCCTGCAAGACCAAAGCTGAAGGATATTTGCGACAATGAGCAACAACAGGGTATGTGAAAGGAGGTCTGGGTAAGGATGCAGTATTAATGGTATATTGTAGGAGAAGCAAGAGGCCTTAAGCCAGACTCACTGCAATGAACATTTACGAATAAATCTGCTTTGGAAACCACTTCTAGTGTCTATTCTCTTTGACATTCTGAATGTAAATTAAGCATCCTTCCTAGGATCCTCCTTGTTACTTAGCTTCTTGAAGTCTGAGTTGTAATATGGTTATCCTGTACTATAAAGCTAATATCAACTTATGATTATATACCACGTGTTTTTTTCTGGGTCTGGGTTACTTCAATCAAGATGAACTTTTCCAGCACTATCCATTTGTTTCCAAGTTTCATGTTTCCCTTGTTTTTGATAGCTGAATAGTGTAGAAACATCACAGTTTCTTTTATCCATTCTTCAGATGAGGGACACCTGGGCTGTTTCCATACGCTGCCTATTACAAATAGCACTGTTATGAACATAGGTGACAAATGTCCTTGATGTATTCTGGAGCATCTTTTGAGTATATCTTGGTAGAGCTGGGTCTTGCGGTAGCACTATTTCCAATTTTCTGAGAAGGTACCTGATTGATTTCCAAAGTTGTACAAATTTGTACTCCCAACAGCAATGGAGAATGTTCTGGATGTCTCCATGTATAAAACCGCAAATAGATTCATAGTTATCACACTGTAAAAAACTAAAATCCAAGTGGAATAAAGACCTCAACATAAAACCAGACTGGTATAGTTGAATCTTGAAGCAGAACTATTTTCACGTCTGAGAAAATGCCAGATTGATTTCCAAAGTGGCTGTACAAGTTGCCACTCCCACCAGCAATGAGAGTATTCCCTTTTCTCCACATCTTTGCCAGCATGTGCTGTCACTTGAGTTTTTGATCTTAGCCATTCTGATATGTTTAAGATGGAATCACAGTGTCATTTTGATTTGCATTTCCCTGATGGCTAAAGACCTTGAGCATTTCTTTAAGTGCTTCTTGGCCATTCAATATTCCTCTGTTGAGAATTCTGTTTCTCTCTGTACCCCATTTTTAATTGGATTATTTTGTTTGTTGGTATTTAAATCTTGAATTATATATATATATATATATATATATATGTGTGTGTGTGTGTGTATGTGTCTGTAAGTATACATATATATGTTAATGTATTGGATATTATACCTCTGTTGGATGTAGGGTTGGTGAAGATTTTTTTGCAGTCTGTAGCCTGTCATTTTGTTTTAATGTGTTTTGCTTCACAGAAGCTTTTCAGTTTCATGAAATCTATTTATAATTGTTGCTTTTAGAGCATGAGCTGTTGGTGTTCTGCTCAGGAAATTGTCTCCTGTGCCAATGAATTCAAGTCCCTTCTGCACTTTCTCTTCTAATAGATTTAATATTACTGGTTTTCTGTTAAGGTCTTTGATCCACTTGGACATGAGTTTTCTGCAGGATGATAAATATGGTTCTAGCTGCATTTTTCTACATGTAGACATCCAGTTACTCCAGCACCATTTGTCGAAGATGTCATCTATTTCCATTGTATGGTTTTGGCTTATTTGTCAAAAAGAAGAAGGTGTGCGGGTTTATTTCTGGTTGTTTGATTAGATTCCATTGATCCACCAGTCTGTTTCAGTGCCAGTACCAGGTAGTTTTTACTACTGTTGCTTTAAAGCACACCTTGAGAACACGGACGGAGATGCCTCCAGAAGATCTTTTATTGTACAGGATTGTCTTAGATATCCTGGGTTTCTAAGCAGAAGCTGAATATCACAGCCAAACTTTGGGCAGAGTGCAGGGAGACTTATGAAATAGTGGGAGGAGGTGATGGAAGTGACTGGAGCAGAGAAGAACTGCACAAGAAGACCAACTCAGGCAACAAATACAGGCCCAGGGGGCGCCTGAGGAGTCTGGTGCACCAAACAAGGTCCATGCATTGATAGGACCTCTGCCTATGCTCAAATGTAGCCAATAGGCAGCTCAGTCTCTATTGTGGTCCCCTAGTATGAGGAGCAGGGGCTGCCCCTGCCATGGACTCTGTTGCCCTCTCTTTGATCAATTTCCCCGAACGGGGTGCCTTACCCGGCCACAGAGGGAGAGGATGCAGGCAGTCCCAATGAATCTTACTGGGCTGTGGTCAGTTGATCGGGGAGAATGGATTTCCTTCTCTGAGGACTAGGGCAGGACATAGGGGAAAGAGGGAAGGAGGTTAGGACTGGGAGGAGAAGAGGAAAGGGGCTACAATTTGGATTTAAAGTGAATAAATCTGTTTCAGCAAAGGGTATACCACGTGACACACCATAGCATCCATGGAGAGATGCTATTTCACATTATTTTTATGCTATTTTTACAATCATTTTGTTATTTAAAAAAAAATTTCTTTTTTGTTTTTTTTGGTTGGTGGAGTTGCAAGGATAGAGGGCCAATATGGAGGGATGAAGATATTAATGGATTTAGGAATACATGGTGTGAAACTCAAAAAGAAGCAACAAAAATTACAAAAAAACAAACAACAAAAAAGCCCCAGCATCCATTGCTCTGTGCTAATCTGCCATACAATAAAACTATATAATTAGATTGTAAACACAGAACAGTGTTTTTTTAAAACACATATCTCAAGCGCACATTTTATATTCACTTTAGGATAATATAATGTTGTATTTTTTTAAAGAATTTGATTGATTTAACTTTGGCTACTCTGAGGTGATAGATTTGTGCTGATTTCTGAGACAAAATTACTTCTTTTTCCACGAATACTGAGTAAAACACTGGAGAGTAATGTCTGATGTACTCCAATGTAAATGAAGCATAGCTTGGTTTGGGTTTAAAATGCTCAGAGCTAAAATGGAAAATGAAATAACTGGTTTGAAAATTCAGCTTTATTAACTTACAACATATGATTCGTTTTGAAAAATGAACTTCAAAAGGCCTAGTATAGGCACATATACACAAATATATTAACAGAAATAGGTTATATATGCATATATAATAAACATAATAAAAAGAGAATGATGTCTATTGTAAGAATTAGAGAGATCAACTAGATGTGATCAAGTTCTATAATTTGCAGAAATTGTTTGCCCCAGTATAGTTTGTTTCTCATGAAATATAAGTGTA
The DNA here is from genome assembly GCA_907169655.1 of Acomys percivali. Classification (NCBI taxonomy): domain Eukaryota; kingdom Metazoa; phylum Chordata; class Mammalia; order Rodentia; family Muridae; genus Acomys; species Acomys percivali. The sequence continues at coordinate 35,357,112 of OU015756.1, read as the reverse complement.
TCTCCTTTCTAAAAAGTGTATTTCTTCATTATTGGCTTGAATGACTTATATTATAGGACTGAAATATTCATGTCATTTTAAGTTAACAAACATATATCTGCTTTGAAGGAAAATGAGAACAGAAAAGGAGATAGAACCATGGCACAAGCAACAGAGGAAAGTGGAAAGAAATGCATTCATCTCAATATATTTTGTCAAAATAAATTAAATGATGTTTCTTTTCTTGTTTGTTTCATAGGAAAATGTTATTCTAATAAATTATTCAGTGTCAATGTTCTGTAATAGAAAATCATGGGACCAGGACTTTATTACCACCAGCATGTGCATGTCCCTGAAGTAACACTCAGAAAGAATTGAAAAAAAATTCTTGCATTTACAAAAATTGTTTTTGTTTGTTTGTTTTTAAAAGTAATTTTAATCGCACACCTTTAATCCCAACACTTGGGAGGCAGAGCAGGTAGATTGCTGTGAGTTCAAAGCCAGTCTGGTCTACAAAGTGAGTACAAGTCAGCCAAGGCTACACAGAGAAACCTTGTCTCTAAAAGCAAAAACAAACAAAACAACAACAAAAACAAAAAATAAAAACAACAACAACAAAAATCAGATTACATCTCAGTTGTTATCCTCTCACTTGTATCTTCCCTTTCTGCTTTCCCTCCCTCTTTCACCCTATTCCTCTCCCTTAACTCTGTGACAGAAGGGGACCTCCTCCCCTACCATATCATCACAGCCTATCAGAGCTAACCTTGGTAGCCTGCTTACCCTTCCTCTGAGTGCCACCAGGTCCTCCCACCAAGGGGGAGTGCTCAAATAAGGGGCACCAGAGTTTATGTCGGAGTCACTCCCTGCTCTCTACATAACTGAGGAGAATGAGCTGTCCATTGGCTAGATCTGGACAGCAGCACTGTTCTTGGTTGGTACAGTAGTTTGAGTAGAATCTGGGTCCAGATTCGCCAGACTTATTAGTCCTCTTGTAGGTTTCTAAGACCCTCTGGATCCTCCTATTTTCCCATTCTTCCTTACCACTCTCATCTGGAATACCAATAGTAATTCCCAGTGTCTTTCCCAATCTCCTGTTAAGTGAAGACTATTAAGGGACATCCCTGTTGGGCTAGTGTCTAATAATAAGTGAGTATATACCATGTGTATCTTTCTGGGTCTGGGTTAACTCACTCAGGATGATCATTTCTAGTTCTATTTAATGTAGTACTCAATACTGTGTGTGTGTGTGTGTGTGTGTGTGTGTGTGTGTGTGTGTTCAATTCACACATAATATTTATTATATTATATAATAAAAGGAGGCAAGGTTTTGGCTGAAATCAATGTATCACAAACTCTAGTATTAAGGAGAACAGCAATTTTTGCTTATTTTAAACTTTTTAATGATTATCTCCCCAATGTTTTTCAAAACAGCTGTTTCTCCCGGAGACTGAGGCTCATGCCAAGTTAAAATGCTAATGTTAGGCCATGTGCTCAGGCATTAAGTGTGTCTAATTTCCAAGCTGAAAGATCTTGGCAGATATTCCTCTCTCTGAATAAACTTATACAGGAGCAGACTTAGAATAGTGGAGAGAAGGAAGTAACCAACCACTTCCTCCAGCTTGTGAGGGCCACTGACCAGCAATACAATGATCTTATCAATAATCTTAAATTAGTTAATCTTTATTGCCATACTTAACCTAAATTGCCAGTTTTATGTAACAAAATTAGATCATAGAACAGGGTATAAATAAAAGGATAAATATAAATGCTCTCAGTACTGAGATGACATATGTGAAGTTATGAAAATAAAAAAAAATTTTTAGTTATGTTCTAGTTTTTTCATTGGAATAACTTATAATATCCATAATAATCCTTATAAAAATGAGTTTTTCTTTCACTTTAATAAAATTCTTTGCAATATATATGAAATTTGTGCATGTACATTAGACTTTGTTATTCGTAGAGATTTATATTTGTATAGATTAATTTCTATAGAAATATATAGCCAACTTAAATTTTACCTATATGAACTAACTCCAGTACTCCAAAGACTTATTTAATGGTTTCTACTAAAAATTGTACTGGATCTCTTGTATCTAAACATATCTAAGCATAAAGTTTGTAAGAGCCACAAGATTAGGGAGTTTGCTGTGAGATTAAATCTCATAGTAATATCAGAATCTACAGTCATGAAGACTCAATATGACTTATGAAACATGAGTGTGTGCTGAGCAAAGACAACAATAGACTTGCTAAAGTAAAAAGTGAAAAAGTAGGAGATTTGAACCCTATGCAAAGAACTGCCGAAAACTAAGTAATGCTGAGAGCAGAAGAAATAGTCTTCTCCAGGGGAAAGCATACAAATTATTTATCATGAAAACATACAAGTAATATTATGTATATTAAGCAGGTTATATTTCAGAATATATGAATAAGCCTAAAATGTATGCATACAATAGCAATTAATAAAAAAGAACACGATATAAAAAGAAAGATAAAAGAGAGTTTAGAGACAGCAAAGTTAAGGGTAAATGTACTTATAATCCCAAAAATTTTAAAACACTAAAAAATGAAATGTATGTTATTTGAAATGTCATAGTGTAGTCCTGATGCATAAGAATTTCTCAAATATGTTTTTTTGTGAGACTTAGTAGATACATAATTTTAAAATAAAAAATATATTACAACTAAAGATTTCATCAACTTTAAATATGTTTTTGGAGGAACTGCAAGCATACTGTCATAGTACACGCAATGTTCACAGTAATTTCAATTTATTCTAAGTAGTTCCTGGAAATTTGATAATTATGAGCAATGGCATTGTGTTCTATGAATACAGTGATAAAATAGAGCGCTTCTCTATTCTATGACGTCTGGTATTCCCACATGTAAAATTTCAAGAGTTCTGACTTACATGATATATTTTGGAATATATCATAGTCTTTATTTGCTCACAATATAAAATTTGCTATTATAGTTGAATTTTATGTCCTTTTTGTGTTATATTTCAGCAAAATTCTTAACGTTTTATACATGTTATCTACAATCCCATCCCACCTAGTGCATCAAAGCACTAGGGGGTCATCCTAGAACATCGTCTCATAATGAACCAGCTCATACCAAAGCAGAATAACCTTTGTTGGCATGAGATCTCATTTTATAAATGGAGAACGTTTTGTTACAATTGCACTTTTCAAGTAAAATTTCACAAGTTTTTTTTCTTATAGCTTTGAGAAAGTTGCCCAGTGTGTTGTGTGGGTCAGCTGTGAAACTGAATACATTGTGGGGCTGTGAATAGGAGCCAAATGTAGATCCTTGTACATGCGACTCGTTTGAGAAGGCTTTTTCACTAGTAACATTTGCATGATGAATTTATGGACTCTAGCTTTACCAGCTTGATTGAACACATTGCATTTTGCTAAGAACAGCATGTCAGCTAGCACAGTCAGCATCCATATACATCTGGGAAATCTGCAACTGTTAGAACTGTGCCATGAGACGGAAGGCAAAAAAAAGCTGTGCTGGCTGTCAGTTAGATGTCTCCTCACATATCTTGTCTCCAGGTGATGAATGAAAAATATTGTTAATATTCAAAGTGATATTTCATATTATTCTTTAATTATTTTATTATCATAATGGTAAAGAGATAGGTTAAGGAAAGATAAAAACATGAAAGAAACAAAAGAAAATTTATCTAAAATATATCGGGCAAAGCTGCTTAATTTTTTATTTTTCTTACATGAAAGTCATGCATTTCACAGAGATTTTTAGTTCTTTTGTCATTGGTAAGAGACTTGAAGTTTTTCTCAAGAATATGTAAATAAAATATTTGTAATTAACCTCACTTAATCTGGAGTAACCTCAGTCTGGTGCTGAGAAGTCTAAATATTTTTTCTATAAGTATTTTTAATTTAAAATTAAGATAATTTATTTTCTGTGTGATTTAAATATAGTAGTTATTTCTAAATATTTAACATGATGATCTGGCCTGCTATTTCAATTTTTCATGGACTGCACTTTATGGAAATGAGCTTTTAAAATAAATCTAAGCCCAATTGTCATCACACTGGAAATTGTAACAAAGCATGTTAAAGCAAATAAGAAAATTGTATGATAAAGCTAACAGTCAAGTATCTCTTGCCTCTTAGGGAAATGGATCAGATTTCCTTTCTGCCTTCCTACAGAACTGGATAAGTTATTTAAATAGATGTTTGTGGTATTGATGTGGTTGTCATGACACTAATGATTGTATTGCTAGAAACTTCAATGTGCACAAATGAAGACATTTCCCTTTCATTCCTTAACATCAATGGCTTGTCCTAATATTTTAGAGGTGGTGTGTTCAGGTTAGAGTTCAGAAGATGAGGAGATGAGAGAGATGAGATATAGTAAGCCTGTGAGAGGCACAATGCTAAGTGATAGTATGGAATTTCAAATTACAGGTATGCTACTGTCATACATAGTCATAACCACGTGAAACATGCTTTGTAGTTAAAGACTTTTATTTTGTTAAGTTAGATTTGGGTATTTTTTAACATTTTAATATATTCAGATTATATCCTGATTGTTATCCCCACCTTTGTATCTTCCTGTCCCCACCTGCCCTCCCACTTCTGCCCTATTCTCCTCTCCTAGACTCTGACAAAAGGGCACTTCCTCCCAGACCATATGTCCACAGCCTATCAGGTCTCATCTGGATAGCCTGCTTTTCATTCCTCTGTGAACCTGGTCCACTGTGCCTCCCCACCAAGGGGGAAGTGATCACATCAGTGGCACCAGAGTTCATGTCAGAGGCGGCTCCCACTCTCCCCACAACAGTGGAGAATGAGTTTGTCCATTGGCTATATCTAAACAGGGGGTCTAGGTTTACTAAATGCATTGTCCTTGGTTGTTGCAACAGTTTGTGCGGGGCCCCCTGGGTCTGGGTCTCCTGGCCTTGATGATCTCCTTGTGGAACTCCTGAATGCTCTGGGTCCTTCCTTTTCCCTCCTGCATTCTTGGATACCACTCTCAGTGCTCAACCCAGAGTTCTGCAGTGAGTCTAGAATCTGTCCTGTTCTCCCTCTGGGTGGAGTCTCTTGAGGACATGTTGGGCTCATATCCACTTATAAGTGAGTATATATCATGCATGTCTTTCTGTGTCTGTTTTTAGCTTACCTAGAATAACTGTATATTGTAAGGAGGGATTGCTGGACTAGTTTAGCAGCAAGACTTTTACCTGCTCTGTATAACTGTTCATTTTTGAAACCGCTACACAGTTGAGAAATAGGTGTCTCCAGTGTGTTTATGCATGCATTTGGTATGTAATTCACATACAAAAAAACTAACTTAGCTTGTTTATGATTGTATTTATCTCAAAGAGAGAACATGTGAAACACCTTCCATTGAAGAATCTTAAAAGTAAATATTATGAGGAAGGAGGTGATATGCCATTGCTATTGCAGAGAATTGGTTGTAGGTATGTTAAAAATATTTTTAAAAAGCAAAGGAAATTGCCAGATAATTGAGACAATGGACATGTAAATTGAGTCATATCCCCATCAATATTTAGTGAAACTCACATCTGGTGTAGTTCTGAAGGCAACAAGACAGTTGCGCCTTCTATGCAAAGGATTAGCTGGGTGCAGATAGGATGAAGAGCCTACAGATAAGCCGAGCCCTGGACGTGGGGGACTTGTATTTGTTGTAATCCTGTTCTTTCTATCCCAAATGCTGACTATATATTAAATTCAATGAGCAGGTGGGCCAATGAGGACTTTCCAGGCCACTCCTGACTTCTTAGGAGAAGTGTGATGGGTAATGTTAATCTTACATTGTGTGATCTCTCACCATTCACTTTGGAGGAACTGATTAGAGGTCCTTTCCATGCTGTTCAAAAGCAGCCCTGCCTTAGAGTCTTTAAGTCACTAAGAGCAAAGAGGAAAGAAACTTGTCTTATTAAGAGATTAAACTTTTGAAAGATCAAACTGACTCCCACTCATTATGCTGAGATAAAAAATTATATAAGTGTTAGCGAGAATAAAGTGCCATAGCAAGACTTGTGTTTTGAACTGCTAGAGTATATAATCTTGAAATGGTAAATATCCCACACTTTAGCCAGTAGATTTTATCAGATATATTTAAAAATGATTACTGAATATGATAGCATGAAATATATAAGTACAATACATATCCTCCATCAAGGATTTAAACTCAGAATCTTTGTTTCAGTGTCCAGCTTAATAACTGTTATGCACTGCTGTACAACTTTTAGTTAAATTTTATTGGGTATCAATAATGTTCTCAATATTTTATGTTTATAAACAAGTTATGTTTTTACAGAGTCCCAGAAATATAGGTTACTATTTTTGAACCTTTACAAACACATAAAGTAAGACATATAAAATGCTTGATAAATGGATGGGCTTCAAGTCCATGGCCATGAGATCCTGGACATATCTACTCTTCTGTGAAAAACAATTTACACAAGACAGAGAGGTCATCTACAGAATTTTCTTTTTCTAGGCTGGCAGAAATAAGAACTTCAGGATTTGGTATTTCAGGATACCAAATAAAAATGTATTATTATAATGAATACCTCTTTGACAACCTTGGTAGTAAAAATTGAAATTATGTCATATAGTTCCTAGCTACATGGCTGCTAATCTTTGAAACAACAGTTGTAAAAACACTTAAAATATTTAAATATCAAAAGTCAGCAAAATCTGTACATGGCCTGTAATGATGAAAAATAGGAAGAAGAAAAAAGCTTTGCTATCACCTTCCATGTTAAATTTGTTTGTTTATTTAAGATGAGGTCTCTGTATATAGGTTATGTGCTATCACACCTGGCTTCCTTACTTACACTTAATATACATAGGCAATTACATTACATTACAATGAAAACAGTTCTGAACCCACAAGCTCACAAATTCTAGGTGAGTGTGGCAGGTTTTTGTTTGTTTGTTTGTTTGTTTTTGTAATTCAAGCTTCAGAAAGGAACAAAAGAATGTCAAAGAAAACTGCTGTAAAAGTTCATCATGTAAGTGACTCTAGTTTGGTGAAAGAATGAAATGTAGAAGAGTCGGGAACCCCAAGATGGCGGAGAGCACTGTGGACCGTGTTTAGAAGCTCCAGTAGACAATTCAGGGAATTGCACAGAATTCTTAATGAGGAACACCAAGCTCCCCATGTCACTACAGCAGGAGTACTCTGCAGTTCAAAAGGAACAAAACACAGAAAACTTAAGTACCCCTGAACATGGGAGGAGCACGGATGCTCTCAGACCATAGCGGCAGCGGCAACAGCTGAGATTTGCATCTGGGAACCCTCCAGCAGAGGCGATTGGAGTGGTGACTGGTTGGAATTGTTGCAGGAGAGGGGACTCAGTGCAAGATTTTGGCCCCGCAACCCTAGCTGAGCTCAGTGCTCGGTTTAGGCCCCGTGACCCAAGCTCAACTCAGTGCACGGTTTGGGCCCAGAGACCCAAACTGGACTCGCTGCGTGGTTCGGCCCCTGAGACCCTACCTGAATTCAATGCAGAGTTCGGGCCCAGAGATCCTAGCTCAATTCAGCACGAATGTTTGGGTGCCGGGACCCTGACAGAGCTCAGAGTGCAGTTTGGGAATGAGATCCTGGTTGGACTCAGCACTAACTGGACTAAGCCCTGAGACCTGTTTGGGTCCCAAGACACACTGGCCTCAACGCTCGGGTTGGATCCATAGATGCTAATTGGACTCAGTGTTTGTGCAGGTTGGGCCATGTGACACTAACCTGGACTCTGAGAGCTGTCTCAGAAAAATGGGAATAAGGCTTCCTAAAGATCCACCTATTCCACTCCTTGGAATATACCCAGAAGATGCTCCAGCACACACCAAGGACATGTGCTCAACCATGCTCATAGAAGTCCTATTCATAATAGCCAGAACATTGAAACAGCCTAAGTGTCCCTCAGTAGAAAATGGATAAAGAAACTGTGGTACATTTATACTGTGTAATACTACTCAGCTATTAAAACAAGGAATTCTTGAAACTGATGGATAAGTGGGTTAAACTAGAAATGACCATAATGGCTGAGTTAACCCAGAAACAAAGAAAGTCAAATGGTATATACTTACTTTTATCTGGACACTAGCCCAAGGGGCATATCCCATGAAAGTTTTTACTTACCAGGAAAGTGGGACAACAGAGGGGAGGACACCCTATTGGGATTCTAGATGAGAGAAGCATTGGAGATTGGGAAAATAGAAGGATCCAGAGGGTCCTAGAAACCTACAAGAAGAGCATTATGATGAGCAGATCTGGGCCCGGGGGTCCTGCTCATACTATGGCACTAGCCAAGGATAATACGTGCAGTTAATTTCGAACCCCTACTCAGATCTAGCCAATGGACAGGACATTACCCACAGTTGAGTGGAGAGTGGGAACTGACTTTCACACAAACTCTGGTGCCCCATATTTGACAATGTCCCTTGGATATGGAGGCCTAATGGCACTCAGAGGAAAGATAGCAGGCTACCAAGAAGAGACTTGATGCCCTAGGAGCATATACAGGGGGAGGAAATCCCCCTCAGTCACAGTCATAGGGGAGGGGAATAAGGGGAAAATGGGAGGGAGGAAGGATACAAGGGATGGGTTAACAATTGAGATGCAATATGAATAAATTAATAATATATATAAATAAAATAAAATGTAGAATATTAATTAAAAGTTATAACATCAAGCTTGAGGTTTTATGTATATGCATGTACATGTGCACACACACACAAACACTTATGTGCCCTTGTACGTAGGAATGTACATATACACATATACATGAAAAAATATAGGCAATCTCAAATATTGGTAATTTCATCCAAGACTTGTCTTTAATTTAACAAGCCGTTAGGAATAACATGCTATATTTCTGAGGAAAGATAAATAATAATTTGACAGGAGAATGAAAGAAAAACAAGATGTTTAGAATCAATTTCCAAGAGCACTCACTGGTGGGAGCTTATAAGATCTACTTTTTCTAACTGGCCAACAATTCCAAAAAAGATAAATCATTTGGCCCCAGGGTTTATTATATGTTACCCTGTGCTGTCTGGTTAGCTCAAGGTTGCCCTATAAAAGGGAACTGTATTTAAAGGCTATTTTTCCATGTGTATATATGAATTTTAAGAAACATCCACTGTACTGTACTTCAATATCTCCTTTCAAAGTGCCTCTTGTTTGAGGTGTCTCTCCCTTCATTCTCTTCTCCACCGTCTCATTTTCTTCTGCCTCCATTTAACCCGTCCTGTCCCATTTTTCCCATTTAACATTTCATTTTTTAAAATTTTTCTTCTATTTTTTCTAAACATTTTATTTTTTGTCATATACATTTTTATTACTACACATAAATATTTTTTTTAAAAAACCACATACATCAAGAAGAACCACAAAACAATCAGAAATTATATAAATGTTACATTCATGGTGTTTTGGTTAATTGTATTTGGCAACCTTGCAGAAAACATCCTTCCTATCTTGGTGAGTCTAAAATTCTGAATGAACAGCAGTATCTATCTTATCTCATCTCTGTCAATTTAAAACACCCATCTAGACCTAAAAACATTTTAACCCCTAAATAACTAAGCTTAATTGTAAGACAAAACTATCTGTTCTTCAAACCCATCAGAGACTTGAGAAGGAATAAAACTTAATTACCTGAGTATACGGGGAGTGGAGGTTTGCAGCATCCAAAATGGGAAGATGACAGAGACAGTTTGCTGCCTCTATAACATTGGAGCATCATCTTCAGACTTCTGGCCCAATATATTTGACAGACATATTTGTGAGGCAGGGACTAGTGAGGACTTGCTTACCCTGTCTTGGCAGAGTTTGACCACTGTCTCTGCCTGCATCCAAGGTTGTCCTTTTTTAGACAGAATTCTGTCTGTGGTAGAAAGGAGGGCATTTGCCCAGTAGCTTGTTTGCTGAACTTGAAGCCATCTCCATTTAATAATTTATACCACTACATTCTTCCTTTTAATTCTTGTCATCTCTCCCATGGAATTTTACCCCAATTTTGTGACATCTGTGCCTACTGTAAATGAGACATACATATGAAAGGATTCAACGTTAATATTTACATACAAGAGAACAAATGCAATGTTTGTCTTTTTTTTTTTTTTTGGTTACATCACTTATAGTGATTGTGTCTAAATATATTTAACTCTGAATTAAAATTTTTATTTTTCTTATGTACTGATTAGGATATGTAGTCCTTTGATTACCACTCAAGGTTAATACAGCTAAATTTCATTTGTTAAATATATTTATAACTCTTTAGGCAACTGCTAATGCTCTTGGTTGCATATAGGACTTTTTAATGAAAACCTATTGATGATAATTATTTGAATTACAGAAGACAGAGAAATCAAGATGCTACTCCTTTGATAATGTTATCCATAATTGCTAGCTATCACATTGCCTGAAGATGCTAGGCACACTGTTGAAAGAAAAATATGTTACCCATAATCAAAGTAATATATAAATAAAAAGTAATAAAAATAAGTAAATAATAGATAACAGCCTGATATATATTTGCCACTAGTTCAATGGTGTCATGGATAGCATGGAAATAGTTAACAATTTCTAATTGGATATATGGCACACTCAAGTTGAAATGCATACCTGGCAATTTCACTAGTGCAATAAACTTGTACCTAGATAAGTTAAAGGCCTACAAGAGAGCCTACTACTATTATTTTGCTAAATGAACAAAGTATTAAACTGACTCCTAATGACTTAGTACTGTGCCCTCAAGAAGTGTTTAGGGGTGAGTTCTGTCCTACAGAATGGGTTTCAAATTCAATCAGATATTCATTGTTTAGTTTCATAAACTTTGTGCCACCATAAGACACATGAGAAAGGAATGGGAGAGATGTAGGGAAAGATTGAGCTTTACTTTCTTGCTTGGCGTGTAGGTTTGACTACACATTTCTTTCCCAATAAAATTTTTTCCTGTTGCCTGAATGTTGTTGTGATGTAATATTATTGAATTTATTTAAACTCTTCCCACAAATAATATTATTCTTAACTATTCATCATAGATACTACCTAATCTTTGTATCCGCTGCAATGTTCAGAATGGGGTAGAATTTATGCTGGGATATTTCTGGTTTGAGGTTGTACGAGACTGACATCTTCGGGTATTGTCTCTCAGAACCTCTGCTTCTTTTACACAGTACTCATACGTGGGTGGAGAACACGTGTGACTCTTCAGATATATCAATAGCCATGATACCAGATTGTATCCCAGGTCAGTCCCATGAGTGTACTGATTTTGAAATGATCCATATCTATCTCCATGTCATCCAGTTACTCCTCTGGTATGGAGATAAACTTCCTAGGAAGCCATCCTCAAACTGAGAAGTTAGGAACAAGATAAATTGTTTCTATATTAAGCCACTGTTAATATAATAATTATTGAGGTAGATATGTTTAATGAAAATAACAGTTTATGTAGTCAGAGAAAATGTCATGCTCAGTTTCACTCTGTTGTAGAAAATGTATTTGAAGGAGAAAGGTAGAAAGATCACAGGCGGGTGAGAGGGAGAGGAAGGAAAAGACAGACGGAGAGAGGAAGAAAAAGAACAAGAGAAGAGTTAGTTTCCATTTTTGTCTCAATTGAAAAAAACACATACTTTTGTTGCTGTCATGCTCAGGCCCATTTGTATCTGTGATAATATTTACCTTTTTACTTGATAAAAGTTCCTATGAACATGAAGTCCTCTTAGGAATGGGGGACATACTACTGCATTTTCTATACCTACAGAATAGATGGAATGTACTGAGCTACACTTTCCTGTATTTTCCTTCTGGGTTTTGTCCTCCTTCTCCACAAAAGGGACCTCTCCCCAACTTCTTATATTTCTAATCATAACTTTATTTGTGATTTTTCTGATGTAATTTTTAATCAAAATTTTGTGGACATGAATTATCCTATAGATTTTGAAGTCCCCTAATCTCCATTTGATATCTTCAAGTACAATTTATTTTCTTTGTGGCATTTGTTAATCTTTTCAGTAAATAACTTATAAATTAAATAAATTATATATTATAATGATTGAAACACTAAGTAATTATTGACTATTTCTTTAATTAATAGAATTTTGACTTCTCTATTTTTCTGTAGTTCTTTGTCTAGGGTTGGGGCCCTATGAAAGTTCTCTTTTGCCACATTAATATGTCTATTGTTGTTTCTCATATAGAAAGAAATTATATGTGGTAATATAAATGTAGCCACCCACCTCCAGAAAATTGAGGTTATAGAATTTGGAGCAGAACCTACAATAACTACTTTATACACTCAACATGTTTCTTCCACCATATTCTAAATATTTAACATTTATTCAGACATAAATGAGCTTTGACACATGAAAAAGAAAAAAGTCTCTTTGCAGCAGAAGAAAACTTTTATAGAAAATCAACTGTTCAAAATGAGGAGAAAAGGTGACCAAGAGTTACCCAAGCCCAACCAATCTATTCACAATTAACAGCTACACGTAACGCTTATTATATATTATGGATCAGGGAGCAGGAAGAATAAGAGCAGGTGGAACAGGGTGTGTCATTATGAGTAGATTTTCTAGAAATGTTAGAGAAGCTGCACCCACTAGTTCTCAACAATATGGATGTCTATACAAGACATGACACTAAAAGACGGAGTTGAAATAATATTAAATAGTATATCAGAAGCTCATATTAAATATTGAGTACATGCAGCTTTTGCTTCTTTTGTTATTTTTGTTTCAAATAATATTTTCTACATTGATATAATATTAAAGTGGGATAAAGGATTAATTTGTTTCAAGCATTCATGTTTGTTGATATTTCTTACATTAGACAATTATAAATTATTGAGTATAATAATAAATAGCAGTATTTATATACAAGTAGTACCAAAGACTCATTTGCTTTTTCATATTCAGGGGACAGAATAAATGACTTTAAATATTCATAAATTCTCATAATAAAATGATGTTCTACAAGGCAACTTCAAGGGTTTCCTGAAAGGGCTTGTTTATAGTAGGCAAATATATCATGGGTTCTTATGAATATTCAAAACATCATCAAGAGATGCAGCTCTAAGTTTGTGTTGTTCAGCTGATTTTGTCACATAGGATTTCAGGAGAAGACTTTTGAGGGGGGAAATGGAGACAGAAATTTGTAGAGTTCCTGGATAGAGAAGTATGAGCTGTTAAAAAATGCAGATTGTGACAGAGAGAGGCTGTGAGGCGCAGAATGATAATCATGAGTGACTCGGATGATTCTAGGACAAACTTCATACTCAGGAGAGACTTTCAGTGTGTCTCAAGCTCAGACATGAGAGCTATATCTTTATATTCCATCAGACTTCTGTTCAAGCAAAAGGGAAAAGCTGACTTCTAGAGTTCCCTGTGTTTGAGGTTAACACCTGGATGAATGGTGCATATACTTTTGGCCCTATCATGTACATATCAATAGGTGAGGTAATACCTATTGGCATAGGCAAGGGTGCATGCACACACACAAACACACACACACACACACACACACACACACTCACACACTCACACACTCACACTTGAGAGGGGGGGGAGAGAGAGAGAGAGAGAGAGAGAGAGAGAGAGAGAGAGAGGGGGGGGGGGCAACTGAAATACCTGAATCCAAGGTTAAGTTATTTATGACAAATAAAATCCATCCATCACATGAACTGAAAGAAGGGTCATGTAAATATATTTGACAAAAATCAAAAAAATATTTAAAATCAAAATTGAAAAAAAATATCATCTGTTTTTTTTCTTATAAGATGTGTACAAAATGACAAGCAATGCCATACAGATCAATGAAGAGGTTTCCTTTTCCAGTGAGCGTTCTAGTGATGTACTACACTGTAATTAACAGAGATTCTGGGAAAGACTCTATCAGTTCCAGGCAATGTAGGTCCAAAGCTGGGAAGTGAAAACTGTTTGAGCTGATTGATTTCTCATGGATCAAAACACCCTGAAGTTCCTTTCATTATGCAAATTAATAAAATTTCAACTATACAAAATGTATACTATTCACCGATGATTAATTAACCTTCCTTTGCATATCTACTAAAAGTTCAGGTTATGCATTTCCTTCAGATTTTTAACCCCCAGGTGGAAAGAAGCAAATACACATGTACAAATACTGCCATTTGCATTGCAGGATTCAATCTTAAATTGAGAAAAACTGTAAAGATGCTCTGAAGAGCTGTTTTACACTGAACACAGTTAATATATAACTTTTGATGCCTAAAATTTTGGGACACATGATGACTTTGATTGTTTTAGAAATGGCATAGATTAAACCAGGTATCATTACCTGCCAGGCATGGTAGCACACACCTTTAATCCCAGCACTCAGGGAGATAGAGGTAGGGGGATCTTTGTGAGTTTGAGGCCAGTATGGTCTACAAACTGAGTCCCAGACAGCCAAGGCTATACAGAGAAATCCAATCTCAAAAAACAAAAAACAAAACAAAACAATACAAAACAAACAAAATAACAAGTATTATTGATTCATTTGAGGTATACTGATCTGTAACTGAGAAAACTAAAAATAAATAACAGAATATCCTTCGTCCAAATAAGTACTTGCTAAGAATCCATAATACATTCAACAGTTTATCAAAAAACCTTTCTCCATCAACACAAAGATTAAGTGCCTCAAATTGATAGTTGAGAAAGACTTGCATTGCAATGCTCCATATTGACAATATACTTACCGACTTTGCACATTACTCTAAACCAACTTTAGTGGGAAGCATATTTGTGGCCAATTCTATTCAATCTTTCTAGCAAATTGTTCCTCCAAGAATATGATATTCAGTGTGTACCCCTGTCAAAATAACAATGCCTCAAATGATGTAAACATATAAAAAATGTAGTTTTTTCAGGTTGTCAAAGACAAAATTTTGACTATGAAATGGTACTCATGTACTAAACAATAAGTTAATTACTTTATATGACAACTTTAATCAGAAAGCTAAAAATATATAATGACGCATTGCATAATGTAATGCAATTTATTTCATATATATATGAAATACATATATATATGTATAACTTGATTCCATAAGCCTTAGTGAAGCAATTATCCTTTCAGCAATCCCAAGTGTCATGGAGCAAGATCTCTAGCAGGAAAAATATATCAAAATACACACACACACACACACACACACACACACACACACACACAAATGTGTGCACACACTACTCTATGTTCACAGAACACCAAACTTATCAGACATCTATGCTGACAATTCTTCAAGTAAGTCTAAGATTTAATATTATCCCCAGTAAGTTAGCCTGAATAAGGTCACAAGTGAAAGCTATAAAAGGTAGGTGTCAAACATCTCCTTGAGACGTTGTTTTGCCTCCGTTGTAGCCCTTAACTGTCACATAACACTCAGTCTCAAGATGACCTCAAGAAAATTAAACAGATTGAAACTATTATTTCAATCACTCAATCTAAATGAAAACATACTTATGCCAATTATTTGCTGCTTGAAGGAAACTGTGAGCAATGCTGCCCAGGATTGCATTCATTTGTTATTAAATTTCCTTGTAGTACTCTTGTGAAATGATTTTGTGTGCATCCTGTATATTTTTAGGGCGGTTGAAACTTCGAAGTAATATGAATAACACACTCAAATAAAAGCCTAATCTCCTGGCCCTCTGGTATAGTATACAGATTTGTGACTGCGTACAATAATAATTTTATGCAATCTTAAACATAATTTTATTTTGCTGTAAATAAGTTACATGATCATTTAATGTACTATTTTTGCCTATAGCTTAACATGCTTTGAGTGATTTTTGATTCTCTTAATTACTGAAAAAATTAATATTATGTCTTTTGTATTTTGTTTCATTATAATAATATTTTAAGGACAATACATGCAGTAAATATTGAAACCCTACTCAGATCTAGACAAGGGACCGGACATTATCCACAGTTGTGTGGAGAGCAGGGACTGGCTGACATGAACTCTGGTGCCTATATTTGACCACTCCTCCTTGGTGGGGAGGCCTGGTGGCACTCAGAGAAAAAAAAATAGGAAGGCTACCAAGATGAGACTTGACAGGCTGTGACCACATGGTGGGGGAGGAGGTCCCTTTCCATCTCAGACCTAGGAGAGGGGAATAGGGTGAAAGAGGGGAGGGAAGGAGGGAGGAACTGGAGGAGACAAGCAAGGGGGTAACAATTGAAATGTAAATAAAAAAGAAATGAAATTTTCTTTCTAAACTCAATTTCATATCTGAAACAAAGCATCATAGAAATTAATAGAGTTGGTGTTTTGTTTTGTCCATCACTGGTCCCGACTTTTCTTACATTTTTAATCTTATAAATGTTCAAACTTTGTAGAAACTTTGCCTTTTTGAAAATAGTAAATGTTCAGTATGGAGGATAGTGATTTTTAAATAATTATGAAATAACTGAAAAGAGAAATAAAAAAAACCAACACTTCTGAGCAGATTCTCTAGAAAGTATATAATCATTAACATTAATTAACTATTAGCTTCATTAATGCCTTCAACCTTCATATCATTTATTTGAAAGATAATGATGTCACTCAACACAACCTTACAGGGTTTGCTGAAAGATTTGGTTATAATGATGCCATAAATGCTGTGAGATCCAAAGTTAAGATACTGACTTTCATACATTTAGGTCAAATGGTACTATGCTTGTGACAGGTAAGATGTTGATTCTGTCTCATAAAAGAGTAAACCTATGACCATATTGAGGCATAAAAATACATGGAAGCTGGTCCTTGGAGGCAATAGACTCCAATCTACTCTCCGAATACTCAAACCACGAGAGCACCAATGAAGCACATTATCTTATTATACCCAAAAGTCTCTCACCAGATTATGTGAAAGGAGAGATACCTAAAATATTATTTGGACTCAAGTGTTCAACTCTGATCCTTGTATGGCTGTACGGAAAATAAGCTTTTTGAACAAGTAACAAGATAAATGTGGCCCAGGGACATGAATTTTGATGCCCCATATTTGACCACTTCCCAATGGTGGGGAGGCCTGGTGAGATTCAAAGAAAGAATAAGCAGCTACCAAGATGAGACTTGATAGCCTATGACCATATAGTGGGAGAGGAGGTCCCCTTTGGTCTTAGACCTAGGGGAGGGGAATAGGGTGAAAGCAGGAGGGAGGGAGGAACGGGAGGATACAAGGGATGGGAGAACAATTGAGGTGTAATCTGAGTAAATAAATTTTTTAAAAAGTAAAAAAAAATGTGGTCCAGAGACCATATGCTTTCAATTTCCTTCTTGTAACAAAGTGGGGTTGCCTTAGCTAGCAACTGAAGAAAATTCCTGGCAATGCATTAATACCTGTTTGGGTAGAATCTGGAAAGGACTTGTACATTTTATCTTTGCCTGTCTCAACAATAAATACAGGACTAAAAAGTGTATTTGTCTTAATAGTTTTCTTATTTTATTTAGTTTCACAACACCAGCTAAGACTTATCCAATAACACCATAAGCCCTTGTTTAATGCTCTGGAAACACATTTGCCTGTTTCTACAAAGTCGTTAAAACTAACTCCTTTTCAAGCAGAAGCCATTTTGATGTTTTCATAGAATTTATGTTAGGTAGCATGATAAATGTATAATACTTGATCTTTGTTGAACGTTTTCAATGTTAGTATCTACTGTCATTAAAAAGCATAAAATGTAATTCAAAAAATCAATTTTTCCTATTTTTCTTGTAGGTTCCTAAGGCCCTCTGGATCCTTCTATTTCCCCATTCTCCCAGGCGTCTCTCACCTAGAGTCCCAATAGGATGTCCTCCCCTCTGTCCCTCTTTCCTGATAAGTGAAGACATTCATGGGACATGCCCCTTGGGCTAGTGTCCAGATATAAATGAGTATATACCATTTGACTCTTTCTGCTTCTGGGTGAGGCCTGGTGGCACTCACAGGAAGGAAGGCAGCCTACCAAGAAGAGACTTGATACCCTATGAGCATATAGAAGGGGGACGAGGTCCCCCTCAGTCAATCATAGGGGAGGGGAGTAAGAGGAAAATGGGAGGGAGGGAGGAATGGGAGGATACAAGGGATGGGATAACAATTGAGATGTAATATGAATAAATTAATAAAATATATTAAAAATAGATAAATAAAGGATATTGGATATTTGAAAGAAAAAATTTCCTATGCTATAAATTCTAGTAGGGTTTCATCATTTTATTTGTTTTGGACTTAATTGTATTCATATGTGTTTGTTAAAAAATGATTATTGAGTATGTCTTTCATCAGAAGAATTAAAACTTACTCCCTCTACATCTATACTATGACTTAGCACTTACTTGTTTACCACTTCATATTGAATGGGTGCTTCCAGAAAGTAAGAAATGTACCTTATACTTAGTTTTATACCCCAATATCAGTACAAAATATTTCCATAGAAAATACTTGGTATATTTTCTCTTCTAATTGAATAAACTGCAAAGGAAATCAGAAAAAAAAATGGTCCTCATAAAATTTTATCTGGAAGTAAAATGTGCCCAGGAAGTTATCCCATGACTGCACACACAGTTTTGCTAAAATTATAATAAAGAGAACAAGTGTATTATACAAAAACATGCAGCATAGCAGATGGCTGCTTTATGCATCACATTACTCACTTGATAACTTGGTGTAGAGAATACATTTGATCATAAATTAATTAAAAATTTCCATGTCTTCATTTGACCCCATAAACTAAAAAATGAATTGAATTACACAAAAGTAATTCAAGAATTATTATTCTCTTCTATGATGATGTTTTATTAAAAGATCAGTCACCTTAAAATGCAGTGCCATAAACAGCATATCGTAGACATTGAAAAAAGCAGGTAAAATAGCTATATATCACACATAAGTCAAGGATAAAACGTAACTTTCAATTTTAAAATAGCATAAACATTGTTTATCAAAATTGATTCCAGAAATGTTTATAAAACATAATGAGAATTTTAATTTTTATTGGATATATTATGAAGAATATAATTTAGTAAAGATTATGAAAATTATCTCCAAGTAGTAATTATGATGCCTTGTATCTGAATCAAGATTACCTACATTAAAAACATTTAAATTTTAATGTAATATCATGCTAATAACTCTTTTTTTATATATAGAAACTAATTTATTTAGACCACAGAAAATGTAACTTATATTTCCCTAAGGAGTGAGGAATTGTTTCATACACATATAAAAATCACTCTTTTTCAGATAGAGTTTTATCATAAATGAAATTTCTGATATGCCTCAGATTAAAAAAAAAAACATTACCTAACAGATCCCATGGGCTCTGTTAATGAGTATCTTTTTTTCATTTTTATTGTTTTATTTAGATTTTATTTTTAAATTTATTATTATTATTTATTCAAATTACATCCCAATTGTAATCCCCTCACTTTTATCTTCCTGTTCCCACTCTATCCTTCCTTTTCTATTCTATTCCCCTCCCTATGACCTCTGACAGGTGGGGTCCTCTCCCCCCACTGGCTGACCACAGCCTATCAGGTCTCATCTGGATGGTTAGCCTGCATCCTCTTCCTCTATTCCCATAGGACCTCTCCTGTAAGGGGCAGTGATCAAATCAAGTTCTTGTCAGAGGCAGTCACACACACATATCCTCATGTGGAGAATTAGCTGTCCATTGTCTACAGGGGGTCTAGGTCCTCTGCTTGCCATGTCCCTGGTTGGTGCATCAGTTTCTACAGGCTGCCCTGTTCCAGATTCCCCACCCATGATAATCTCCTTGTGGAGTTCCTGACAATTCCTCCACCACACCATCATCTTTCCATCCCCCAATTCTTGCATAAAATTCGCAGCTCTTAGCCTAGAGTCTGGCTGTGAGTCACAGTATCTGTCTTAATCCCCCACTGAGTAGAGTTTTTCAGAGGACATCTATATTGGACTGATAGTCACTTATAAGTGAGTATATACCATGTATGTCTTTCTGGGTCTGGGTTACATCACTGAGGATGATCACTTCTAGTTCCATCCATTTGCCTGCAAATTTCAAGGTTTCCTTGTTTTTGATAGCTGAATAATTTTCCATTGTATAAATGTGCCAGAGTTTCTTTATCCATTCTTCTATTGAGGGACATCTAGGTTGTTTCCAGATTCTGGCTACTACGACTATAGCTGTTATCCTTGTTGTATAGTAGAGCATCTTTCGAGTATATGCCCAGGATGGAATAGCTGGGTCTTTAGGTAGCACTGTCACCAAAATTCTGAAAAAACACCAGAGTGATTTCCAAATTGATTGTACAAATTCGCACTCCCACCAGGAATGGAGGAGTGTTCCCCTATCTCTGTATCCTTGTCAGAATGTGCTGTCACTTGAGTTTTTGGTCTTAGCCATTCAGATAGGTGTAAGATGGAATCTCAGAGTTGTTTTGATCAGCATTTCCCTGATGACTAGGGATATTAAGCATTTCTTTGTTTCTCAGACATTTGATATTCCTCTGTTGAGAATTCTCTGCTAAGCCTTTAACCCATTCTTTAATTGGGTTATTTGGTTTGGTAGTGGTTAATTTCTTCAGTTCTTTATATATTTTGGATATTAACCCTCTTGAGATGTGATATTATCTCCAGGGCTTGTAGTGGTGGTGGGACTGTTGGTTTCTGGTGGTATCAAATGGTGCTGGGAGTTGCTGCTTGTGTTCTTATGCTGACCTCTTCCAATTGTGATGTCTCTGGTGTTAGCTGGTTTGGTGCCCTTTGATGGTCAGACAGTATGAGGGTATTTATAAGCAATGAGGATTCAGGCCCATGCCCTACTCACTTCTGCTGAGATCACTGTCTCCTTGGCTCCCTGTTTATGACCCAGGGAAGTGAGGTAGCTCAGTTTAGTTCGCTGTCTATATTGGCTCCCTGACTGTGAACCAGGTAAGCCGGGGAGCAGGTGGGAGTAGAGATTTGAGGATGGGCTTGTAGCATGTACATATGTACAACGCTAAATGTATTTGGTGTGTTGGTAAGAATTTTAAAATACAGTTCTTTTATTACACATGTATAACATCAGGGAGAACCATGTGACAATCATGAGTTCTATGATTGTTACATTCATAGAGGTTTGGCTATTTGTACTTTTCCAGCTTGAAGTAAATGTTTTTCTGGTCTTGTTGGGTCTAAATTTCTGAATGAAATTCAATATCTATCCTATCTTAACTCTAATAACTTAACTCCTTTATCTTGAGCTAAAAAGATCTTATCCCCTAACCAATTAAAGTTGAGTGTAAAACTATACTATCTGAACTTCAATGCCCCGCAGAGACTTAAGAAGGAATAAAACTTAAATTATTGAGTGAACCAGCACTGTAGGTTAGCAGCTTCCAAAATGAACAAATTAATTTAGACAGTTTACTGCCTGAAAAGTCACTCAACACTCTCGATAATGTTGGAGCCTAATCTTCAGCTTTCTGGCCCAATATCTCTGCCAGACTTATTTACAAGGCAGGAACTATTGAAGACTTGCTTACCCTGTCTTGGCAGGGTATGGCTATGGACTCTGCCTGCATCTAAGATGCCTATTTTTAGGCAGAAATCTGTTTGTGGCAGGAACGATGACATTTTGCCCAGTGGTTTGTTTGCCACAATTTAAGCCATCTCCATAAGGAGGTCTTTTGATGCTCATCTTCTTCTTTGAGGTTGCCCGGGTGTTATGAAGAGTTAATTTGTCTTGTTGTCAAAGAAGTTTATGATTATAACAGCATCTTTAAATGCCATATTCTGTGTGTCTCTGAGGCTTTTGAAGACCTTATTTAACTATTTTACCACAATATCGATAAAGTCAAAGCTATCTCTTACACTTAGCTATATATTCTTGTGCTAAAATCTGACAAGTATTTGACATGCCCATGTTTTGTATCAATATACTAAATTCTATACCAATGACTTAGACATAACCTTCATTATGAGTAACAGTTAAGGTCTTGAGTTAAGGAGTAGGTTCAGTCTAGCTTTTGTTCTATCCTCCCTCTGTGTTCCTATGTCTCCCTTTCTTTCTTTTCAGCTACCTCTTTAATCTATATATGCACGATGAAGGAAAAGAGAGATGTCCCTTACTTTCACCTAGTTTTTTCTCTGTATAAGATCAATAATGACTTATGACCACCTCCTGATGAGAATGAACATTTGTAGACAAGGAGAGCAAACAGAAACCTATACGACTCACTCCCCTTACAGGGAATGGGGAGTTGTTCTCTTATGGTTTTCTCAGGCATAATTGGGGTGAATAATACCTTGGAAGGGACCCAAAAAAAAATGAGAGAAAATGGTTAAGCAAGCCAGGGATTACATCTGTGGTCCAGTTTCTAAATGTTGAGAGATTACAGTCTTAAAAAGAAATTGAGATGGTGGTCCAAATTGGATCAGAAGTCTTGTACAATGTTGTCCGGGAAGCTGTCCAAATCTGATGGGTAACAACAACAGAGTCATCCTGGGCTGGAGCTAGAAGGATGCAGGATGTCAGAGTCCATCATACTGAGAAGAATGAATCATATCAGGTCTGATCCAGAATCAGTGTCGGGTTATTTTTTTCTGAAAATGTAATTTCTCATGAGCATTATACAGTTCTAACATTATAATTGTATGAGGTGTGCGAGATGCACAGAACAATCAAAGCTAGTTTTCTGCTCATTGTAAGAGTCGACATAAGACATCTACAATCTTTCTTCATGCTGTACTAAGAGTGGCCTAAATATTTAAAAGATACTAATTTGTTGGAGCATGTTACTGGCTATGTATGAGAAGGTGCACTGGGGAAATGTGGGATAAACATAATCATGTTTATTTGTATACCTGTTTGAAAATTTCAGCAGCAAATTTTAAACAAGAATGGAAATAAAATAAACAAAAAAGGAAATAAATGACAAGTGCTGGGGATAAGAAGCTTTAAAAGAAATATTATATGAATTCTCATAAAACAAGAACTGAAGGCTGATTAAAGGTAAAATTAACACAAAATGCTGAACATGGACTAAAAATAAGAAAGTAATTGACACCATAATTCAGTGAGTAAAGGTAACTTTTGTTAAGCCTTATCTTCTGATTCCTGTTTATGGAACCACATTGGTGCAAGGAGATAACCAGTTTCTATAGGTTTACCTTTGACCTGGACACAGTGTTTGCTCATATGCAAAGTCTCTCTCTCTCTCTCTCTCTCTCTCTCTCTCTCTCTCTCTCTCTCT
>OU015756.1:35298483-35321501 GCA_907169655.1 Acomys percivali | reverse complement strand
TGTGTGTGTGTGTGCATGCATAATACCCTTGATAACAAGTGGTAACATTGATATATGTGATTATATATAATACATACATATGTGCAGTATATGATATCCTTCATCATATGCCATACTGAATCCATGTAAGGAGGCTAATATATACATGCATTCCTTAGGACTGATATTTGAATAAGATATTAGAGTCTAAGTATTTGTTAAGAAAACAATTTTACTCTGAAGATATGGAACAAGGCAGGAGAGGGAGAGAAGAGAGAAATGAAGGTGGAGATCAGGTCTGTGGAGAGTGGGAGCAAGAGATAAGAGGGCCTTCAAGGAGAAGAAAAATTATGGGCAGGCTCATCCCTGTGACAAGCTGGGAATATAAGGCAGAGTAGGCTTCTGGGAGAATATGGGGGTAATTTTACCTGGCACTCCTAGTAGCAAGAGTCATGGAGACTGAAGAGCATATCCTCTTGGTAGACAGAACTCCTAGCGGAGGAAGGAGATCACCAACTCACCCACAGAATCCTGCCTATAAGTTGTGCAGGGATGAAAACAGAGAAAAGATTGAAAGATTGTCCAACTAAAGCCTGGCCCAACCTGAGACCCACCCCACTGTTTCCAAGCAGGAACCTAGCATAGCAGTCCTATGAGAGGCTACATGTAGCAGCTATCAGAACAGATGGTGAGACTCACAGCCAAACATTCTGTGAAGCATAGAGAATCTTGTGGAAAAGTGGAGGGAAAGACAGAATAATCTGGAGGGGATAGGAGCTCCAGCAGAAGACTAACACTGCCAACTAACCAGGGCCAAGAAGGGCTTTTGGACACTGAAGCACCAACCAAGGACCATACAAGCAAGGAGAGGACCTAAACCCTCTACATAGATGTAGCAGATGGGCAGCTTGGACTTCATGTAGGTCCCATGGTAAGGGTAGCAGAGACAGTCTCTGACATGGACTCTGTTACCTGCTATTTGATCACTTTCTCCTGGTACGGCAGCCTTGTCAGGCCACAGGAGAAGAGGATGTACTCAGTATGAGGCAACTTGATGTTCTGGGGTGGGAAGGTGGGGTGGGGCTCCCCTTTTCTGAGGAGTAGGGGAGAAGGGATAGGGTAAAGAGGGGGAGGGTAGTTCCAGAAGGAGAGGAGGGAAAGGTTTACAATTAAGATGTAAAGTGACTAAGTAAATTATTAATCAGTAATGATTTTTACACTCCTTAGCTAGCACTGAATACATATACTCCTTCCTATAGGTTTGAGACTATTTATTTTATCCTATCCTTTTGGCACCTGAAGTGGAGTGATCATGGTTCAAGTCTTGGTTAGGAAACTATACTACTGAGATTTCATGAGTGCATGGTCCCTTTCAAAAGACACTGTGTCATAGTGTGCATCCTGATCTGCTGGCTCTTAATCTGCCCCTTCTACTGAGGTGTTCACAGGACAGGTTGTGTAAGAGCTGTGTTATAGTTGTGTCAATTGGAGATCATCACTCTCTTATGCTTACTGTTTGAATTTTGATCATTTGTGGATCTCTGAATTTAGCTAAATCTTTATAAAGGAAGATTCTTTTTTTAGATTTTTTTAAAATATATTTTAATTTTTATATATACATTCATACTATTACATATATATAAAATGAACTACATAAAACAAGAAGAACCACTAAACAACCAGGAATTATATTAATTTTGTTTTGGCTATTTCCATTTGGCAACCTTGAAAAAACTTCTTTCCTGTCTTGGTGACTCTAAAATTCTGACTGATAGGCTGAGTTCAGATGTTAGGGGAGGAGGGCTCCCCTTTCTGAGGACTAAAGCAGGTTGGGAGAGGGTAGGAGGGAGGGAGGGGATCAGGAGGGAATGTGGGAGGGGGATACAAGCAGGATATGAAGAATTTAAACTGCAGAACAAGCAAAATCCCACTATATGGGACTAGCTCTGATTCTTGCTGAGACATGAATATCTGGGCATAGACAGTGCTTCTTGTTGGCTACAGAACCCCTAGGAATTATTACTAGACGTCGTTCTTCATATAGCATGAATGAAGATTTATAAATGTCTTCTTTTCTGCTCAAACAAAGAACAGAAAACCAGCCTTAATTGCTATGAGCATCACATCCACCTATACATTTATAATTTTAGGACAGTATAACGCTCATGAGAAATTATATGCTTCCAGAACAAAAGAACCAGATACTGACATTGAATCAGACCTGACAGATTCATTCTTCTCAGCATGCTGGACACTGACATCCTGTATCTTTCATGTTCCAGCACCAAGTGCTTCAATTGCTGTCCCTCATCTGAACAAGACAGCTCCCAGGACACATTCAAAGAAAACTTGCAATCCTAACTGGTCCAGTATTTCAAACTGTCCCACACAGGACTCTAATTAAGCCTGGAATTTCTCAACATTTAGAAACTGGATAACAAATGTTATTCCTAGCTTCTTTAACCATTTCCCCAATTTCATTTGGGACCCTACAAAGGTACTACTAGTCCCAAATCAGGAGAAACCTTTAGATAATAATGCCCCCTTTCCTTTAAAAAGCGTTGGGTAGGTTTATGGTTGTTTTCTTGAACTGTAGTGGGTTATTATCAATTGGAGGTGGTTACAGTTATTATTGGTCTTATTTTAGAGAAAACAAGGGTAGACTTAGAGATGTCTCTCTTTTCCTTTATCATACATTCTTAGGTTTTGAGATAGGGGTTGAAAACGAAGGAGGAATATAGAAATATTTAGTGAATGTATAACAAAAAGTAGATTAGTGAATCTACTTCTCAACTTCTCACAAGAATGTTTTTAATTCACTGGTATAGAATTTTGGATATTGAAGCAATATAAGTTTAATTTTAGATGCAGCAGTATACAACTGAAATGTAAGATCATTCTTCACACACACACATATATAGTTCTACTACAATATGAGGTATTGTACCCATATAACTCAATTATAATATAAGGCTTACTTCCAATATTTTGAAAGTGCTTCTGAATGCCGTTTAGGATAAATAAGTTATACAAGTTGTTAATTAACCAAATGATGGTCATATCAATTACTAGTCTACACTTATCACAAGAATATACATGTTAGGTGTAACAGATAGATATAATTCTATAGTAAGATAAGGTAAAACAGTTAGATAATGTCTTATAAAACTTCAGAGACATACAGAATATGACATTTAAAATTTTTTTTTATTATTTTAAAGATTCGCTGACAATGAGACAGGTTAACTCCTGGGAACGCCCAGTTTACCTCAAAAAGGATGGTGAGCATCCTTATGGAGTTGGCATCAAATGTGGCAAACAAGCCACTGGGCAAAATATCCTTATTTCTACCATAGACAGAATTCTGCTTAAAAAAGGGCAAGCTTGGATGCAAGCCGAGTCATGAGCCAAACTCTGCCAAGACAGGGTAAGCAAGTCCGCAATAGTTCCTGTCTCACAAATATGTCTGTCAGATATATTGGACCAGAGGGCAAAGATGATGCTCAAACATTATAGAGAGCTTTGGGGGGGCACTATTCAGGTAGCAAACTGTCTCTGTCATCTTCTTATTTGGAAAGTTGCTAACCTGCACTCCCAATATACTCGAGTAATCAGTTTTATTCCTTCTCAATTCTCTGAATGAAGCTTACAATGAAGCTTACCAGGAGAGTGGGATAGAAGTGAGAACATCCTATTGGGCCTTAGGTGAGAGAAGTAGGGGAGAATGGGGAAATCGAAGGATCCAGAAGGTCCTAGAAATGTACAGGAAGAACATCATGATGGGCATATCTGGGCCCAGGGGTTCTACTCAAACCAACCAAGGACAATACATGCAATAAAAATTGAACTCCTAGTCAGATCTAGGCAATGGACAGGATATTCTCACAGCTGAGTAGAGAGTAGATCCTGACTCTGACATGAACTCTGGTGCCCCATATTTGACCACTTCCCCTTGGTGGAGTGGCCTGGTGACACTCAGAGAATCGATAAGCAGGCTACCAAGATGAGACTTGATATGCTATGACCACATAATGGGGGAGGAGGTACCCCTCAGTCTTAGACTTAGGGTTGGGGAATAGGATGAAAGAAGGAAGGATGGAGGAATGGGAGGATACAAGGTATGTGATAACAATTGAGATGTAATCTGAATAAATTAATTAAATTTAAAAAATTAAAAATAGATATTTTTAGGTCTAGATAGGTATTTTAAGTTGATAATGACAAAATGTGATGGAGATTGATTTACATTCAGAATTTTAGATGTACCAAGATAAGAAACATGTTTTTTTAAGGCTGTCAAATATAAATAGCTGAAACACTAAGAATGTAACACTTATATAATTCCTGATTGTGTCATGGTTCTTATTGCTATAGGTAGTTTATTGTATATATGTGTAAGAATATAAATGTATATGTAAAAATAAAAAATGTTTAATTTTAAAAAAGAAAAAGGAAATACTGAATATAAATCAGTATCTATCATATTTCTTCTCATCAACTTAAAACATCTACCTAGACCTAAAAATACCTTAGGCTTCAAATATTGCAAATCAGCCACTGGAAATGTCCTTGTATTGGCCACTGCAGAACTGTTTAAAAAATGAACAAGCTTGAATTGAGGCAGAGTTGATGGCCAAGCTCTGCCAAGACAGGGTAAGCAAGTCCTCAATAGTTCCTGCCTCACAATTACGTCTATCTGATATACTGGCCAGAAAGCTGAGGATGAGTTTTGGGTGACTGTTCAGCCAGCAAACTGTCTCTGTCTTTTTTTTTTCACTTTGAAAGCTGTAACCATACACTCCTGTTTACTAGGTAATTAATTTTATTCCTTCTCAAGTCTCTGATGGAGTTGAAAGCCCTATAGATTACTTTTACAATTAAGTTTCTTTGATGTTTAGTGAGAGCTATACCTATCCTTCCATAAAATGATAGGTATTTGGAATATAACCAGAGGATTATTGTTTTAGAAAAAAATATGAACTAAAAGAAAGATGGCATCTTCAACAAATGATGGTAGAAAAACTGGGTTCCTACATACAGAATATCTATCACTTTACAAAACAGTAATTCCCAGAGGCAGAAGAAATAGCTCAGCTTTTAAGGGCACTTGCTTCTTTTCTGAATGGTGGCTAAGAAACAACTATACCTTCAAGCCAAGGAATCTGACACATTTTCTGGCTTCTCTGAGCACTACAAAAATGTCACGCATGGACATAAATAGTGGCAAAGCACCCTTACACATAAAGTCAAATTAGGATCTCTCAAGGACTTTAAAACAAATATCAGCTCCAAATGTATCAAACCCCTCAAATTGAAACTCTGAAACTTCTAGGGAAAAAGGCAAAAACAAACAAAAACAGAAAAAAGGAGCAGAACCCTTCAAGACATGGGTGCTACAAAAGACTTCCTGGGTAGAATGCCAGTTCCTCAAGAATAATGGCCCACAGCATTTAGACTATAGAATATTATAAATTTAAAATGCTTCTCAGCAGCAAGGAAAACAAGTAATGAAGAAGTCACCAAAATGGGAGAAAGTTGTTGCCAGCTATATATCTGACAGAGAATTAATATCCTGGAATATACAGACAACTCAGAAAAGAAAGAGTAATGAAAGCAAATGACTCAGCTATTGATCTGAATGAAGAGATCATGGAAGAAAAAAATGTGGTCACAAGATACTGACAGAGGATTAATATCCAGAATATAAAGAGAACTCAGAAAATAAAGAGTAATGAAAGCAAATGACTTGGCTATGGATCTGAACAAAGAGATCATGGAAGAAAAAAATGTGGTTACAAAATACCCTTAAAAGTGCTTGACATTTTTAGAAATCATGGTGATGCACATTAAACCTACGTTGAAATTTCATCTCACAGCTGTTAACATGAGTATGATCATAGAGCTATACTCACCGATTAGTGCACCACCCAGCTCTATCAGAAAAGCTTCTTCTTGCTGTAGTTGGTAATTAACATAGAAAACTGGAATAAGAGAAACCTTCACTCTAACCATTAAATAGATCTACCATATGAGCGCTTTATACTACCACTGGGCATATGTCCAAAAGACTCAATTTCCTATAACAGAGATACCTGCTCGATTATGTCATTGCATCTCTAGTCACAATAGCTAGGAAGTGGAAGCAGTCAGACGTGTATTAATTAATGAGTTGAGATGAAAATGTAAATGTAGATATGTAATTGTACTCAGCCAAAAAGAAGAAGTGACTAGGAAATTTGTATGAAACGTCCACATACATGGAACTGGAAAGTATTATACTGAGTGAGGTAACCCGCATCCTGAAAGACAAATGAAATATAGGAATTCTTATTTGTGGATCCTCTAGCAAGTCTTTCATTTTGAGTACATTCTGGGTGTTTTCAGAGAAACAACTGATAGGGAACTTGGACAAACAAATTGACATCAATCTTATTCAATGTGCTTGTCCACTGAGGATCTTCTGAGCATATGAGGACAAGGTAAGATACCCAGGGAATCATAGGTTCAGATAGTACTTATATGTCAAAAGAAACTGCAACTACCACTAGGAAATGCTGTAGTTATTATTTCTGAATGGTGGCTATGGTTTTAAAGAAAAAAGAGGGACGAGGCGATGTTTATGAAGTCTCTATACCTCCATGATTCCAGCGCTCTCTAGAGGATTCCATAATTTGAATAAAAATCTTGCTCATTTCACTTCCAACTGCCTGTCAGTTGTCAGTTTGAAAAAATAGCTATATGTGTATATTTATTTCTGTTCTTTCTGTGAAAAATGATTGAATTTTCACAAGATGGTTAGTAATTGCCTAAGTTCCATGGAGACTAATAGTCAAGGTGCTGGCAGAAACAGGAACGTCTGGAAACAATTATTGAAGACATTTCCCAAAGTACCACTGTTATCCTCTGAAGATGAGAGGTGAAAAGAATTATTTATTGCCCTCATCAAAAAAACT
Source organism: Acomys percivali (assembly GCA_907169655.1). NCBI lineage: Eukaryota > Metazoa > Chordata > Mammalia > Rodentia > Muridae > Acomys > Acomys percivali. The sequence goes on along the minus strand of OU015756.1, from coordinate 35,314,569 downwards.
TCAGTTTGATGAATAAACCACTCTGCACAGCCTCACATGCATACAGCTTTCTTCCACCTTAGGTTTAGCCACTATAAACTCAGCTGTGTAAATTAGATAAAAAATTACCTTCTCCCATAAGCTGATGAGCAAGCCCTTCCACCAAGCAATCCCCCTTTCCCATGAATCTTCATGATTACTGGGAAAGTTAAATGTAGCTTACTTATTCTCACTAAAGTACACTGAATATTCTTACTACTTTGAAAGATTATTTAAAAATCAAGATAACAGCAGTAATGATCAAATGAGTGATAGAGAATTTATAAACACAGTTTTTTGTTGCTCTGTTGTGTGTGGATGTTAGGAATCGATAGAGATAAAAAGTGTAGCTATACATTTCTTTCAGGTATTATTAGGAGTTTATTGTTTTTGTTTCTTTTCCTTTATTTATGTATTATAATTTATCTTACATTTCGATTGTGTCTTTCAGTTCCCACCCTCCCTGCCTCTTCTGCCCTATTCCCCTGCCCTAGACCTCTGAGGGGGGCCCTTTCCCATCATCGGACCACAACCCCTCAGGTCTTAGCTGTGTACCCCCAGGGCCTCCCTACCAAGGGGAAGTGATCAAATTGTCGGTATCAGAGTTCATGTTAGAGGCAGTACCTGCTCCCTGCCACAGTATTGGAAGGGCACAGGGTGGCGGTCTAGATTTTCTGCATGCATTGCCCTTCCATGGTGCATCAGTTTGTGCATGCCCGCATGGGTCCATATCTACAGGCCTTGAAGGTCTCCCTGTGGGGCTCCTGAACTTTCAAGGTCCTTCCATTCCCCATTCTTCTACAAGACTCTCTCCTTTCTTTCTTTTTCTTTCTTTCTCTTTCTTCTTTTCTTTTTATTTTTTAATTTTTGTTGAGTATTTTTTACACATGCATTTATATTTGCAAACATATATACAATAAACTACCTACAGCAAGAACAACCATGAAACAATCAGAAATTGTATATGTGTGTGTGTGTGTGTGTGTGTACGTATACATATATATGTATATATATATATGTATGTTACATTAATTGTGCTTTGGCTATTTGTATTTGGCAACCTTGAAGAGTGAGTCTAAAATTATTAATATAAATCAATATCTATCATATCTCAATATCAACTTAAATTATCTATCTAGACCTAAAAATATCTTAACCCCCAAACAACATAACTTATTGCAAATCTAAACAATCTGATCTTCAACCCCATCAGAGACTTGAGAAGGAATAAAACTGATTACCTGAGTATACAGGGAGTGGAGTTTTAATAATTTGCTTACGTAATGAATAAAAATAACAAATTATCAAATATTGCTCTAGATGCACTATTAGTTCACACACTGTCCCAGCACATGAAAATGAGCTATATGAAAAATGAAAGCAAGTTACATTAAAATATCTAATATCTATTAAACTATACTGTAGCTTATTACCACATTTAGAGTGCTAAAATAAAAGTAACAAAATTAGTTTATCTTTAAAACTTTGTTAATTATTCATGTTTGTTTTCATTGGATATATTGGGATTATGACCAACTTCTGTCACTTGTTCCTGGGTTTTTAACTATAAAATTTAACAGTAAGTGCAAGACTGTGGCATATAATAAAAAAACAACAAATCAGTCAACAGAGATGTTAAAATTTGGTGTATTTTCAAACTGCATCGGCTGGCCATACAATCTTATTGGTAGAGTGCCTGCCAACCATGCAGGATCCTCAGCTCCAAGTAAACTTGGATTACTGATGTCGGCTTATAGGTTAAAAATAGTGCTATTTAGTTACAAACAACAGGATCAGAAGTTGGTGGACATTCTCAACCACACAGTAAATTCAAGACTCCCCTGGCATATGTGAGAATCTTTCAAAAAAGTTTCAAATTTGTAACATTAATTAAATTAGTGTGTTCAGTTTCAGAGAATACACAGTTGCAAAGCCCTGCTCTCTCATTCTAAATGGATACAATATATTTGTTTAATCAGTTGTACAAAATGGTTTCCAATCTTATCTCATGATTTTTTAACTTTAATTTCTACTAATTGTTACTTTCAATGTTTCCTTGCTTCTTTTGGTCATGAACATTTTGCTTCCTACTTTTTTCATTAAAAGTTTATATATGTGTCTTTATGTGTGCATGTGTGTTGACACATATCTATGCATGTATGAAAGAACTCATGTGCATATGTCCATGTGTGTTTGGAGGCCAGAGGACAATCTCAGGAATCATAGTCAGGAACAAAGTCTATCTCCTTTCAGACAGGCTCTCTGCTTCTCCTGGAACTCAAAGACTGTGCTGTTCTGATTGGCTAGCAAGCCCCGCATGCCCTCTGTCTCCTTGATGCTGGAATTGTTAACTAGTGTTATTATGCCACACATTTCACTGGTGTTTTTGTTTATTGTTCAATATGTGTTTTAAGAATAAAGCTGAGGTATTAAAACTTCAGAAGCAAATACTTTATCTACTGAGATATTCTTCCAGAGAAGTATTTTACTGTTTGTTTTATAATACATTTATGACAGTGCTAGGCATGTTTATGAAATTTCTAAGAGTACTAACTAAGTAGAATATATGTGGGTCTAGTCATAACTCTGGTTTACAAATGTTTATCTTGCCAAAATTCTAACTGGAGGACATTTATATATGACTCATGGATTTGGGGTAGGATATATTGTTATGGTTACAATACTTATGTTATGTGTCTAACGTAAGATTATAAACTGCCCTATTTGAATGGAAATTTGATTTTTTTTTCTTGTTACTGAAGCTTGATTGTTTTCAGGTGAGGTATCTGGAGATGGTAGAAGAGGGATTAATCTAATTCAATGCTAAGCACAAAGCATATTAATATGAAGCAGGCTGGTTAGGTCCTGTGACTTCACAGACTTTACTAACATGAAGAATATATGACTTGGGTTCACCTGGAGGTTAGTATTGTGTGGTCAGGCTAGGGTCCAGAAGATTGAGAGTATCTGAATGTATAGGTTGTATTAGCTAGGCCAAGCCTTGGAGACTAGGAACAATTTAGGTGGGTTTGCTTGCCTGGTCCATTTTACTGCTTTGTATGACCTGGGTAGATATGAATATTTGGAAGAGTGGTGACTGGCTAAGACCAGGAAAACTCAATAAGCTGGGATAGAGAAAATAAGGCAAGACCAGGGCTAAGCTTAGAATATGGACATGATGAAAGCAGGTCTCCCCAGGGAGTCACATAGAATTGACACTAGGGTCGACCTTGGAGTTTAAGACCAGAATAGAAAAATGTAGGCCAGTACAGAAGATATGAAAGCTGGGTTAGGTCGGGGGAAGGTGGAGGATACAGATGGGTAAGTGTCAGGCTGACTCATTTGTGTTGGACCAGAAAATAGGATGGTGATCTGGGCTAGGCAAAGGGTTTGAATATGGTTCTCAAAGAAGTTTTTATTAACAGATATTATTTTGGTTTTACTATCATTAAATTTCACTTTAGTTTGTCATATCTTTAATTATATAATTATTATTTTTTATTTATTCATTGTTGTTCGTTGTGCCCAGGAGTATTTCACATAATTAAAGGAGAGTCTGCATCTTAGGAGCCATTGTCCAACTTTCAGTGAAATATGCACTGAAGGATGCTGAGTACTCAGTTCTCATTGTAAAGATAAAATCAAAGGACTTTGGACATACCTAAACTCCAAAGAAGGAGCATAATATATTTTTGAGATTTGGTTAGTTCTTGTAAGAGGTTTGTTACAAAAAAAAATTTCCCGAGTACAAGTACTGTTTTCCCATCCAGTCATATAATATCTCTTTATTGCTATGTTCATACCATGATGTCATCTCTATGAAAGGACACCAAGGCTGTCATCATTGGAGCCAAGCAGGTACCAGTGCCAGTGATTGGATCCCAAACCTATGATCAGGTCCAGATTTCCTTTATTTATAAAGTACTCAATCTCTGGGATTTTAATAAAGTGATGGGACACACACTGATAGATCAGAAAGGGGAGACTAGGAAGAGACACAGGAAGATGCAGAAGAGACACAGTAACTTTTAAGCATGTGGACAGGGGTAGTTAGAGTGGTTATTCACTCCAAAATACTTTAATACATTCATGTGTAAAAGCTTCTGAAATGTTTTCAGGAAGTGATAACCACATGCAGAACAGAAGAATCAGCACACATGCAGACATCCTAAAGCAAGGATGAGGCAATGCAGAGCACAAAAATAAAGCATAAAAAAAATAATTCAACTTCAGTTGGCACTCAATACTTTCTAGAAAAGACAAACACCTTCACACATGTTAATCCATTTACAGTCCATGAAATTGTGACTTACATTCTTTCCCTACTTTTCTTTTTAAATTTTTAAAATTAATTTTCAGATTACATCTCAACTGTTATCCTCCAATTCCTCCCTCCCTCCTTCTTTCACTCTATTCCCCTCCCCTAGGTCTGTGACTGAAGGGGAACTCCTCCCCCAGCATATGGTCACATCCTATCAAATCTCATCTTGGTAGCCCGCCTATTCTTTCTCTGAGTGCCACCAGGTCTCCCCACCAAGGGAAAGTGGTCAAATACGGGGCACCAGAGTTCATGTTAGAGTCAGTGCCCGCTCTCCACATAACTGTGGTAATGTCCTGTCCGTTGGCTAGATCCTACTTTTCTTACCAAGAAACAGACAAATGGCTGTAACTAGAGAAGATCCTGAGTGAGGTAACCTAGACAAAAAAAAAGACACATATGGAATATACTCTCTTATAAGCAGATATTAGCCACATTAATACAGGATAACTGCAGTACAATGCACAGACCTAAAGAAGCTAAATGACAAATAGGATCCAAGGGAGGATGCCTAATTCTCATTCAGAAGGGCAAATAGAATAGACACCAGAAGCACTTGGAAAGAAGGAAGAGTACAGAAGCCTACCATAGAGGTCCTCTGAAAGACACCACCCAGCAGGGGATCAAAGCAGATGCTGAGATTAACAGCCAAACTTTGAAGTGGAGCACTGGGAGGCTTAGAGAAGAGTTGGGGGATACAAACCCCCAGAGGGGACAGGAGATCCCCAAGGAGACCTGTGGAACCAACAAATCCAGGCTGAGGGGGCAGTGCTGCCGAGACTGATGCACCAACCAAAGACCATGCATGGTGAGCTCTTGGACTGTTTGCTCAAATGTAGTCAATAGGCAGCACAGTCTCCTTGTAGGTCCCATAATATGGAGAGGAGGAGCTACCTCTAGCATGGACTTTGGTGCTCACTCATTGATCTCCCTGTCAGGGCAGCCTTGCCTGGCCACAGAGGAAGAGGATACAGGCAGTCCAGATGAGAATTGATGGGCTGAGGCCAAATGATAGAGGATGTCTCCCCCTTTCTAAGGACTAGGAGAGAGAATAGTTGGGATGAGGAAGGGAGAGTGGGACTAGGAGGAGAAGAAAGAGGGCCTTACAATCAGGATATAAAGTGAATAAATTAAAATTTTAAAAATTAAATAAAAAGAGAAAAAGAACCTAAGGCACAAAGAACTAGATGATTCCTCAAAAATATCATAGCTAGAAAGTGAGTAAACAAGCAATCTCAGAAAGAGTGGAGTCCTAAAACCCTGGACCACATACATTACCATAATGTTACGGGGCTGAAATGACAGACACTAAGACAACAGAGTATTTCCTTGATCTAAAAATTTTTAAATGTCAAAATTAATCCTGTTTTTCTCAATACATTTATTCTCCATATATATACATGTATATGTTATTTACATGTATGTATGTCTATATATGCATATGTATATATTAAAAACAAGTGTTCTTTCTCATATACATATGTCTCTATATATGTGTATATTATTAAAACAAATATTCTGTATCAGGGGAGCTAAAATAATAGTAATGTTGTAAAATAACTTTTAATAGACTATCCAGCCTCATAATAGAATTTCACAAATTTTAAGAGTACAATAAAGTGTCATTAATGGGGGTAGGGGCTATAATTCAACATTTGTTTAGAATTCGGTATCTTGCACAAGGGAATACCTCCTTCTCTCTTGTTCTAGAGGACCTCCAACCTTTCCTGGTTCAGGAAATGTAAATATTTTAAAATGCTTTGAAGACATAACATCTTTTATGAGTTAACTAAGCGCATAAATATGCAGAAAGAGTTATAGGCTGAGCTAGGAATGGTGGCACACGCCTTTAATCCCAGCACTTGGGCGGCAGAGGCAGCCAGATCTCTGTGAGTTCAAGGCCAGCCAGGTCTACAAAGTGACTCTAGGACACCCAAGGCTACACAGAGAAATAACAACCCTGTCTCAAAAATTAAATAAAAAATATAAATAAATAAAACATAACAAAAAGTTATAGACTGTCAAAAAGAGATGTGTGTTTATTCAGTACTCCTTTCCTGCATACTAAAGTGTGTCTCCTTAAAATACGGAAGAGGACATGATGATAAAGTACCATAATCCACCTGCAAAGTTTCTTTTTCTTTTTTTCAAGGAAGCAACAGTAGGGCTGAGCAAAGCACAATCCTGCATTTAGCATAATCATATGACTTCTTTGGCTTCAGGAAATGTATATCCTATATCTTCCTCAAACTGGCTATCTAACATTTTGTGGTGCCCAATGCTACACATTCTTCTGGAAACATTATATTGAAATATAACATATGAGCATCGAACCATAAAGGTTTAAATAAGCATTAGTAACTATGATTGGAAATAATCTGGTGAGAAAGAAAATGGGACAGGAATCAAATAAGCATTAACATACTCAAACCCAGCAACCTTCTCATAGTCTTCATTAAATTTCTGTGTCAAACTAATGTAGAAAGTAGTATATGACTTTTTAACTTTAAAAGATATATGTAATATATCTATCTTGAAAAGCAATAATTTCCGTAATTTTGCTGGTCCCCAATAATTGTGCTCATATAAATGAAAACATTTCAGTTCAACTACAGATGTATGAATAAATAGAATTGTTTCCCATGAGTTCTGTTCTTTAATTTAGTAGACATATATGTGGCTATTGATTTATTCTGGAACCAAATATTCAAGTTACAAAGACCTGGTAAAATGTTATTCAAAATGAAAATAAATTCATATAAAAATGTTAACAATACTCTCGGTGATTATTACACATCATTTTATATTGTTTAAATTTTGCAAATGACTAAATGAAACTGCATAGAATTGAATTAAATTCAGTAATGTTTGAAAAATCTTCAATTTATCCTACCTGACAATTTGCCATTATAAAACCAAAAATCCTAATGAAATGTCAAATTATGGACATTAAGAAAAAAAATAAGCTATATTGAGGCATCTAATTCCTCGGGAAGATTTTTTAAGTTAGTAAACGGAAGACAAAAGAAAAGTAGTTTCACAGTGGACTAGTAGGGAAAACTTTAGAAAATCTTCTATTCCTAAGGCAGTTTTCATAGAACATCAGATGGTGCCCTTGACAAAGATTGACATCTACAATAGAGAATTATAGAGTGAGTAGAGATATTCAAGTCCAATAAATCACCGGGACCATATGGTACATTTCCAAGATTTCTGAAGAAAATAGTGTGAACTTTCATAGATGCAAAGGAAAAAGAACAGCAGGAAATTCAGACTTGACAGTAGCATCTGCTTTTAAAGCTTGCAAGATTCCTAATGTGCTGCACAGGGAAATGTAAAGGACCAAATACAGAACTTCTTGAATACTGCCGGTGTTGAACTGCAATACTGAATCATCTCTCATATTTCTATGCACACATTATTTTTCTTCCTTTGATTTATTTTCATAGTTATAGTTTCTCCAATCTTTGCTGCTGTAGTTGTTTTTTTCATAATCATATATTGCTTAATAAACCTGTAATCAACATTGCCAAATACTAGAATTAGATTTGTCAATTGTTAATTATTGTTAATATTATGCCATTTCTTCTTTCTGTATAAAATTTGTGCACATTTTTGTCTCTTGATGTGTCTCTTTTTCACTCTCTGTCACTTTGTCTTTCTATTACTATCTGTGTGTCTGTCTCTCTCTCTGTGTTATGTTCTGTTCTTACATGAAGATAAATTGTAGCAAACCTGATTTTATTTTTAATTCATATTACTAAATTATGTTTCTCAACCATGTTTCATTGGAATGTAATCAGGACTATCCAGAAACAAAGTTAATCTGAATTTTGAGATAACAAGAAAATAATTTGTTTGTTTACTTTACAATAAATTGTGCTATTCATTGCTTTATATGATTGAGAAACTTAAAACCATGCATGTAACCTTCAACTAAATCATATAGAATCTACTCTGATATCAGGAATCTTTTTGACTGTTAACTGTTCCTACTGTAGTCAACATTCTTCTGGTTCCATCCACAGCATGTAGATATTTTTCTGATTTTAACCAAAAGCCTTGTTTTTTTCATAACACATTTAGGTTTCTGATTTTTGTTTTACTAATTTATAGTGTATGACTTTTCTTGAGTAACAATTAAGTTCATGCACATTTATTATCAGAGCAAATAAGCTTTCTCCACTGTTCTATTATTAATTTGCCTATCCTGTCCAACAGTTATTTACATGCACTACCCTAAACTTTTTGTAGTGTTTTATCAGATTCTTCTAACTAGTATGGTCATAGTCTCAAGTATTACTCATCAAATAAAATACACTTTTTCACACATGAACATGTCCAGACATAGTCATGAGATGAGTGAAAGAAACTGGTGTTAAAAATACTACTCTTATATAGAAAATATTTACCAATTTATATTAATCATATGAAAATGAAAACAATCAAATTGCATTATTTCTCATTTATCAAGAGTGCCATTTAAATTTTCTTTTACTATTGTTTGTGTGGATACATATATATAGTGTGTGTGTGTGTGTGTGTGTGTGTGTGTGTGTGTGTGTGTGTGTATGTTTGTTGTGGATATGAATATGGAATGGCAAGTGTCCTTCCTGTAAAAAAAAAGTCCTATAAAGGACTTTTGACAGTGTGTGCTCTCTTTTCATTATGATTTCTGATTATTGAATTCAGGTATCCTTGCTTACATGATAGGTACTTAGCCCTTAAGCCATCTCACAGGCCCCATTGTGACCTTGTGAAATCATGGTCCAAGTAGTGAAGTTCTAACCAAGAGCTACAACTGATTTTTTATTATACTTCACAGACCAACACATCACCATGACTTTTATACACATATATATTTGTGCTCATTCTGAAGTTCTTCTTTTTTTTTTTTTCTTTCAAAGCATTTGAAAGCACAACGAAGGCTGCTGGAAAACAAAAGACATCAATAACCTTACTGAACGTTTACCTTGTGTGCTACAGTAACTACCTGATAGGCAAGATCTACCCAACTGTGCAATGAAGGCATGATTGCTCGTGGAAGTAAATAACTTCCCTCCTAGTAAAATATGTCACTTGCTCCACAGGAGACAATTTGTGACTAATACTTTAGAGAAAGTCCAAACCCAAGAAAGATAATCCATAGATTCTTAGGAAAAATTATTGATATTATTTTATGGTTTTATTGTCAAAATGTTTTCTCTCTGATTATATTTATGTCCATAAGTTTATTCTATTCTCAATCTTGGTTAGAGGGAGTTCTTATTGAATAGGTTAATGGTTGATATAGAGGCACATAACTGTTCAAAATGCTGAGAAGAAGCAACTGTGAGAGTTCATTCATAAATTAAACAGCTGTGTCTATGTTCCCAACTCATACCCAGAGCTCAGTGAACACAGGAGATGGAGCAGAAAGAAAATAGGAGCCAGAGAACAGAGAGGAATGCTGTGCATGTCCAGAGACAGGACCTGACTGTTGCGCATGTGAATTCACAGAATTTGTAGTTACTGTCCAAGACTTTCCACAAGTGAAGATAGTTAAAATTTTTATCATAAAAAGAGTAGTGGTCCATGATATGCTACTACTGTTGGTTACTGCTGAAGTAGAAAGAGTCACTTTTCTCTGGAGGTGGTGCAGTCATTTATGGTTCCCATGCCCCAATAGATGACCCTTCATGCATGCACACATGCACACACACACATTTGCACACCTGTGACACACACATGCACACAGTGCACTAATTGTACGTAATGGAATATAAAAACTAAATACATAAAGCTAGAACAGTTGATCAGATATATTGGGGTATTTAGGGCATTGAAGAATAGATATATCCAGGATACATTGTATACATGTATGAAATTTTAAAATAAGGAAACAGCATAGGAGGAGTAAGGGGTATAGACAAATGACAAAAATGGAAGCTAAGTCATCCCATTATAATGAAAACACTGAACAATAGATATTTTCCTGCGATTGAAGTACTTATTATTGTAGAAGAGCTATTGTTCCCAGGCCCAAACACTCCTGAAAACAACTGTTAGTACTGTAGAATTGTAATAAAATTTTCATCGAAATCTTAGAAGAAACGTGTATGTTATAACAGCTCTCACTGCCTTATATAAAAGGAATTGCTTTTTCTCCAATAAAATGCTATTTATCTCAATTTGAATCCATACTTCACCTGAAAGACTAACTCAAAAGAGTGGGTTCTCCTGAATCTCTGTTGTCATTTTTCCTCCAACTACTTTCCTAAAATGTTTCCATTAAACCAGTAAATAAAAAATGACTTAAGTTTTTACTCTTGAGCCTCCTTCCACCTTCCCAACCTGAGTCAGCCGCTATTACATCCGTGCTATACTAATTTATCAAGCTCTGATAGAATCCCAAGATTGTATTCTTATGCAAGTCAATTAAACACATGTTTATTATTGTCAAATGATAATTTCTGTATAAATTATTTTGGCATACTGAATGTTCTTGTCTATTAATTGCCAATTTATTTCTTTAATCTGCCTCAAAAATGTAATTGTGTATTAGCACATTGAATGCTATCAGAATAATTATAAGGGATGTCTAATCATGTCAGGAAAAACTGATTCTAAAACCTGTGGCATTTTCTTACCTGGAATTTGTACTTTGAATAATGAAGGAAAACATAAAACAAAATTGTTAAAATGTACATAAATAGTAAAATGTCATGTTACCTTGGTTTAATAATTGTTTACTTTTAAAGCATATATATATTTTTTTCTTTGTGTGTTTTATATTTCTGGGTCTGTTTCCCGCTAGAGAGTAGAAACGTTAAGCACAAGCATGAATTTCAGATATTCTTATATAATGTTTTTAATGTTATATATTAATTGGAATTGCAAAGTAAAGTGAGTTCTAATCAATGTAATGAATCTGTTGTTTAACATTGCTCTATGAAATATAGGTTAAGAAATGTATGTGTGTATGTGTGAAAGAGGGAGCAATGTTTGTTCATGTGTGTATTTGTGCTGCATAATTCTTTTATTATTCTGTAAAGACACCTCTTTTTCTTTGTACTGTGAAGTAAATGTGTGCTAAGATTTCAAAACTTTTCAAAGAACTCAGGCCTTAATTATCATCATCAAGTATATTTACAAATCCCATCATTTTGAACAATATGATGAGTCCTTACAGATCCACTTTCTAAGGGAAATGGAAGCTATTATAGTAGAAAGAGCGTGTTTATAAGATGAATAAGATAACCTTTCTTTGTTATCTTTACTTTTTTTTAAGAACACAGAATACACCAAGCTGTCCATCCTTCTCTCTCCAGGCAATCAGTATTACACTTTATGATTTCATATATGCAAATAAATAGCAAGCTATTTCCTGATGTACTTTGTTTCTAAGATGGAACAGAAGAATAATCCTATGGGTTCATTCTCTTTCCCAAATAATAAAATAAAAGACCAAATTCCTCTAAAGACAGGCCAGCTTCTTGCTAGAAATACAAACAGCCAATTGAAAACTGATATGAATGCCCCATTTACTGGGGTTTCAGAAATGTGTTTTAGAGCCACTGAAAAGGGGACTTTCATCAATCATAGCAGCTTTCTTAGCAATGGTTGAAATATATCAATTATGACTTTAGTTATTTCTACTCAGTCAGAGAAACAGGATTCATTGGCCAAAATAACAGCTATTCTAGCCAGCCAAGATGTGGGAAGATCTAATGGGACTGTGCAGGGAAACAGAGTGATCTAAGCCATATGCTTTAATGTGAAAGCCTTGAAACTGATAGCACAGGAAATGAAGCATAAGATGTGTGAAGAGAAAGCATTTACCCTGCCAACTTCCCCCGTGTGAGGAACAGTATTTTCAGAGAGTCTCAGCAAAGACTTCCTATCCAGATGTGATAAAAAAAAAAAATTCAAGTAGGGCAAAGGATCTTTTAAGAAAGAATGTTTTTTCAATACTCCATCTATTTTTAATAACAAAAATATGTATTTAAAAAATAAGTTAGAGTTAAATATTTGAGTAAGAACAAAATAAATTAGGAAGCTGATAAGTAGAGGATCAAGATTGGTAAAGCTTCTCATGACTCTTAGGCCAAGAATTTTGGCTACTATGCATTCGCAAGCAACATTTGAATCAGCTTCACAACTTAACAAAAATAGTAATTTAATTTTTGTTTTGTTTTGTTTTCCTTTAGTGTTACAAAACTCTTGGGCATCACATTTACTTTCATTAGTAAGAGGACTATACTATTTCGTTTTGATTCATCTTACTGTGCATTCAATAAAGTCTACAGTGATAATAACTTCAGGCAAACTAGACGCAAACTTCCAAATTGAACTTGTCTTGCACAGAACTAAGAGTCACTAACTTGTACATATTTAGACAGAGTCTCTTTTTAGACCACCTTTTAAAGTAATTGAACTTTTGAGTTTAGGGTTAATTTTAATATAAAAGGAAGACTTTCACTTTCTTGCACTGTAATTAGGAAGACCAAGTACATTGTTCTTGGGCCATGTAAGGTTTGTTTGTGGCAGAATGTATTGATCACTTCTGGCTCTCAACATCTTTACATTCACTGTGAAATATTTATGTTTTCATAGCGAAGCATCCACAAGATAGAAATTTTCAAAAAACATTTTGAGATCCAAGATATTTACAGGAATCTCATGTGATTGCTATTCTTGGCTGTCAACTTGACTACACCTGGAATTAAATATAATCCAATCATCTGGGTACACATATAATGGAGTTTTTCATAATTAAATAATTTGAAGTAGGAAGACCCACTTTTAATCCAGATCTTTTGAGGTAGGAAGATTCATCTTTAATCTCGATCACACCTCCTTGTCTTGGCATGTACAATGACCATGAGAGAAGAAAGCTTTTACTTTCAGCCTCCTTACTGTTACTATTGCTGGCAAGTCCATTACTCCACAGAGATAAAAGCTACTTTAGAATTCTGGATTCTTCTGAAGATCAGCTGCAACAGCGAGCCTCTCAGACTGAACAACCCCTGGATTCTTGTACTTTCTGTTGGTAGAAATTTGTTGTTGGACTAACAACCACAGTCTGTGAGCCATCTTATAAATAAAAAAAAAAGTGAATTAGAATATTTTATCTGCATACTAGCCCAAGGGGCATGTCCCACGAAAGCCTTCCCTTACCAGGAAACTGGGACAGAGGGGAGGACATCCTATTGGGACTCTAGATGAGAGAACCATGTGAGAATAGCAATGTAGAAGGATCCAGTGGGTCCTAGAAACCTACAAGTAGAACATTATGATAGGCAGGTTTGGGCCAAGGGGTCCCGCTCAAACTAAGGCACTAACCAAGGACAATACAGGCGGTAAACTTTAAACCCCTACCAAGATCTTGCCCATGGACAGGACAGTCTCCACACTTGAGTGGAGAGTGGTATATGACTTTCTCATGTACTCTGGTGCCCCATATTTGACCATGTCCCCTGGATGGGGAGACCTGGTGGCACTCAGAGGAAGGACAGCAGGTCACTGAGAAGAGATTTGATACCCTATGAGCATATACATGGGGAGGTAATCCCTCTCAGGAACAGTCATAGGGGAGGGGAATAAGGGGAAAATGGGAGGGAGGGGAGAATGGGAGGATACAAGGGATGGGATAACCATAGAGATGTAACAAGAATAAATTAATATAAAAAATAGAATATTGTAAAATAAAATTGTGAGATGGTGATGTGTCCCATAAAGGTCAGAAATTAGTCAAAATTAGTCAATAAAATTCCATTTTAAATAATGGCTGAAAGTAAAGTAATTTCCATTACCTCTGGAATGAATGTTTGGTTGTGTGTTAATGTGTGTGAAAAGAGAGGATCGTGCTATTCTAAAAACAATATTATGCTTTTCGTTATGAATTTATTTAAATATTTGAAATGTTCATATTCTTTTTAGTGAAATTGCAATTAGACACATTTCTAAACATGGCTTAGGTAACCTCACATTTTGAGTCCCTTTCTATGTCTGGTAACTCATTTTCCAAGAGTTCTCTGTTAAATAATTCAGCCAAGGATTGTTCATGCTCCTTTTCTTTACCAAGATTAATTTTCTTAGGAGATTCCATGTTGTCATTTGTTATTGTTTCCTTTGTATTAGAAACTGTTTTGTGATATGTTCTATGGTGTATGGTTCTTTCCTTTCTCTTAGTTTCAAGCTCTTTTTTTGTTTTCTTGTGGTTTTCTGTTTGTTTGTTTTTTAGTTTTTTGAGGAAAGGTTTTTCTATGTTATCTTGGCAGTCCTGGACTCTCTTTGTAGACCAGGCTGGCCTTAAACTCACAGCAATCTGTCTCCTGAGTGCTGTCATTAAAGGCATGAACAACCACACCCAGTTCTAGTTTCAAGCTCTTTAGAGATGCTTTCTATCACTATTCCATAAATTAACCATGTCAATTGCTACTAACTCATTAATTTGTTCCCTTACCATGTATTACCTTTGTATGAATGTTTTCAAAGGACTTAAAGAGATCCCTTATTTACTATAATTATTGCTGTTTTTTAACTTATTTTTATACATTTATTTTGTTACACATGTATAAAATAAACTACATACAACAGGGAGAACCATGTGACAATCACAAGAATAATGAGTTCTATACATATTATATTCATAGTGGATAAACAATGTTTTCACCTACAATACTCATTTCAATGAGACTACGTTTTAAAAATAATTTTCAATTTTGATATGTGTTATGCAACCTAAAATTGTGTATAGAGTGAGCAAATAATTAAATTAATTAACTAGTAGAGGTAAGACATAAACAGAAAGAATAGAGAGGGAGGACTTTATATAGTGATGGGGAGATGGTGTTTTTCCTACAAAATGATCAGAGAAATAAGATATGGTTTCAAATGCAAATACATGAGAAAATGTTAGAAAGAAAGAAAGAAAGAAACAAACAAACAAAACAATCTATTCATGGACGTTAAATATACATCTTAAAGCTAGATTATACATTTCATTGCTAAAATATTATTGAAAGAAATATGTATATTTAATATGTTTAAAGATTACACAATGAGATTTGACATATGTAATTCCATTCCATATTTAGTAGAAAATCTCAATATTTCTATTTATGACTGTTCTAATTCATATCTCTAAAAGGCTGAATGAATGTGTATGCTTTCTGTTCTCTTCATATGAGCCAATATATCTTTTCTAAATGATAACGTCTTATAACAGCCATGTTAAACCTATAATATATTATCTCAAATGTTTTGACTTGAATTTTCTTGGTAGTTAAATAATGTTCATTATATGGAGGTTGGACATATTGATAAGTTCTTTTGAAAAGTGTTTGAGAATAGTAAACGCAGAAGAGAAATTTAGAGGCAGATTATAAAAGTAGTCATTTGCAGGTGAAAAAAATAGAGAATACATTGTTAATTATCACATGTTGTGTTCCTGAAGTTTTACACAACATGGAAGGCATAACATAGAAATAACCTCTTTAATTTCAAGAATTATGATGTTATACTATCTTTCTTTCAAATTATATTTTCCAGTCTCTGGATACTAAAGTTTGTTTCATTACCAACTATTTCCAACAGATTTCCAAAAATTATAGAATCCTAGAACTTTTTTATTTTTTAATTCTAATAAATTTACTCCCCCTATTCTGCTGCCTTTAACCCCTGACATAAAGCGCTCTTTCTCTCTCTCTCAAATCCATGGTGTGTGTGTGTGTGTGTGTGTGTGTGTGTGTGTGTGTGTGTGTGTG
>OU015756.1:35271205-35290826 GCA_907169655.1 Acomys percivali | reverse complement strand
AAGAAGAAGAAGAAGAAGAAGAAGAAGAAGAAGAAGAAGAAGAAGAAAGAAAGCATGTGTTGGGGAAAGGAAGATGAAAGTGGGATTAAGACATTGAAATGTGTGTGTGTGTGTGTGTGTGTGTGTGTAAAGCATTAATTCAGAATTCAGCAAAAGGTAGATCTTAGATCATAACACATATTTTTCAGAAAAATTATGCAATAAAATATCCATAAAGTTAAAATATAGTAAGATTTAAAATAGTGAGACTTTGCTTATATGGTATCATTTACCAAGCTGTGATGCATGAAAAAGTTCTTCATTAGAAGCCACAGAGACACTGACCCCATGCTATTTGAATTGCCAGCCTCCAGGCCTGTATCAACAGCATTCTGTATTTAAAAGTAATTGTTGTTAATGTATAGTGTTATATACATTGAAAGAAGCCATTATAAGGAATTTATTTGTTCACTTTGGTAATTAGTTTATAAAATGCAGACAAAATTTTGCAGTCATAATCATACAGCAATATCTAAGCATACAAACAGTTACAAAAAGTAGGTTTTTCATGGTTATCAGTCTCTATTCTTTATATGTTGGAAATTTTTTGTGAATTCATATATGTACTTACTGGATGATTTTAAAAAATATTTTTACCTTTTATCCCAGACCTTTCCTCTCTAGCTTTCACACTACATTCATCTCACTTCCTGGAGAGTAGGTTATTTATTACCTCTCTGCTGTACAGCAAGAGTTTACTCAGAAAGCAATTGTAAAACTCTTCTAGCTATATTCCATTATTTGCCTATAAGTATGTCACAGAATATGTTCTGCTTTGTGTATTTATAACAAAATACCTGACATAATAAAGGGAGAAAAATTATTTTTGCCATGGCTTCAGAAATTCAGCCCAGCATATTACTAGGGTGTTGTAGAACAACCACACAACATACAATAAGATACTTAGAACTGTTGCAGGATCAGGGACGGAGAATTAGCCTCTCAGGAAACATGCATGATAACTCTTTCCCCCAAATCTTGAGTCACACCACTTTCTTAGTCTCTATTAAAAATTTCAATGTCAATTCAATATTAGATCAGAAGCCTCAAGATATCTGTCTTTGAAATCAACCCACTGATGCTCAAAACTGTTTTATTCATGTATGCAGTATTTCTTGGTTTGTTCAAGATTGCTCTTGGTCTTAATCATCATATATCTTGAGTGAAATTTTTGATTAGTATAACAGAGTATATGCCACCCATAGCAACCTTTCGTAATTTTATAAAATATCTTGAAATATTATATACAATTAATGTTTATTAAATAAATCAAACCAAATATTTCCAAGTTACTGTTTAATTTTATTAAAGATAATTGGTAGCCTTCTAGATAACACAGTTAAATCAACACTAGTTTATTGAACAAGGAATAATTTGATCAAATAAATGTATTCTGTGGAAAAAATCAAATTCATAATACTGAAACTAAGGTCATTAGTTTTAATAGAAATCTGTAAGTCATAAAATGGCCATATTAATATAATATAAATTCTTAATACACACTGTCAATAAAATCTATTTTGTGATTAAAATGAATATTAGTATTTAATTAACAACAAATATTTCAAGGTGTATAAGGAAAAAAGTTCAAATGTATCTAAAGAAAATAATGCATTTATAATTAAAGTTTGGACAAACCAAAATGTATAATTTACTTCAAAGTGAGTAACTCAAGCTAAATATCAATATATATAGTAGCAAAAGTAAAAATAACAATAGAGTTAAATTTTTACATGCATGTATTGACGCAATCAATGAAACTAGCAATTGTTTAATATCATAAAAAGAGCAATGCCAGTAAGTTATGTTTTATTCATTTAGTACTGTGACAAGATGGTAATGTTTTGGGATATTTAATTGTATCCTGCCTCTTATAATCAGCATGTATAACTGAGCAACAGACATGATGTCTTTATTCATAACAATTATTTTTTAAATTAATTGCAGATATTTAGAAAATGTAGGATAGCTAAGTCCTCTTTTCCACAATGATCCGTGAACCTTGGGTGAAGAACCTGGATTGTAACCCTTGGGACCTTGGTCAACAACTTTTCATTTTGATATGTTATGGTTTTCTGTCATAATCTCCATCTGTTGCAAAGAGAAGTTTCCTTGATTTTTGTATGAAGACTACATTTTCTATGTGTGAGTATAAGGACAAATATTTAGAGTGTAGTTAGGGATTGTTCTGACTTGATATGTTGGTAGATGTAAGCTATCCTGTGTAGTTCATAATTTCACCAGTCTTGGGTACAGGGGCATGCCTCCAATATCAGGCATAAGTTCTCCCTTGTTGATTTGGTCTTAAGTCTACTTAGCTGTTGTTTACTACCAAGCTATGTGTACTCATAAAATTATCCATCCATGATGTCTTTGTTGTGGTTTGAAGGCAGCATAGCACCTCACCCAAATTCTTGTAATTAGGTTTAATAATTTGGACTTTAATGTTTTCCTTCTTTGGTCAATTTTTTGTTCCTTTCTTTTTGGAGAGAAAATAGAAATTTACTAAAGTCACCTCAGAAATAATGTCCCACAATACTTGAGTATGGGTAAAAGTCACACCTATGCCTTGTATATTGAGATGATAGGTTATCTCACTAATATGAAAACTCAGATATACTGGGCTATAAGAATAAAAGGATGATGCTCCAACATTATAGAGAATTTTGGGTGACTGCTCAGGTACGAAACTGTCTCTGCCATCTTCTCGTTTGGGAAGCAGCTAACCTGCACCCTCTGTATACTCAGGTAATTAATTTTGTTTCTTCTCCAATCTCTGATGGAGTTGAAGACCAGATAATTTAGTTTTACAATCAAGCTTAATTGTTTAGGGTTTAAGATTGTTTTACGTCTTGATAGATATTTTAAGTTGATAAAGATGACATACGATAGATATTGGGTTACATTTAGTATTTTAGACACACCATGATAGAAAAGACTTTTTTTTTCAAGGTTGCCAAATACAAATATTCAAAACACTAAAAATGTAGCATTTATATAATTCCTGATTGCTTCATGGTTATTCTTGCTGTAGGTAGTTTATTGTGTATATGTGTAATAATATAAATGTATGTGTAAAATATTAATAAAAAAATAAAAACACAAATTTGGATTCCCAGAACCCATTTAGAGCTGGATGTCATAGAATATGTCTTTCTTTCCAGTGCTATAGAAAGATGGTATTTGATTTGGTGATGTTAAATTTACCCAATTGAGAAATGGGGCTCAGAACTAAACAGAGAATTCTCAACAAAGGAATATCAAATGTCTGAGAACATTAAAGAAATGTTCAATGTCTTTAGTCATCAGAGAATGCAAATCAAAACGACTCTGAGATTCCATCTTACAACCATCTGAATGGCTAAGATCAAAAATTCAAGTAACACCACATGCTGGCAAGGATGTGGAGAAAGAGGAACAATCCTTCATTGTTGGTGAGAATACAAACTTGTACAACCACTTTGGAAATTTATCTGGCGCTTCCTCAGAAAACTGGGAATAGCGCTTCCTCAAGACCCAGCTATTCCACTCCTTGGAATACACCAAGAGAATGCTCCACCACACTACCAGGATATATGCTCAACCATGTTCATAGCAGCTTTATTTATAATAGCCAGAACCTGGGAACAGCCTAAATACCCCTCAGTGGAAGAATGAATAAAGAACCTGTGGTACATTTACACTGTGGAATACTACTCAGCTATCAAAAACAAGGAAATCCCAAAACTTGTGAACAAATGGATGGGACTAGAAATGATCATAATGAGTGAGTTAACCCAGAAGCAGAAAGATTCACATGGTGTATACTTACTTATAATTGGACACTAGTCAAAATGCATGTCCCACAAAAGTCTTCACTTACCAGGAGATTGTGATAGATGTGAAGACATCCTACTGAGACTCTAGATAAGAGGGAAAAATAGAAGGATCCAGAGGGTCCTAGAAACCTACAAGACAAACATCATGATGAGTGGATGGGGGCCCAAGGGGGCCTGCTCAAACTATTGCAGTAACCAAGGAAAAGGCAAGAAGTAAACATTGAACCCCTACTCTGATCTACCCAATGAACAGGACATTCTCCGCAGTTATGTGGAGAGAAGGGACTGACTCTGACATGAACTCTGGTGCTCTTTGACAATTCAGTTTTAGGAAAAGATGTGTGTGACTACAATGAGGAACAGGGAAAAACCGATTATTTCAATAGCCACAGATGGCTATGTTGTATTGATATTTCTCTTTTCGGTGTGAATGATCTTAGCATTGTTCAAATTTCTAAACTACAAGATGACAATTTCAACATTCTCCTTGACATTTTTTTTTCTTAGCTGACCAAACTCAGTTGCCTGAGGAGGAGCCAGTTCATTTCACTGTGTACAGATAAAGTCTGAGTTCTGTAAGATAGGGAAGTGATTTTATTTAACTGATTATTATTATACACCAAATTGGGTATTTGTTTAACTAAAATGTGCCCAAGGAAATGTTGCACAACTTTAGTATGACTCTTTTTGCTGTTATATTTCAGCAACTGTGGAATATAAAGCAGCTTAAGGCTTACTTAAAATTTTAGATAATGATGCTTCGTATTTCCCAAAGGTAGTTTAAGACTGACTTTTTTCTTCTTGCAAGATATACTTAGAGAAATTATGTAAAATATTTAATAATAACTGAATTTGCAGGTGGTGCATGTCTACATTGAAAATACTTTTTTTTTGATTCCCAAGGTCATATTACATGCTGTATCCACTATATATTGAAACTCATGTCCAATTTATAAATATCATCCAGTCTCATACAAATTTTGTTGGCTTTCACTGCAAAATAATGGACTTCTAGATATAGCTATTTTGCCAAGTGTACTCAAATATTTAATTTTCAACTACCTTCTCTCTAGAAAAAATATTCTGACAGCTGAAACAATGCAGATCATATGCATTTTTAAGTGAGTCCTGTTAAAATTTAAGTATGTCTACTCTATTAATTAATTTAAAGGGAATTTAATCATATTGTGTTTGAGGATTAATGTTTTCTAAAAGAAGGTATTGGGGCTGTGGGATGTTGTATTTAATAAAGTGCCTGGTGAACATATATGAGGACAAGTTCAAATCCCTAGGCCCCACATAAAAGTTATGTGAAGATATGACACATATCTTCAGCATCAGTACTTCAGAGGCATAGAGACAGACAGTTCAGCAAATCTTACTGACTAGCCAATCTATACAGTCAGTGGGCTCAGAGGTCAGTCATTGACTCTGTCTCACAAAGCTACATGTGGAGAGAATAAGGATGGCAGACACTGACACATGCACACATATATGCACACATGCACACAGATATCAGAAACATGCAGTCATACACACACTACAAATGAAAAGATAAAAGAAAAAATATTGATTTGGCTTTTGTTTAGATATGGAGCAAGGAATGAGTCACAGAGAAAAGACAAAGCTCTCTCAAGTCTTTGACTCCATCTGGATTTTTTTTCTTTTGAATCAGGTGGTAGAGTATTAGTTATGTCCTCAGGCAACAGAAAATTTTACTTTGTCAACTTTTTTTTGTTTGTTTATCTTCATAGCCAGCCTATGGGGACCATGCTACAGAAATAGAAAAGACAAATCCAGAGTGAATTCAAAGAAACCTAGGTTATTGGATTCCTTTCAGTAAACCATCAATATTCTGAGAATTGTTTCACAGAGTGTTGACACTCAAAATCTGCAATTTCTTTGTTGGAGGTGCTATCTCAGATAAGAATTTAGGAAATATTTATTTTATCACATTAGACCTTATACACAGAAGTTGTCTTCCTCCATTTTTATCAATATAAAAGAACACTTGAGACTGGGCAATTGATAACAAAGTAAAATTTATTTTTCACCATCCTGAAAGCCAGAAAATTTGAAGGCTGAATTGCTAACAGGTCAGTGATTTTATTTTGCTTCTGAGCAGGGGTAGTTAAATGCTGCATTCTTCAATTGAAGGAGTATTTCACTATCCATTTTATGTAAGAAAAACATAGGGAGAAGGGGGGAGGGAGAGGGAGATGGAGAATGGGAGAGAAGGGGAGGGAGGGAGAGAGAGAGAGAGAGAGAGAGAGAGAGAGAGAGAGAGAGAGAGAGAGAGAGAGAGACTTAAACTTCTTCTTTGGGAATTTCATGCCTGTCTATAATACATTCTAGTTGTACTGTACCTGTACCCATATCTCTCCTCCCACACTTACCTGTCACTCTCTTCTCTAACTGTTCATTTCCCAAAAGCATGTCTTTGGGCTTTATATGTGACGCTGCTTGTTTAATGAGGACCTCCTATGTGTCCTTTCTATTGGGACTATTCATTGAAACTGTTAGGTCACCAGTGAGCACACAACCAAAGCTTCTTCCTTTCATGAATCTATCTACAGTAAACTATTTAACAGTGAATGTCCAGGCCCTCAGAGTCTCTTTTCTAGTCTTGTTTAGTTGTTAATGTGACTATACTTTTGATTGCTGAGAATTAGTGATTACAATAGCTATTATTTTCACAGATTTTTCATTTAGGTTCCAGCTCTTATAAATTTCCACCCCCTTTTTTATAATATTACCTGAAGCCATGGAGTTGTACAAAAATATTTAGAGCTGAGCAATAACCATCACCTGACATTTATTCTCAGCACCCCGTCCAGGTACTAATAACTGTCTTCAGAGGAATTCACTGTACTGAGAACATTAGTTCTATGGACATAAATGTAGTATATTTAGAAGGTATGTTTGTGCTTTGTCAAACTTATATCAACAACAAAATGAAGTTATGCCTGGATACTAGGAATTTTGAACCCTTGGATTTTTGTGGGGGCTTATAGTACCAGGTATAGATTTATGTCTATGGAAGTGGGCCTCGAATCCAAACACAAAGTAATTGTTATCAGATACAAGTCATGCCAGAATTGCATGTTGGAAGATCTTGACTGCCAATTTGGTATCAAATGTTTGTATTGTTCAATGCTGGCTAAGACTACTGATGCTTTTAATTGTTTATAATATTCTATGACACATTTTAGCTCTATAAAAGCTAGCTAGTGTGAGAAGACTTTCAGCTTGATTTCTAAATATCCTGCAATTAAATTGAGTATTTTCTTATCAATAAGGTTGTATCATATAGTTAGTTGTACAACAAAAGGCAATATAGCTTGGGTTGTTGCCCAGGAGCAGAACACTTGTCTAGCATAATATTTTCAAATTCTAGTATTTCCAGAAAAACAACAAAACTAAAAAGAAAATCATCACCATTTTTTCAAACCAGGGCTTCTCTGTGTTGGTTTGGCTGTCCCGGACTCACTTTGTAGACCATGAAGGCTTTGAACGCATTGAGATCTGCCTCTCTCTGCCTCCAGGAGTGCTCGTGTTAAAGACATGCACCACCATGCCTGGCTACCAAAATTTTGTATTAAGGAATTAAACAACTGCATATGTGGAACACCCCAATGGCCTAGTCACATGTCTAACACTCCCAGTAATCACTACTGCATCATCACTGATTTTATTATGAATTTTATTATGAGACAAGCACTCAAACCATGACAGACCCTTACCTATAGTGACACAAGAAGGTCAAGTGTGTGCTGTTCTCCATAGACCACACATTTAGAGGAATCTTTTATGAAAATTAACATGGTATTGACTAAACATAAAATGTCAGTCAGAGTACTGCTGATGGATTGCAGCTACAGTCACTTCAAGCACCAAGACAAACAGTCTTAAAAGGATGTCTGCATATTATTATGTCTCAGCCAGTGTCCTCTGACTCTACTTGATCTGAGCTGGAAAGATGATGAGAAGTTGTGTGATACAAGATGTGCTGTGAGTGTGTGTAAAATCACAGAGCATGTAATCATGTCATGTTCACTTTGTCACGAATCAAAGAAGCAAGTAATAACAGGCATGCATAGTTAGAAATAAGTAAATTTCAAAATATTTGAAAAATTCTGAAATTCAATTTCCCGTTGTATGATAAATGTGGGGTATAAACAAACAATGTAATAATGATAGCTACCAGACATTTTGAGCATATTTCAGTATTTTTTTTTCTCAATGGTATGCACTCTGTCTTCATTTCCTGACCTCTATTCTTAGTTAAGCTTCAGGTTAAAATACTTATTAAATGAACCTTAAAAGAAGATGTCTGCCATTATACATAAGATAGAGTAGAGAGCACAGAACTCAGTCAACACAAAATCTTTCCACCGTCTCTGTAAAACTCTGCTCTATTGCCAATGAGAACTCTGATGAAATGACCTAATACATTTTCCAAGTGAATTCATATGTATGGTTTGTTCCAGTCCTACATGCCTACACTTGGTCTTCCACGGTGGTTTTTCTAGTTTTGTTTTGCTTTGGAATGTTTTGTTTTCATCATAAGATAGAATGAAGTGGAGAGGAGTCTCACAAGGAAAAGAGCTATTCCATCTCTTAAGCACTTCTCTAAAATTCTCTACCAAAAGAATAAACAATGTAAACAATATTCTCTCTTAATTAAACGATCAAGTCACATAATTCTTGCTGTGAATGTTTTATTAGCTTAATAAATTAAGAATTAAATAAAGAGACAAGGAACTGTCATGAAACAAAAGTTTACTGAAAAGATTTTTAAAAAAAATAAATAAAAAAGGATGTTGCTTTAAAAATTACTTGGCCTATCTACATTTGTATGGATGCATTCCAAATGAAGTAATAGTCTTATGGCTCAGCTTAATTTATTTCTAAAGACTTGTTTATTAACATAGCAATTAATTTGTTCTTAGTTGCTAACCAAGCAAGTCATAGTCCTGCCAACACAGACTATATATTAAAGATGAAATTAAAAATAAAACACAGCTGTAAGAGGTTCTGTAAAGAGAATGAGAATTCAACAATGGAGAGTGTTAGTATTTTACAAAATTAAATGCCTCTGAAAGTTACTGACCTTCTGGCTTTTATGTATTGTTTCATGCAGTCCTCTTAAACATTCTTGTTAGAAACTACTGTTATAACCTTAAATTGATGTGAAGCTTTAAGAACAGGTTTTATTTGAATCCCTGGTTTAATTTCCTATGCTATAAAATCAAAAAAAAAAAAAAAGAAAGAATGAAAGAATAAAAGAAAGAGAGCGAGTGAGAGAGAGAGAGAAAGAGAGTGAGAAAAGAAGGAAGGAAGGAAGGAAGAGAGAAAGAAAGAAAGAAAGACATCCAATGTAGCTAATATAGTTTTGGAACCAAACCAAAAAATATGGTTTTAGTTTTGTATCTAAGCTATATAAATTTAATATAACTGAATATGATTACTTTGATTTTTTTGTCTGTGCATGTTCATGTGTGTGGTGTCTTCCTCAATCATTGTACACCTTAATTTTGAAACAGAATTTCTCACACATTCTGAAGTGCAATGGAACACTTTCAAACAAAAGGAGAACTTTCTTAATTGGTGCAAGCTTTCCTGGAATTAACCCTTTTATTAAAATAATTTGAGATATTATCCTCCAGCCTGTAGTGGCTCCTAGAGAAATGGCAATCCACCCTTCTTCCATTTTAAGTTTAAAAAGATTCTTTAATAAAAGAGCTATTACTGAGTAGACAAGGAAAATGTATGTGAAAACCATGAAAACAGCATCTACATCTGTACATCTGGGTCCTCTATTGATCAGAATGCCCTTTGGTAGATAAACATCGTGGATGCAAAAATCTCTTGTCCCTGTTTCATTAAAAACTAATTTCCAAGTCAAAATTCTACATCCTTAAAATACCTTGGATTTGCTCTAATACCATTATATTATTATTTTGAGCACTACTTTTAGTCTTCTTCTTCTTGATGTTAAGGGGAAATAAATATTTTTAAAAGAATGGAAATAGTTGTCATAACTTCATGAATGTATGAACCACCTCATAAACACAAAGGTTTAAATGCACAATAATGACCCATTGTGCTATTTTGATCCCGTTAGGACGTTCCACTCTAATCTTCTCTGGGGTGAATGGTTTTTTATAACTTGTCTTCCTTTGCTAGCTAAACCTATATTTAAACTGTCTCTCGATTGATTTTTTTCCTTCATGAACACTCAAGAGTCTAAGAAAAACCTTGACCTAGAAACAAAAGAGTCATTGTTTCCGTGATATTGTGATTAATGTATTGCTATAATAATTTGACTAAGGATGTATGTCAATTCGTCTAAATTTTTCTTCTTTGACCAACAGTCTAATAATTTGCATGCTTTTATGTTATTTTTTGTGAGATTATTGTGTGTTTTACATTAAAGTTTTTGCAATCCCATGAAACATATAGTTTGCATTCTTCCTTTTTATAATTATAAGGTCCATTTTATCTTTATGAGTGCCCCCAGAGACCTGGAGAAGAATAATTATTTTCAAAATGACAAACAAATTTGATTATCCTGTTGGGGTCATTTATAACCTCTTCCTGATGATATGCCTATATTATCTATCAATAACTCAGGCCTTACTAATTACATTCTTAATTACTATAGTTGGTTCTTTCTCTCTAATGTACTTCCATAAGGTCTTGCACATTGCGTTTTGGTATCAGGTAGTTAATTGCTTACTTGCTGAAACATGTGAGATCTTTATAGATAACCTGTTGTTATTGTGTAATGTCCATTTTTCTCTGAATTATGTTTGTTTCAATTTGCTTTTTTTAGAAATTTACATTAAAGAAAAGGAAAAAAGGGGAAACATAAAAATGATTCACATCAGTATTTTTTTATTCTTTTAAAAATATTTTACATATACATTTATGTTAGTACATATATATACAATAAACTACCTACAGCAAGAAGAACCATGAAACAATCAAGAATTTTATACATGTTATATTCATAGTGTTTTGGCTATTTGTATTTGGCAGCCTTGAAGAAAACATCTTTCCTGTCTTTGTGTATCTAAAATTCTGAATGTAAATCAATATCTATCATACTTCATCGTTATCAATTTAAAACAACTATCTAGACCTACAAACATCTTTATTTTAATGGTCTCTGCTTGGATTTCTTTACTTACAGAATCTAGAAATATGTGGAACTCTTCTGGATAAGGTTGAAAAAAAAAAAACCAAGAGAAGAGAGTATAGTGAATTCTATTCCCACAAATAGATTCCTAGAGAGCTTAAGGAAATAAAAATTTATCTCTCTCACTAGAAGGAAGGAAAGAGATAAAAACAGAGATTATGAATTAACATTTGGCATTGAGGCCAATATTTAATGGCAGTCAAGGAATTTTTCTACCTCTTTCAATAAGACTATAAATGGTTGTGTTCACTACATAATATTGGGGTTCTGAGGTTACTATGATTAGAAAATACAGATTTGAGTATATGAATCATATCTGTCTACCGAGGAAAAACTCTTTGATGAAGGTGCAGTCTAATTAACATAAGACAGAGATGCTGGAGACAAAGCATGAGTTCTGAATAGGCACATATATCTCCCTATATCCTACCTATAAAGAAAGTTTACATATTTAATTAGAAAACCCTAAAGGATTATTGAAGCCCACCAAAGGCCTCATTGGACAACTCAATATTCATTGGGCTGAGGCCTGGTTGACTAGAAGCAAGTAAAGCTCCTAAACATTAACTGCATTCTTTTCCTAAATTTGAAAATCAATTTAACAAATTAGCCTTGCAAGAAACATAATAAATACACTTACGAAATAATGAGCACTTACCATATTAAATTGTCATTGGTCACCTGAAATCTATAGCTATATTGAGAAATAGATGTGTGGGTTGTAAATGTGAAATAGTGTCTGCTAAAGGCAAGGATTCTAATTAGCTTACCATAGCTGTTATAATTTTCTTACATTGGTCATTTTTGTCTTATATATTTCTATTAGAAAAGTACAATGTCTTGTCCATGATTATAGTTTATAAAAGAAATTTAATATTTTCATTTTGTGGAGAACAATTGTAGCAGAAAGAAAAAGAAAACAAAGTAGCCACGAACAAAGAATAAATAAATGAGGAATAAAGTAATTTTCCCACACATGTCTTCTAGTTCCTTTCATTTCCTTAGGTTCTCTCAAAACTGAGTTATATTAGAATTTGCCTTGGTTGAATATTACGAAGTCTTAGATGTTTCTGTCCTTTTAAAGTGCCTTCCTGTGGCTGTTAACCCTTTTATATGTCATTATTATGTAGCAAAATGTTAGAATTTGTTTCTATTTTTACAAACCTCTAGTATTTGAATTAGTATTTTGATAAATATTTGGTTGAGAACTCTTAGTAATCAAAACATTTTTCTCATTTGGTTTATTTTCTTTTCCTGGATTGCACATATAGTCAAAATAACTTAAAACTTAACAGCTATTGGTGTTTTGTATACACTAACGTTATTCAAAATTTACTGTTCTAACCAGTCACTGGGCAAAATGTCCTTGTTTCTACCACAGACAGAATTCTGCCTAAAAATGGACAAGCTTGTATGTTGATAGAGTCAATGGCTAAACTCTATCGAGACAGGGTAAACAAGTCCTCAAGAGTTCCTGCCTCACAAATATGTCTGTCAGACATATGGCCCAGAAGGCTGAAAATGATGCTCCAAT
Source organism: Acomys percivali (assembly GCA_907169655.1). Classification (NCBI taxonomy): domain Eukaryota; kingdom Metazoa; phylum Chordata; class Mammalia; order Rodentia; family Muridae; genus Acomys; species Acomys percivali. The sequence goes on along the minus strand of OU015756.1, from coordinate 35,278,231 downwards.
GTTATAGAGAATTTTGGGTGACTCCTCAGACAGCAAACTAGAAATTGTTAACTACTGTGAGAGAAAGACAGTTTTCTATGAGGGTATACTGCTGCTGTATGTGCACTGGGGAGACCTACAGGAGTGAGATTATCCTCCCAGGTCACATTCCTTAACAAAAGAGATTCTCCTTTCCAAAGAAGCTACCAATTACCAAGAAGAGCTCCTCAGCTAAGGAGTGGAGAAACTTCATGAATCTTTCCTTCATCTATGCTGTGATTTTGGGTTCTTTGATCTTGTGAAAGATTTGTAAATGAAATCCTATCTCCTGTAAGCTTGTGTGTGCAACTGTGCGGTCTTGTCTAGCAAATACTTTTCACTAGAAATGTCTTTTACTTCTGGCTCTTACAGAACTTTCTACTTTGTCTACAATAATGATTTTTATTCTTTAAAAGGGGGGTGTAAAAAACTCAGTGCCAACATATCAGCTCAAATATGTTTATCAATGAGGTCACAGCTAAAACTTTTTGTTCCTTTGGGCACTATTTCTACATTTTTAAAATAAATATAACCTTCCTCCCTTCCCTTCCCTCCATCTTCCCATGGATTTGCCCATCTCTTGTTTTCTTTCAATTGTATGGCCTGTTTTTAATCAATTGTTACTACATAGATATATTTATACAAATATATACTTCTAAGTATAACCTGTTTAATCTGTATAATGTTGCTTGTATACGTGGTTTCAGTGTTGACCACTATATTATTGGGTGCTTACTTGGTGTGTTTTTCCCTAGGAAAGATCTCAGCATTCCTTAGAAGGATTTACATCTTACATGCTTTTCCCTGTCCACTTTGGCATGAACACGGTGCTGTCCCTGTTCAGCTGATATTTGGTTAGTCATACTAGTGAGATTTTATGGGTATCACTTCTGAGATTACCAGGAGACACACTTATCAAACTCCTTGGTCTCTTGATTCTCATATTGTTCTGGCCTTTGTCCCCTAATGTTTCGTTTGATAAATATATTCACTGGGACTGGGATCCACCACTCAGGACTTTGTTTGTTTGTTATTTTCTGTACTATCCTCTGTCTGTTAAAAAGAGGAGTTTACTGGGTGAAAAGTGAGAACTAAACTTATCTATAGGTGTAATAAAACATGCTTATATTGTAGTAAGAGATTATGCTGGTTGGTTTAATAATGTGGTACTTGTATGTTTTCCTCAAATATCTGTGACTTTACTAGCAGGGAGTAGTTTTCCAGTAGCAAGATGGATTCTCTCTTGATTGGGTCTTATATCTAATCACAGAGAGCTGATGATTGTTGCCAATGTATGGGGCCCACTACTGTACACTTAGGTTGTTGTGCGATGGTCATTGTTGATGAGGTTAATTGGTGTCATAGTTGAGTAGAACTGTTGATTGCCTGCCTGCATGCTTGCATTGTACCTTTTGGTACCATGAGCTAGTATGCAAGGAGAAGACAGTCTGGTCAGTTCCAGAAGGGGTTTCTGGAATCTGTTTCTATAGTGCATAAACAGTCTCCATTTCTATTAATTAACAGTAAATAAGAAACACTACCTGGTAGAAAACCTTAAGCAATAATATTTACGTAGAGTATAAATCTGTATAGTGCATATCATAAAAGTCCAATCAAAATTTCTGACTTGCCAGGACCTAAAAATCAGCAGTCAATTAAATCAATAGCCAATGGACGGATTTCAACCTCAGTTTCATAGTCATATTCAGTATCATATATGATTTGTCAAACAAATTTAATACATAATGTCAAATTATGTAGGCACTTAGTCATATTCTTTACTTTATGTTTTCTATTAAAACTAGACAATGCTGATTTTAGTGATAAAGAAATTCACATGGCTCTGCTATTGAATTATATGTATTATTCTCATATATCAGGGTTGGCATGCCACTAACAGACACACAATTTCCTTAGAGATTTCCAAATGAAAGACCTGACTTGTAATTACATATACCTTTGACTTTCAGAAGGCCTGTCATTGTGAATGAGCACATTTCCCATTGTTATCAGATTTATTATCACTTTTCCTTATCTACATTTACTGGTAATACTAATATTATACAGAGATAAAGTATTTTAATCCATTCATGAAGATTTACATAATATATCCAATAGTGTTCTGAGTTTTCTGAGGGAACTGCAGTATTCAACATCTCTTGTTATTAAAATGTTTTTCATCATTCTGTTTTTCCTCTTGACTTCTGTTTCCCTTATCACTTAGATATTTGTACTTTTCTTTCTTTGTTTATATTACAGTCATATCATTTGATCCTATACCTCATTGCTTCTTGTTTGATCAAATATTCAGTATTTTATTAGACTCTGATGCTTTTTATAAGAATTCATTTCTTATTTATAATTATGTTATTTCCATATTATCTATTTAGTGTCTTTTCATATCATGGCTAATTCAAACAAGCAAAGCCAAAAAAAAAAAAAAAAAAAAAAAAAAAACCTCACCTTACAGTTATTTATCATAGATTCTCTTAACCAATGTACTTTCTCATTCGGAAGCACAGGGAAGAAAGTGTGGCAACATTGAACATGGTGAAATACTTATACATATATCCTGAAAAAAGACAAAAAGAGGAGGGCTTGTTTTATCAGGTAGAGATAAAAAATTTTATGACTTTTTACTGCCTTCCTACTTAATTATCATTTGGTCTTTGTTTCAGTGCTCCAACCCATACTGTCCGTATTTTTATAATGCTGATAACTTTTATTGGTTACTCATGCCTGTTACATTTATTAACTTAGTATTAAATTTAAAACAAATCTTCATATGATGGGCAATATGCCAAATACTAGAGACATATACACACCTTGTTAAGACATGAAGTTACATTCCCTCATTATCAACTCTCTCTTTATCCCTGAAAATCTTATGGGAATGTTCAGCCAATGTCTGGCCCAACCTGAGACCTACCCAACAAGAGAGAGCCAACCCTTGACACTATTAATGATACTAAGCTATGCTCAAAGACAGGAGTATAGCATATCTGTCCCCTGAGAGGCTACACAGAGTACCAAATTCAAACAGATGGGGAGACTCATATCCAGACATTGGGTGAAGCATAGGGGGTTTTGTGGAAAATAGGGGGGTGGATAGAAGGACCTGGAGGAGGGGGCTGGAGAGATGGCTCAGTGGTTAAGAGCACTGTCTGCTCTTCCAGAGGTCATGAGTTCAGTTCCCAGCAACCACATGGTGGCTTATGACCATCTATAATGAAATCTGGTGCCCTCCTCTGGTGTACAGGCATACATGTGAGCAGAACACTGTATATGCTATAAATAAATAATTCTTTAAAAAAAAAAAAAAGAAGGACCAAGAGGAGACAGGACCTCCACAAGAAGACCAGCAGAGCCAGCTAACAATGGCCCAGAGGGGCTTCTGGACAATGAAGAACCAACTGAGAACTAGGAATAGATTGAACTTAGGCCCCCTATACATGTGTAGCACATTGGCAGCTCAGGATTCATGTTGCTCCATTAGTAAGGGGAGCAGAGAATGTCTTTGACATGGACTCTGTTTCCAGCTTTTTGATCACTTCTTCCCAGCACTCCCCGCCTCAGGACTGCCTCTCCAGGCCGCAAGGGAAAAGGAAGTGTTCAGTCCTGATGGGACTTGATGATCTTGGGTGGGTTGGTAGGGGAGTCTCACCTTTTCTTAAGAATAAGGGAAGGGAGAGGGGAGAAGAGGGAGGGAGGATGAGTCCAGAAGGAGTGGAGGGAGGTGGCCAAGATATGAATGTAAAGTAAATAAATAATGTATTTTTAAAAGATATGAAGTTACTAATCTATTATGGCACTTTATTTATTTACTACTTCGTGGCAATATTCATTTCTGAGTCATTTTTTTTATCACACCCTCATGATATATCTTAAAGTGTAAATGTTGCCTTGCTTGGAATTTGGTTTAAATGCAGGGACCTAGACAACTTTCTTTAACACTACCCTGTATAAACCTAGTGATATTTTAATCTCTTCAAATATTTGAATCTTTCACCATCTAGATGGTTCTTATTTTTATATGATTTATTATATAAAGTGTAGAATTTCAAATCAAAATGCAGTATTCTTTGTTTGTGTTATTTTTCCCTTACTATACAGAAAAATACATTTGCTATAATCTTGCCATTGTATTTGTAGTGTTGTTTGGGAAATATTAAAGTTTTTATATATACATCACACATATGAGATGAGATTATCAACCGCTTACTCTTTATAATTACAATGAGCCAGACATGGAATAAATCAATCAGAAATGTAGTTGCACTTTATTATCCGTGTAGCTTTAACTTTGAAAATCTTACTAAATTATGTGGCATTGTTAGTTCTTATCCAAGTGAGCGTGAATTAGTTTGAATGATGATGGTTTTTCATGAAATTAATTAAATCCATCTTGAGAAAAGTGAATCATAACAAGACTGGATTATATAAGTTTTCTTACTTTTGTGAGTTTCAACATAAGTTGTAATCAACAGATACACGTAAAAATGACAAGCATACAAAACATGAAATTATTACTCTCATTCTTTTAAACCTCTACTCCGTTTTGTGATTTACTTTCTCATGTGAAAAACTTATTTTTATACATCTCTATGAAGTTTTGGCGGTTTTTGTTTAGTAATAACTAAGCTGTTCAATGTCTATTCACAAACATAGCTCAGAGCTTCAGTCTCAAAGCTCTACTGAAGCCCAGGTTCCTTCTACCTTGTTTCTCCTTTGCATCTTCTTTCTTTCTTTTTTTTCTTTTTTTCTTTTTATTAATTTATTCTTGTTACATCTCAATGGTTATCCCATCCCTTGTATCCTCCCATTCTTCCCTCCCTCCCATTTTCCCCTTATTCCCCTCCCCTATACAGGAACGCCCTCTGTTAAAGTAAAAGAGAAGCAGGTTTGGTTATATTTGAACCACTACTGTCTTTCTTTCCTTTGCTGTGCAGCTCATAGTAGAAATTCCTAACAGAGGATAAGTAAAATGTGGTATTAAGAGAAGTGTCATTACTCATAATTTAGAATTGAAAAAGTAAATGATGTAACACAAAGGCTTCTTTATTTCTTGAGCATATGTGTATCTGAGATGCTATGGACACATCAAATTATCACTAATAATTTATATAACATTGAAATAGTCTTCTCAGTTAGGATATTTGATATTTTGAGTATAAAAATGTATCATTTACAAATAATTAAAGAGTATTCAGATGCATACTTGTACTTGGTATCATATCCTAAATGATTTTTTTTCATTATTGTTAAATGTTTTTACTAAGAATACACTAATTACTGTCATAAGACAGTCCAAGAATGGAGTTGTGTGGGGAAATTTCAGAGCACTTGTGAGAAAACTTAAAGAAATCAAGACAAGAATCTTTTGGCCTCAATTTCTTCAAAAAATACTGAATTGTTCTTGAATTATGCTTTCATGCCTCTCCCAGGTCTAGTGGATAAAAGTGCATTTACATTGGGGAAAAAAAACTCTACTGAAAATATATGCATTCCAGTAAAAGGAAGAAAAAAAATAAACATTCAAGATTAAATGCACTCACAATTCTATGTTTTATACTAAATGACACCCAAGTTGTACTTTGTAGGAACTCACTTTTTTCTATAAAATAATTAAAAAATTAAGGTATCTTTGTTCATACTTTTTCTTTACAAATTTGCAAAAATATAGTGAAGAAGAGATAGAATCAATTTTTCATTTACCTCTTTTGAGCTATGTTAAGGGAATCTTTCTCAAGAATAAAAGTTGGTAGTCACATAAAGTATTCATCCTTTACTGTAGATACATCAATAGGCCCAAGGTCCATAGGAAAGGACATCCCAGGTCTACCATTAAATTAAAGGTGAACGTTTTGAATTTCATCTAGCTGGGAAATTATGGATTTTAGGATTGTATTTCTCAAAATGGTGATGATTTGTGTGTGCTTTATTTTCCATAGATGTTTTATGTATGGTTTTGGCAAGAAGCATTGTGTACTAAATATATATTTTCTGAATATTTAGTGATGATATTACTGTCTATTAAAGCTATAACCGAAAATGTCTTTGCAAAGGCTATCAACCCAAAGGGACCAACTACACAAAGGCATGAAATGAGCTATATACAAATGCTGGTGGAAATCAGTACATAAATAAATAAATTATCTAGTCAATTAATTTGTGTATATTTGAGAAAGTATACAACAAATCTAAGTAATTATTCCAGTGGGAGATATTTTCACAAAGGTGTTATAAAGTCAGATACTTGAATATAGACAAGAGCAAGCCAGGATAAGTATTCCCAAAATCCATACCATAGGAGGAAAAAGTAAGTGAGGGTATCATTACACATGAAAGTTTTTTTGAAACGGTAGTAGTGTTCTAATACATAGATTGTTTTCACTTTATTTTAATTAATTCTAATGGTTTATATATCTAAATTGATTAAAGCTTTTTCTGGGCAAGGACAGTATGCATTTTTAAGGAAAAATAGGTTTATTGAATAGAGGCTGATATACCACAACCATTTACAAAGTTAAAAAGTGCTGGGCACCAGCCCTGGTTATGGAAAGGTCCTGCAGAGAAGAGTGAGTTAGGCGTGGGGGTCGAAGGAATCTTGTATCCTGATAGACTGGCAGTTAGAGTGTTTCTTTCTTTATACAGAACTCAGCAGGCAGGGATAGATGCATGTTGTTCCAAACCATAGATTATTTCATTTTTGAACCCTAGACACGTGTTTTTACTTTCTCTTGGACATAAGTTGAATCATCACTGATAAACCATGACACAGCAGAATGCCATTGAAATGGTGCTTAACTTGCTTCCTGTGCAAATCTATTTCTTCTCTCTTACTTTAGTAGTGTTTCCTCAGTTAATATTTATCAGGTTTTGAGTAATATTTTGTGAAGTTTTACTAACACAATACCCATGTCCAAAGCATCACCCTTATGTATTTACCTGAGTCTCTCAAATTTAACAGAATAGGTTATCATAATAACTACTAAGATTCCAGTTGGG
>OU015756.1:35129682-35261947 GCA_907169655.1 Acomys percivali | reverse complement strand
GAAGAAGAAGAAGAAGAAGAAGAAGAAGAAGAAGAAGAAGAAGAAGAAGAAGAAGAAGAAGAAGAAGAAGAAGAAAACAAGAAGACAAGAACAGAACAAGAACAAGAAGGGAAGCAGTTAAAAGGCAGCTAGAAAATTTCATGGAGACATATTGATAAATGACAGACTATAATGTGGTAGAACACTAACATGAAAAAAATGGGACTGGCTGATCAATTGAAATCCTCAAATACCACAAGCAGGACAGTTGCTGCCTGAATATCAAAGAGTAACAGCAGCCAAATGATGATTAAAGATAAGAATCCTTTGTGAGATATAATGTGTATTGGCCAGTCTACATCTAGGGACTGGTGAACATATCTGGTAGTCAGTCTGGTACTCTGAGAAAAAAGGAACTGTGTCATTTATAAGTGTATAATGTTCTTCTTTTGAATGTAAATATATATATATAGTCACAATATATATATATATATTAGGAGATAGATTTTCCTACCAAATATTTAGAGAAAATAACTTCTTCAGGCTTTGCTAAACAGACTATGCATATGACTGGACACAAAATAACGTTATTAAATATATATCATCTCAATCAAACAATTTTCCTATAGAGATAATATATGCTTAACAATTTTATAAATTAATATATTCAATTGTGTTGAATCTGTATATTAAAAGCTTTTCCATTGCTTATTTTATTGGTGGTTCTGTCTTTTGAATTTTTTAAATGAAGTTAATGGTTTTCATAAAAAAGTAAAACCATCTGTTATTTTATTCAAATCATTTATAGTGTTATAAATGTACTCTTTTTCTTCTAAGGTTAACTATATTCATTATAACTTAGCTATAAATTTACCTTTCCTTCACCTTATCAAATTTCTGAGGCAGTGAATAATTATGTTGCCTCATTCAACTCAATTATATAAGGACAAGAAATTCAAAGAGCATCTTTCCATTTCTGACATATATTTTAATATAAATTTTTCTCAAGTACACAACTTCCTCACTCTGGGATATTTTCTCCCTTAAGAGCTGCTTGATTAATGCTTGATTAAAATCTTGATTGAAAACACGATCAGTGTTTTTCCTATTTTTACATGACACTTTAGTGTTTCATTGTAAGATTATCTTTTTATTCATTCATATTTTTTAATAGTTTCATTTCTTCAGTCAGGTTCTTCTTACCTAACTCACCTCCATGTACTTGTGTTGCTAAGGTATTTAAAATAAGGCTGTTGGCAACAGGGATGGTCTTCAAAAATAAAATCTAAAATGAAACTGTGAATACTGACGAGTAACTAGAAATGTTTCAGGAGTTCATCTTGTCAATGTGTGCTGAACGGGGAATACTCAGAAAAAAATTTAAACAGGTATAAGGTACATAACATAGACACCTGTACCAGGTCATGAGGGGCAAGAGGAATGCTATCTATAAGGAAATTTAGCTAAGTTGTCTAGTCTAATGGGATAATGTATTAAAGAAAGAAATGGTAGTTACAGGAAATATCATCGATTTAAAGGAAAATATGAATGTGCATCGGTATTCTAGCCTCAACCAAAGAATTCTGTTTTCTTTTGGAGGTGTATTGAAGTCTCTACCTCTCTTCCACCAAACCCTTATCCCTGGGCATGAGAAAGAAGGTTAGTGGAGACAGGGGAGCAGACCCCTTACATCTCCCTGATATTTAGGCACAACGCATTCTTTGGGGGACAATATCAATCTCCATCAACTGCAAATGCAGCAAGCTGTTTCCTCCAAGCTGCCCTTTCTTTCTACCTCTAAGCCACCACATCTGTGTCTGGTCTCTCCAAACTGCTAAATTCCACCACCACAGGCTGTAGTCTCTCTTTTTCCAGTTCTCTTATTTATCTACCTCAGAGTCCTAGACCATGTCCCTCTGCATGTGCAACAAGACAGGACATGATCAGCTGGCAAAAGTGATGCTCCTCGGTAGGCAGTTATCATCAGTGGACAAATGAAAGCCCAAACTAAAATCTCACATATGGAAGTAAAACAAAAACATCCACATAACATAACTGAGTTTACAAAGAAACCAAAACTTCCATTACAAAATTTGTCAGTCATAACTGTGAGTATTTAAACAAAATGAAATCATTACTGGATGTGCAGGAAGCTAAAGATGCCTGTTTAGACTATCTCTTGACATAATGGTACATTTGATTTATTTCTCTGGAGTAGTATGGTTTTGACTAAAGGATGTGCATTGATAAGGCAGTATCTTAACCTTTCCAGAAAGAATTCTATGGATATTTTCCCAGGTTTTAGAAAAAGCATAGGTCAATATTTGAAAAAAAGTTGAGGCATATGTATTTCGTATTCTTGTTTAATGAGTTGTTCATCATTTGATAGACTTATCTAAGAAACAAGAAGACTGGGGACCAATCTAGATCACAGGCAGTTCACTGCATCTCAAGAAGCAACTTTTCACTTCAGCAATCATGTATGTTTAGCAATAATGGATTTATTTTATTCTTAATATTAACTTAAATTAGTTCCTAGGCTCATAGAATAAGAGTTGTTATAGATAAAATGGCCCCACGCAAGTCTCTTATTATAATCACTATACCATTACTTAATGTAGCCTATTAATATTAAAAGTTAAGGTGCATTATAGGTTGTGTTTCTATAAGGCTTTGATAGTCTGGTGCTTATGGCCATTGTAAAAAATTATTCACAAATGTCTCCTCTAAATTGAATGAATTGGGGCATATGATCTGATATGAGCTACATAGAAGTATAAGCAAGAAGGAATACTGAATGCTACATTACAAAAGGTCATGCCGTCTTAGGGCTATTTTAGCCCAGTCCTTGACAGTATGTTGAAACAGACATAGCAAGAAGAAAGCAAAAAGAAAAGAAAAAGGGATTACAAACAGAAAAAATATCACAATGACTTGTGATGGATAAAAGCATGAACTTCAAGTCTTAGTCTTGGAAAATACTACAAATAGACAAGGGGACCTGGCTTATATTGGGGCAAAATCACTGTATATTGTTGGTCTGTTAATCATACATGAAGAAAATAATTGACAATTATGCTTCCATTGTTGCTAATAAGTACATGTGTTAGAATTAGTGATGTGAACATTGTGAGTAGGCAGATCAAATATACATTAGTGAATTGATAAAACCCTGGTGGTTACAGGCATTTTTACTGTTCACCTAAAGGACAGATCAAATACATGTGATTTCTCTGTTTCTTTCTTTTCTAAAAAGATTTATTTCTCTGTGTTTGTGTGAGTGCCTATGTGTGTATAAGTGCTGACCCAGACCAGAAGAGGGCATTAGAACCCCTGAGACTAGGTTTACAGCTAGTTATGAGCTTCCAAAGGAGTAGGGTGAACAAAACCTAGGTTCTCTATAAGACCATGAAGTATTGTGAAATGTTGGGGCATGTCTCTAAACTGTGACTTCTCATATTTAAAAGGACATGACAAGAATAAATTAATTAAAAATAAAAAGTTATAAAAAAATAAATAAATAAAAGTATATGCAAACGTTCAAAAAAATAGAAAAATAAAAGGACATGACAGTTAAATGTTATATTGGCTTTTAGAAAATACCCATTACTTACTCATAACACTTCAGTAATCTTTTTGTTGGACAGGTTATAAGTCTATCCCCTGTGAATAGGTCTCAGAGAATAAACTTTTACCACAGGTCCAGGGTACGGGGTAAGATAGTAAGACTTCCAGACCTCACTCCCTTGTGGACCTTATTATTTGAATGTATTTGAGACTTTCATACACATATATGATGGATTTTGATCAAATTCATTCCTGCTCCATCCTTTCCAACATGTCCCATACTCATCCCCTAAATTTCCCTCCAGACTTCATGTTTATAGTTTTTAAACCTCTGAGCCAACTTTTTGCTTTCAGCATAAGTATAGTGTAAATGGGTTGTATATCAGAGAAGTATACCTGATAACACTTGACCTGCTTATCCCTCCAGAAGCCATCCATTGCCAGCCACCTGTCCATTAGGGGTAGGATTTTGGCTAACCACACAGCTCTCTCTTTTGAGAGTCAGTAAATTACTATGAATAAGTGCAGAAAAAGAAATATACATATTACAGATATTTTTAATAATTTTTAATCTTTTAAATTTTTTGATCTTTACGTTTCTGGTATAGTTTATTTTTAAAATCATGGAATATTCAAAATTCTATGAAATTATTAATTTTTAATTAATTTATTCAGATTATATCTCAATTGTTATCAACTTGCTTGTCTACTCCCATTCCTCCCTCCCTCTTTCATCCTATTTCCCTCCCTTAAGTCTGTGACAGAAAGGGACCTACCTCCCCTACCATATAGTCACAGCCTATTAAGTCTCTTCTTGATATCCTTTCTATTCTTTCTCTGAGTGCTACAAGACCTCGCCACCAAGGGGAAGTAGTCAAATATGGGGCATCAGAGTTCATGTTAGAGTCAGTCCCAAATCTCCACACAACTGTGCATAATGTTCTGTCCCTTGGCTAAATCTGAGTAGGGGTTTAATATTTACTATATATATTGTCCATGGATAGTGCAGTAGTTTGTGCAGACTACCCTGGGTCCAGATGCACCCATCATGATGTTCTTCTTGTAGATTTCTAGGACCTTCTGGATCCTTCTATTTTCCCATTCTCCCATACGTCTCTCACTTAGAGTCCCAATAGGAGGTCCCCACATCTATCTCAATTTCTTGGTAAGTAGAGACTTTCAGGAGACATCCCTGTTGGGCTAGTGTCCAGTTATAAATGAGTATATATCATGTGAGTCTTTCTAAATCTGGGCTAACTCACTCCGTATGAGCATTTCTAGTTCCATCCAATTGCCCACAAATTTGAGGATTTCCATGTTCTTAATAGTTGAGTAGTATTCCATAGTGTAAATGTACCACAAGTATTTTATCCATTCTTTGACTGAGGGGCATTTAGGTTGTTTCCATATTCTGGCTATTATAAATAAGGCTGCTATGAACATGGCTAAACATATGTCCTTGTGTGGTGGAGGACATTCTGGGTATATTCCAGGGAGTGAAATAGCTGGGTCTTGAGGAAGCCCTATTACCTGTATTCTGAGAAAGTGCCAAATTGACTTCCAAAGTGGTTGTACAAGGAATGTACCCCTTGCTCCACATATTCCCCAGCATGTGTTGTCACTAGAGTTTTTTATCTTGGCTATTCTTATGGATGTAAGATGGAATCTCAGAGTTGTTTTGATTTGCATTTCTCTGATGACTAAAGACGTTGAGCATTTCTTTAAGTGTTTCTCAGACATTTGATATTCTTCTGTTGAGAATTCTCTGTTTAGTTCTGAGCCCTAGTTCTTAATTGGGTTATTTGGTTTGGTGGTGTTTAATTTCTTGAGCTGCTTGTATGTTTTTGGATATTAGACCTTTGTCAGATACAGAGTTGGTGAAGATCTTTTCCCAGTCTGTGGGCTGCCACTTTGTTCTTTTGATGGTGTCTTCTGCCTTACAGAAGCTTCGCAGCCTCATGAGGTCCCATTTATTAATTGCCTTAAAGCCTGCCCTGCTGGAGTTCTGTTCAGGAAGTTGTCTCCTGTGCAAATAAGTGCTGGGCTCTTCTCCACGTTTTTTGTTTAACAGATTTAGTGTCGCCTGTTTTATATTGGGGTCTTTAATCCACTTGGACTTGAGTGTTGTGCATAGTGATAAATACAGGGCTATTTGTAGTTTTCTACATGTAGACATCCAGTTAGACCAGCACCATTTGCTGAAGATAATATCCTTTTTCCATTGAGTAGAATTGCCTTCTTTGTCAAAAATTAAGTGTCCATATGTGTGTGGATTTATTTCTGCATCTGTGATTCAATTCCATGGATCAGCTGGCCTATTGCTTTGCCAGTACCATGCTGTTTTAATTCCTGTTGTTCTATAGTACAGCTTGAGATCAGGTATGGTGATTTCTCTGGAGACTATTTTATTGTACAGGGTTCTTTTAGCTATTCTAGGTTTTTTTGTTTTTCCATATGAAGTTGAGACTTCATCTTTCAATGTCTTTAAATTCTTATGTAGGTATTTTGATTGGGATTGCATTGAATCTATAAATTGTTTGTAGTGGGGTGGCCATTTCCACTATGTTAATTCTCCTGATCCAGGAAAAAGGGAGATCTTTCCATCTTCTGATGTCATCTTCAATCTCCTTGTTCAGAGATTTGAAGTTTTTTTGAAAAAAGTCTTTCACGTGCTTGGTTAGGGTTATTCCTAGAAATTTTATATTGCTTGCAATTATTAATTTATGTTCCCAAAGCCCACTTGAAAACTGAAAGAGACATTCCTTAGAAGGTATTTTCAGACACTTAAAGTATTCAAGAGTCAAATTTTAATATGGATAAATAATAAAATATCTAAACACATGGAAATTCACTAAAATTCTGATGCATTGTTCTTGGCAGGTCAGAATGATTATTATTTAAGAGCTTATGCTAATTTTAATCTTAAAATACTCTCATTGTTTTGCCATGTTTTGTCTACTATTTCGTTATTTAAACTAACTTTACTTGTTTGTATTTACTGTCTCAAAATCAAATACAAAATGTGAAAGAATCATGACATAGAAACATAGAACATTGGTAAATATTGAAATTAATCATTTTCCCTCAAGAACATAAATAAAAAACCCACATGTTATGAAGATAATTTTTATGTTTTCAATTAAGCAGAATAATTAGAAATTTAACATCAGATTATAGTTTTCATGTTTAATATTACATATTTTCTGGGCTTAATGTTCTAATGTTAAATATGAAAAATCTTCCAGGAACAGAGAGGATTACAAACTCAAGGAACAAGCAGTGAATATTTGTCTATATTTCAACTGAACCCATTACTTTCTTTCTCTCTGCTTACATATTTCATTATTTGTCTTTTCTACAAGTTTTTAAATCTGTCTTGTACAATGAAAATTTTTGTAGTGCTAAATCATAAGTATTCTTCAGTATTATGCAACACTATAATTAAAATCAGCTATATACAGTTCAATTGTACTTCAACCTGTTTTCATATTTAGATTTATTTCACCTACTATATCATTATTCATATTTCCTTGATAATTAGAAATCTCTCTACCCCTTTTTTTGTTTTGTTTTGTTTTTTCTCTCGCTACCTCTTTTTATCCATCTATAATCTATCTATTGAAACTTACACACACACACAAATACACACATATAGTCATATTAATATGATAAACTTTAAGAAATTAAATAAATTGACCAAAGAAAATTTCCCACAGATTCTCTTAATCATATTATAGGATGATGCTATAAGCATGTCATATAAAATAATACAAGTACATATTTCCTATAATAAAAGCTTCAGGTCTGCACAGAGCAAAGGCATGATTACATCAGGCATCCTAATGTTCCTTGCTTTGTGCTTTCTCCTTCCCAGCTTGCAGGCTGTGATGTCATAATGACATATTTCATGACTTTATAAAACTTCCAGTAACAAATGAGACAATGTGTTCTTCATGCCCATGAGAAGGCACATCATAATTTAAAAGTCATATAACCATACCTAAACTAAAAACATTTATCAGAGAGAAACATATAAATTGTTAATGACCATAATAACATAAAACAAAATTATAATTTTTATATGTTCCACATGCCATTCCCTCTTAACTTCTCTTAAACAACATATCAGTTCTTCTAAACAACCTAAACATTTGTATGTGTTTATACAACCGTAGCAACTATTTTATCATATTTTACAATATATTAAACATATATCATTTACTACTATATGCCTTTCCTTTCTTAGAATGAAAACAATACCTAAAAGAATTTGCATATATAGAAACATCTTTCTTTATTACTTAATCTGATGCATGACATTAGAAAAACATATTTTTGAAATGGAAAGGATAAAATAAAATGAATAAATGAAAAGAGAATAAAGAATAAGAGAGAAATCAGGAAAAAGGTAAAAGAAGAGTAAGGAGATAGCAAAAGACAAAATGAAAAGAAAGAAGAAAGGAATGAAGGAAAGAGGGAGTGAGTAAAGGAACGACAGAGGAAGGGAATATGAGAAAGAGGATATGGATGAGAGGAGAAAATAAACACTAAAAGAAAAAGAGGTGTCAGCTATTAGGGATGGGTTTTATGACATTAGAACTTATTCTATGGACCTGTACCATGAACTTCTCAGATTAAGTCTGTCAACAATTATTAACTACAAGCCACAACAATTTATAGCAATATTTAAATCAGTTATAGAAATCTGAGAATCTATATGTGTGCTTCTGGTCATTGCCCTCCCTTGAGGGATGAGGCAGACTTCAGACCTTTAGTTTTGCTGAAATCTTGAGAAGAAAATTCTTCCAAGTTTACTCATGCACTTTTTTGACAATCTTTCTATTTCTTGCCATGACAACTTTACCACAGGATTGCTTATAATATGACAAGTGGATCCCACTAAGTATGTAATCAGAGAAAAGATAAAAACAAGGAGAAAGCCACAGTGATTGTTATACTCTAGTTTCAGAATTGATGAACTATCATATCTGCCATATTTTACAATTGGTACAGAAAAATCATGTATAATATCATAGACCAATATCTGAAGTAGTGGCTGTCATGGCAAAAAAAAATCTTTGGAAACAATACCAGAGGCTAAAAAAATGTAATTCATTCTCCCCCTTGGGATGAGCCTTCCCAGTCAACATTTCCAATTACAACAATAAATGAATTTCATTATTCCAAAAGCTCAATGTCTAGAATCTGGTCACTTAATTCAGAGCTAAATAAAATGTAATTTATTTGAAGGATTCAGCTTATTACTCTAGGAACTAGAGAGATAGCATACACATGCCCCACACAAAATTAGGTTTAAGATTATTTTCAAGAACATATCCATCTCAAAGGATAGAAGTCAGGAGAAAAAGGAATATCATTCAACCATTGAACTTTTCTGTTTTATTTTTCTTAATTACAATTGTATGCATTTGTATGCATGATATATATGTATGGACGTATAGTGCCAGGATGCATGCAGAGGTCAGAGAATAATTATCTGGAGTAGGTTTTCTCCATCATTCTTACATGGATACTGTAGAAAGAAATCAGAGTCATCATTCTGTGTGCCAAGTAAGTGAACCCACTGTGCTGTGTCATGTCACCTGCCACAAGGCTTATTATAAATACACATAAACATTTTGGTTATCAAATGTGTACCCATCAGGTATCCTCTGTAGGCAGCAGAGAGGACTTTGTGTTCACAGAGAGGACTAGGTGAACCAGAAATATTAAACCCACAGATATTTTCCTTCACAGGAAGGGATACATAACCAGTTATCTGACCAGAATGCTGAGAGTAGACATGGTTAATTGCCTGGTGCCATTAAACTATCTATGTAAGACTACATGAATCCTCCCCAGACCCTTATCACAAGCTTGGTTTTCTCAGTCAGTTTATAGAACCTATTTTTTGACAGATGGTGTCACGTGTACAGTATACAGTTTCTGTGTTATTATTATGTCCAACCTTTATTTAACTTATAAAAATACTTAACATCAAGAAACAAAGTAACTCAGATAAGAATATTATATCATAGACTTGAGAAATTTATTTACTTTTTATTGAGATTAATATTATCTTCTATACTCACATTGCATGTATATTTCATCAAATAATATAAATGTATAATTCTTTTTGTTTTATATATTTACATTATTTGATGAAATACCCATTCAATGTGAGTATAGAAGATAATATTAATCTCAATAAAAAGTAAATCAGTGTTAGAAATTCAAAAATATTTTCATTATATTTGTTCGTTTGGTTGTTTTGTTCGTTTGGTGGTTTTTTGAGACAGGTTTCTCTGTCTAACAGTCCTGGCTATCCTGGACTTATTTTGGTAGACCAGGCTGGCCTCAAATTCACAGTGATCCTCTTGCCTCTGCCTCCCGAGTGCTGGAATTAAAGGTGTGCACTACCATGCCTGGCACTTATTATATTTGTACTTTTTAATGGAATTGTTTATTTAAAAGAAACAAAGCTTAATTGCTAATTAGCACTCAGACCTGGTATTGATTCAAATATTTACATATGGCAAGGTTTATTAACTTTAAACAAAACACAAGTGATGAGATTTCAAGAATACAATGAGGGAAAGAATTACACATAGATTCTGACTTAAATGGCAGGTTTACTGTTGAAATTGCAAACTTTACTTGGACAGCACTATAAATTTACATTACTTCTAATATGAAATCGTGTTTCTTAATGTCTATAAAAGTAATACAATTGTTCAGGAACTTATATACATTTAAGTATAAATACCAAGCAGATGGTTGTATTTCGTATTATGGCCTTAAACAAACCAATAGAGAAAGTGAGCTTTCTAAACGTTTCTAGCAATAGCAAAATAATATCTACATTTTACTATACAAGTTACTATTAACACTGAGTACAGAAAAAGTCAAACATGAGAATTCCATGTTCACCCAAGAAATCAATAAGACTTGGTCACAAAAATAAATGTTTTGATGAGAATACGTGATGTTTTATTTGTTCTTATCCTGTTAGAAAAGCAAAATAAAACTGTTCATGTGCCCATTGTGACAGTTTACACATTACAACCTTTATGAACATGAAACACATGAAAAAAAATGTTAAACTAATCAAATTCACTGCATACAAGGTAATATTAATTGTTTGAGGCACAGGGATGAGAATCAACAGAAAAAGATTATATAAAATGGTTGCTTTTTGTCACATAGCCAATATCTGAAAAGGTCTCCAAAAGTTTTGACTGTAGGCAAGTCTCTGGGGAATTATTCTTGATCCATGATTGGTGCCTCCTCTTGATAGAAGATGATGAACCATAAACTAAATTAGCCTGTGCAAGCCTATGAACAGATGTCTTCCATTACATCTTCAAATTTTGCCTGCAGATTATTGTCCTGCTTCAGTCTCTGCCTTTACTTCCTTCATTTATGGCCTGTGGACTGAGAGTTACAAACTGAAATGAATACTTCTGCAACCAAATATTTGGTCTTGCTGTTTTAGTACAGACATAGAAATCCTAAGACGGGGCTGAAGAGATGGCACAGAGGTTTGCAGCACTGGTTGGTCTTCCAGTTGTCCAAAGTTCAATTCCCAGCAACCACACTTTGGCTCACAACCATTTCCAATGACATCTAGTGGCCTTTATGGCCTACAGCTGTAACATGCAAGCAGAACACTGTATGTATAATAAATGAATAAATAAAAAAAGAAACAGCCCAGAAATGTAAAACAAAACAAAACAAACAAACAAACACCCTAAGGTAATTGGCAATAAATAATCAAAATAAATTAAGAATCTTCAAAGTTTCATGCTCTTTGAATTCAAAGGGAAAAATAGTAGTAAGGACATAGGAGAAGTTCTTACTTTCAGAAAAATGTTACACTATCATATAGGTTAAAGTAATGTTTTCTTCAAGTGTTGAACATATTCATATAAAATGAAAATTTGAAGAAGATTATTATGTATGTTATAGTTTATTTAAAAAGATAATTTTGTGTTATTTGCTAACTGAACATGAATTTTCCCATGGAAATATCCAAAACTATATATAATGATAATATAACACTGTGGAATTTTGAAAGTTAATTCAAAATAAATAGATATAATAGAATAATCTCCACTGCTCTGAAACATATTTATAGCCTCAAAACATTGTACTAACTTATACATGTCAAGTTCCAGAAGTTATTAAGTATTATAGAGTAGAAGTAATAGAAACAAGGAAAGCATAACTCTATTGTGGTGAAACAAGCACTGTCAGATTTAAGTCACTAGCACATGACATGCCTTCTAGGAGAATACCATTCAATAGAGAGTCATACCATGACATTAACTAAGAAGGACCCTTTGACTATCTTTCTCAATAAGGTCCTTATGAAACTGTCAGGGAAAGAACATTCATAAAACAGCATTTTATTCTGGGCTTCATGTAGCCATGTAGGACTCCCAGTATGGGAGGGGACATCACCTCACCTATAAAACCCTAATCCCAAAATTTTCTTTGCCTTCAAGAAGTACGGAGATTTCAAAACTCTGAAGAAGGAGATGGAAGATGACATGAGAAGATGGAAAGATCTTCCTTGCTCATGGTTAGGGAGAATTAACATAGTAAAAATGGCCATCCTACCAAAAGCAATCTACAGAATCAATGCAATCCCTATCAAAATACCTACACAATTTTTTAAAGATATTGAAAGTTCAATTCTGAACTTCATATGGAAAAACAAAAAACCCAGAATGGCCAAAACGATCTTCTACAATAAAAGGTGCTGTGGAGGAATTTCCATACCTGATTTCAAATTGTACTATAAAGCAATTGTTATTAAAACAGCAAGGTACTGGCACAGCAAGAGGCTGGTTGACCAGTGGAATCGAATTGAAGACCCAGATATGAATCCACACACATATGGTCACTTGATTTTTGACAAAGAAGCCAAATCCATTCAATGGAAAAAGGATAGCATCTTCAACAAATGGTGCTGGTCTAACTGGATGTCTATGTGTAAAAAAATGCAACTGGACCCATATTTGTCACCTTGCACAAAACTCAAATCCAAGTGAATTAAAGACCTCAACATAAAACCAGAGACATTAAGTCACTTAGAAGAAAAAGTGGGGAAGAGCCTGGAACATATTGGCACAGGAGACAACTTCCTGAACAGAACACCAACAGCCCAGGCCTTAATGTCAACAATTAATAAATGGGACCTCATGAGGCTGAGAAGCTTCTGTAAGGCTGGAGACACTGTCAAGAGAACAAAGCAACAGCCTACAGACTGGGAAAAGATCTTCACCAACCCTACATCTGACAAAGGTCTAATATCCAAAATATATAAAGAACTCAAGAAATTAAACACCACCAAACCAAATAACCCAATTGAGAAATGGGGCTTGGAACTAAAACAGAGAATTCTCAACAGAAGAATATCAAATGGCTGAGAAACACTTAAAGAAATGCTCAACCTCCTTAGTCATCAGGGAAATGCAAATCAAAACAACTCTGAGATTCCATCTTACACCCATCAGAATGCTAAGATCAAAAACTCAAGCGACACCACATGCTGGAGAGGATGTGGGGAGAGAGGAACACTCCTTCATTGCTGGTGGGAATGCAAACTAGTACAACCACTTTGGAAATCTATCTGATGCTATCTCAGAAAACTTGGAATAGGGCTTCCTCAAGACCCAGCTATTCCACTCCTTGGAATATACCCAGAAGATGCGCCAGGACACAACAAGAACATTTGCTCAACCATGTTCGTAGCAGCCTTATTCATAATAGCCAGATCATGGAAAAAGCCTAAATGTCCCTCAGTAGAAGAATGGATAAAGAAACTGTGGTACATATACACTATGGAATACTACTCAGCTACTAAAAACAAAGAATTCCTGAAATTTGTGGACAAATGGATTGAGCTAGAGATGATCATAATGAGTGAGTTAACCCAGAAGCAGAAAGACTCAAATGGTATATACTCACTTATATCTGCATACTAGCCCAATGGACATGTCCCACGAAAGCCTTCCTTTACCAGGAAACTGGGACCGAGGGGAGGACATCCTATTGGGACTCTAGATGAGAGAACAATGGGAGAATAGCAATGTAGAAGGATCCAGTGGGTCCTAGAAACCTACAAGTAGAACATTATGAGAGGCAGATTTGGGTCAAGGGGTCCCGCTCAAACTAAGGCACTAGCCAAGGACAATACAGGCGACAAAATTTAAACACCTACCCTGATCTAGCCCATGGACAGAACAGTCTCCACTCTTGAGTGGAGAGAGGGATTTGACTTTCTCAAGTACTCTGGTGCCTCACATTTGACTATGTCCCCTGGCGGGGGAGACCTAGTGGCACTCAGAGGAAGGACAGCAGGTCACCGAGAAGAGACTTGATACCCTATGAGCATATACAGAGGGAGGTAATCCCTCTGAGGAACAGTCATAGGGGAGGGGAATAAGGGGAAAATGGGAGGGAAGGGAGAATGGGAGGATACAAGGGCTGGGATAACCATAAAGATGTAACAAGAATAAATTAATAAAAAATAAAAATAAAAATAAAAATAAAAATGAAAATAAAGAAGTACAGAGGTAAAAGTGGAGATGAGCTTGCAAGACTGTAAAACTATAACTGGCCCAACTTGTGATCTAGCCCAAGGAGAAAGCCAACCCCTGTCTCTATTAATGTTACTCTGCTATGCTTGCAGAAGGAGCCTAGCACAACCATCTTCTGAGAGACTTCATCCAACAGCTGATGAAAAAAGATGCAGAGACCCACAGTAAGTTTGGTGGAAGAGTAAGAAGAAGGACAGAAGAAGCCAGAGCCCAAGAAGATCTACATAGTAAAGCAACCTGGGCCTATGGGAGCTCGCAGACACTAAACTACCAACCAAAGAATATGCATGAACTAGACCTAGACACCCTACATATATGTAGCAGATGTGCAGTTTTGTAATCATGTGGGTTCCCTAACAATGGGAGTAGAGGCTCTCTCTGTCTCTGCTGCCTGCCACTGGATCCATTTCCTATAGCTGGGCTGCCTTGTCAAGCCACAATGGGAGAAGATGCATTTAATCCTGCTGAGACTTGAGGTGCCAAGGTGTATTGATACATTTTGGGGGCCTCCCTGTCTCTGAGAAGAAGGAAAGATTGGATGGAAGGATGGAGCCTTGAGGATGGGACTGGGGATAAAGGAAGGAGAAAGCTGGGATCTCTCTGTAAATTTATTAAATTAAAAAAATATAAAAATGTACTATGTAGGAGAAATCTAGATAATAGAATCAAATATCATGTAGATTTTTCTGCTTAAAATTTCAGTTTTTATTCTTTGTGAACTTTTAATTTTTCTGTGAAAAAAATTATAGAAAACTTCTATACCTTCTACATCATTTTCAAAGTATTTATTGTCCACGGCAACCTTATCATTTAAGAATATTACAAGTGGATCCAAGATGGAAGCACTGAACACATACCAAGTTTGATCAGCAGGACAGAAGTGACTGCACAGCTGCCTATGTCAGAACTGAGAAGTACAAAACACCAGTGCTGGTGATTCCCACATGAAAGGGCTCCACACTGTGTGGAGCATGGTTGAGTCACACCTCAGGCTACCTGGCTAATCCACAGAAATTCTCTGGGACCCTGCAGGCACAGAAATTGGCTCAAAGGACTAGCCTCAAGCCTGGTGGGGTGCACAGAATATGAGCTCTGGTATCAGATAGAGCTTTGGGCTACAAAAAACACCAGTGTCTGGGTCCTCTAGACCCAGAGAACTAGCATCTGGAATAAAAGTGGATTTGGCCTTAGGTCACTCAGACCATCCCCAGAAAGTTCGAGGGCCCATGAAGGTATAGGCATGGGCTCAAAGGACTAGCCTCAAACCTGGCGAGGCATGCAGGTTCTGATCTCTGGGTCTCAAAGGGATCTGTGAACCAGAAAAAAACCAATGTCTGAGTCTCCCTGTCAAGTGGGGATACTACTAGGTGGAACACAGGTAGATCTGACCTCAGGTCACCTAGCTGGTCCAAGGAAAGTTCACAGGTCTTATCTCAGGTCACCTGCCTGATCCACATGAAGAGTTTCTTGATCCCCACAGGTGAGGGGTCTCAAACTATAGCAACTCACCTACAAGCTGCTCTCCACAGCCAGTGAAGGAGAGCAGAAACTACAACCCAAGGCCAGTGACAGCAAGATAGCTAAAGGCTTGCACAAAAACACAAAAAAATAAAAGCCAAAATAATACAGCATCTCCAGAACTCAGTTATCCCAAAATAATCAGCCCTAGAAATTCTAACACATATGAGACACAAGAAAATGACCTCAAATATTTCCCAATGAAGATGTTAGTGGAAGAAACAAATAAAATCCATAAACAAATACAGGAAGATAGAGCCAAATAGATTGAAGCACTTAGAGAGTCCATGACAGAGGCATAAAGACAGAAAATGAAGAAATTACTCAAAGAAATTCAGGAAAATGCAAACAATTAAGTGAAGGAAATCAATAAAATGGTTCAGCATCTGACGATGAAAATGGAACCAATAATAAGAGCACAAACTGAGAAAAGCCTGGAATGAAGGAACTTAGAGTAGAAAACAGAAACTGCAGAGGTACGCATCTCCAACAGAATACAAGAGATTGAGGGAAAGAATCTCAAGTATAGAAGATACAATGGAAGAATTGGATGCAACCATCAAAGAAAATGTTATATATAAAAAATTCCTGACACAAAGCATTCAAGAAATCAAAGACAACATGAAAAGACAAAACTTAATTGTAATAGGAATTGAGGAAAGAAAAGATGATATTTTCAAAAAAATCATAGAAGAAAATCCCCCAGTATAAAAATGGAGAAGCCTATAAACAAACAAAGGGTCTATAGAACACCAAATAGAGTAGAACAGAAAAGAAAAACCTCCTGCCACATAATGATCAAAACATTAATTATATAGAACAAATGAAAAATACTAAAAGGAGCAAGGGAAAAAGGCCATGTACAATACAATGGCAAACCAATCAAAATCAGACCCAATTTTTCAGCAGAGACCATAAAAGCCAGAAAGACCTGGGCAGATGTCTAACAAACCCTGAGAGACCACAGATGCCAACCAGACAACTATACCCAGCAAAACTTTAAAAAACCATAAATGGATAAAAAAGATATTTCATGGCATAAAGAAATTCAAACAGTACCTACCACAAAGGCAGCCCTACATAAAATATCACAAGGAAAACGCCAAATTCATGGAGGCTAAGTACATCAAGGAAAACACAGGAAATAGATAAATTCACTTTGACAAAAAAAAAATTAGCCTAGTACATAAACACAGTATCTCAACCAACACCACAATAAAAAGAGGACATATATGTTGGGCTAATATCCACTTATAAGTGAGTATATACCACATATGTCTTTCTCAATCTGTGTTACCTAATTCAAGATGATCATTTCTAGTTACATCCATTTGCCTGTAAATTTCAAGACTTCCTTGTTTTTAATAGCTGAGTAGTATTCACTTGTGTAAATGGACCACTGTATATTTATCCCTTCTTAGGTTGAGGGATATCTATGTTGTCAGCGACAAACCAAGACAGATGCTGGGATTTTCTGAAGGACTCCGGGTGGATTGCTGAGAATAGTATGGAAGAATGGGAGCATGGCAGGGCCCACAAGGTTCATGAGCTCCACAAGGAGACCATCAAAGCTGGTGGATCTGGATTGAGGGGTACCTGCACAACTGCTGCACCAACCAAAGACAGTGAAAACAGTAACATAGACACCCTGTTCAGATCTAGCCAAGAAACTTCTCATTCTCCTCAGTTGTGGGGAGAGCAGAGAGTGTCTCTGGCATGAACTCTGGTGCCCCCATATTTGATTACTTCCCATTGGCCAGGAGGCTTGGTGGCACGCAGAGGAAGGGGAAGCAAGGTGTCTAGATGAGACCTGATAGACTGTGGTCATATTGTAGTGGAGGAGATCCCCTTTTGTCAGAAGTCTAAGGGAGGGAAATAGGGCAGAAGTGGGAGAAAGAAATCGAATGAAAGTTACAAGAGAGAGGATGATGTTCTGAATGTAATTTGAATAAATTATAAGAAATATAAATAGGTAAATAAACAAACTGACCTAACAGTCATTGGTCATTAATCTCTACCAATATCTGTGGTCTCAACTGTTCAATAAAGAGACACAGATTAACAGAATGGATGAGTAGACAGCACCCAACAGTCTGCTACATACAAGTAACACATCTCAGCCTACAAAGATAAACATTACTTGAGAGTAAAAGGCTATAAGAAGATCTTCCAAGCAAATGGACAGAGGAAGCAAGCTGGAGTAGCCATTTTAATATCTAATTAAGTTGGCTTTCCACAAGAATTAATCAAAAGAGATGAGGAAGAACACTTCATATTCATCAAAGGAAAATACAACCATGATGACAACACAAATCTGAACGTCTATGCTTCAAATACAAGGGTGCCCACATTTGTAAAAAGAAACATTAATAAAGCTTAAGCCACACATTGATCCCAGCACAATAATAGTCGGAGACTTCAACACTCTCCTCTGTCCAAATGATAGGTCAAGAAAACAGAAGCTAAACTAAGAAATAATGACACTAACTGATATCATGAATCAAATGGACCTAACATCTATGTACAGAACTTTTCACTCAAACACAAAAGATGATACCTTCTTCTGAGTACCTCACACAATCTTCACCAAAATTGATCATATAGTAGGTCATGAAGCAAGCCTCACCAGATGTAAGAAGATTTAAGGAATACCTTGTATCCTATCAGACCACAATGGACTAAAGCTGGACTTCAACAACGAGATACAGAAATAAACAGAATTCTCAACAGAGGAACATTGAATGGTCAGGAAACAGGAAGAAATGCTCAAGGTCCATAGTTACCAGGGAAATGCAATTCAAAATGACTCTGAGATTCAGTCTTACACTTACCAGGATGGCTAACGATCAAAAACTCAAATAACAGTATATGCTGGCAAGGGTGTAGAGAAAGAGGAACATTCCTACATTGATAGTGGAAGTACACACTTGTACAACTACTTTGAAAATCATTCTGGTGCTTTCTCAGAAAACTGGCAATAGTGCTACCTCAACACCAACTATACTATTCCTGGGCATATACCCAAAAGATGTTCCAACATACAACAAAGACATTTGCTCAACAATGCTCATGACAAACTTATTTGTCATAACTAAGAATCTGAAAACAACCTAGGTATTCCTCAATCAAAGAATGGATAAAGAAACTTTGCTACATTTAAACAATGGAATACAACTCAGCTATTAAAAAACAAGGAAATCTTGAAATTTGCAGGCAAATGGATGGAACTAGAAATGACATTCCTGAGTGAGACATCCCAGACCCAGAAAAACATGCATTGTATATACTCACTTATAAGTGGATATTAGCCCAACATAGATGTCCTCTGAGGTTTCCACCCAGCTGAGGATCGGGACAGATGCTGGAACTCACTGCTGGAATCCTGGTAGAGTGCTGAGAGTGGTATGGAAAAATGGAGGATGGAAAGACCCAGAGGATTCAGAAACCACACAAGGAGACCATCAAGGTTGGCATTTCTAGACCACTGGGTGCATACACAAACTGTTGTGCCTACCAAGGTCAATTCATGCAGTAAACCTTAACCCCCTGTTCAAATCTAGCCAATGGACAGCTCATCTTCCACGGTTGTAGGGAGAACAGAGACTACCTCTGACAGGAAGTCTGATGCCCTGGATTTGTTCAATTCCCCTTGGTGAGGTGGCCTGGATGGCACATAGAGGAAGGAGAAGCAGGTTATCCAAATGAGACTTGAAAGGCTGTGGTCATATGGTGGGGGAGGAGGTCCTGTTCTGTCATTGGTCTAGTGGAGGGGATTAGGGTGGTAAATAGGAGGGAGGGTGGGAATGGGAAGATACAAGGGAGGGGATAGCAATCCAGATGTAATATGAATACATTATAATAAATTAAAACTTAATGAAAAGAATATTCCAGTGATAACATGTTTATAATTATTTCATTAACACATTGATTAATTATATATACTTTAATATTAAATACAAATTATATATTTTTAATTCTTAAAACATCTCAACTCTTTTTTCAGAATATTTTAGATTTAACAATCTGTTGACCTTTGAAGCTACAATGTCATTCATATACATATTCATGTGTACATGTGCATAAATAGATATAGATATATGTGCACATATATAAATACATACTAAGTAATTTTACATACATTACACTAACAAATCCCAACTAAAATTAAGAGTAAGTGGCAAATATATTTTAATAAATATTGGAGTTCAATCTTCTTCCTTTGCATGGTATATAAGTACCAACAAATGGAATTTGTACTAATCATTCAGGCAACCAATTATATGCACCTGTGATATTCCATAGATTTACAAACTTCTAATCAAAAGCAATTTTTGCTGGCATTATTGAGGAAAATAATGGGACAACACAGTTTATTTTAGGTGTGTTTTTTAATAAAGAATATGAGAAGGTATCTTTGAGAGAGTGATGTCAATCATTAAATGCATGCTAGTAGAGTTGCATTGGTCCTAGAAAAATCCTTTGTTACACATGGAAGCGTCCTGATTGTGCTGCGACAAAAGAATATTAATTGACTTGATTAAAGGATGTTTTTGGATGAATAAAAATTGTGCCATATGTTAACTGAATTGATGATATTAGTTTTTGTGATATTCACTACAAACACTCTTTTTAAACATATTCTTGGCTTCCAAAGTATACACTTCCAGTAAATTGCCAATGTTGTGGTTGATTGGAGTGGGAGTATTTTTTCCAACTGTAATATTCATCAAAGAAAACTGACATAAACCAAATATATAAATATGAATGAAGGATTACAGATCTATAAATTGGTTTACTACTGCCTTTAAACAGAAGAAGAAATATAGAATCACTGAAGCATTTCACAGTAAAATAGTAGGAATTCTGAGCTAGTAGAATATATATGCATTCACACACACAGATATGTATGTACATATATATATTTTAATAATGAGTAATCAAAGTTGTCAATTGGATTTAAAAGACACAGATAAAAAAAAAAATCTATGAATTGTCTCCAGAATTGACTTGCATCTGTCTATGAACTGCAGTGGAATATGAGTGCAAGTTGTGTAGTCTGGGGACCTTGGGAGAACAACTAAAGGGAATAGAGAGAGCTTGCATAGCAAACTAGCTCCAGTCTTCCTGAGCAGGTACATATTTTACAGCCAGCTCAGCTTCCAGGCTTCAAACTGGGGGTCATAGCATTGCTTCCTCATGTTCTGAGGCTTCTTGCTTCTTTGAATAAGTAGCTACTGCTTTTTCTGTCTCTTCAGTCTGAAAACACTTCATGGGTATGGTGGTTGGAAGACAAATGGCCCCCATAGGATCCTTAGGGACCAGTGTCTCTGGACAAGGAGGTATGGCCTTTTTGGAGGAAATGAGTCACTGTGGGAATGCTTTGGGGTTCCAGTAGCACAAATATCACTCAGTGTATCTCTCTTTTCTCTGTCTTCTTATGTAGAACACTCCGATACAATGTCAGCCTTTGTGCTTCCAAACACCCCACATGGAGATAAAGGACTATACTGTAATCAGGCTCTAATTAATTATAAGTATTACCATGGTCATGGTGTCTCTTCCTAGCAACGAAACACTGACTAAGAGAGTGGAGTAACTATAAAACAGTCACTTATATAAACAAACCTAGTAAGTAATAAGTTCCCTAAGTCCCCAACACACCTATCAGATTCTGTTCTAGATAACCTTAACTAAGCCAAGTTGTCATGTCCTGTGACATATGATGAAACCACTGATCGAAGTTTTATAAAATGTAAATCACTGCATTTTAATTAAAATGTTAGAAACAATGAAGGCATAGCAATACACTACATTTAGACTATATAATTTATATTAAGTTTATTTTAATTCAAAGGGAGGACTATTTCATACTAAGAAATTATTTAATTTGGCCCGTTTTTAAAACAAATATCGTTATTTGTTTATTAGAAATATATTTTAAAATGTCATTTATGCTATTTTCAGTGGGCTAGAGCAAATACTACTTGTGATTTTTTTTCCACAGCCATGTTTTCTGATCTTAATGTTAATACTTATAAAAAATTATTGGTCAGTACAATAGAAATAATCAAGAATAAGAGATATATCTTCCCTCAGGGAAGCAACAATTTGTCTGTCATCATTCTGAAGCCTACTCTAGGCTAGGAGCAACTGGACAATGTGAGTACGTTATCCAACTTTTAATATTTTGATGCCTTAGAAACTCTGCTGAAGGACAAGTGTCATTTGGGATTCAATTGTCTAGAACAACCACATGAAATATTTCATGACTTTGATACATCAATGCATTTGGCATTTGTTCTTCACTTTGTAGACTTTGACTTTCTTCCTATTTGTTTGACCCTGCTACTGTGCTTTAAAACAACACACTTACTTCTGGAAGTAATTTGAGTATTTCCAAATTTTATGAAAAGAAATTTGAGCTTTGAACATTTGAAAGAATCTCCTGTATTATCATAATAAGGGAGACTTCATTTTACTAATCTTTCTTAATGTCTTTGTACTCTTAACATATCTCCCTTTTTCCACTCAAGTGTGGAGACTGTCCTGTCCATTGGCTAGATCTGGGTAGGGGTTTAAAGTTTACCGCCTGTATTGTCCTTGGCTGGTGCCTTAGTTTGAGTGGGACCCCTTGGCCCAAATCTGCCTCTCATAATGTTCTACTTGTAGGTTTCTAGGACCCACTGGATCCTTCTACCTTGCTATTCTCACATGGTTCTCTCACCTAGAGTCCAGAGAGACCTAGTGGCACTCAGAGGAAGGACAGCAGGTCACCTAGAAGAGACTTGATACCCTATGAGCATATACAGGGGGAGGTAATCCCTCTCAGGAACAGTGATAGGAGAGGGGAATAAGGGGAAAATGGGAGGGAGGGGAGAATGGGAGGATCCAAGGGATGGGATAACCATAGAGATGTAACAAGAATAAATTAATAAAAATAAAAATAAAAAAACATATCTCATAAATACTAGCTTCTCTATGTACTTAAAATTAGAATTTCTTTACTATAGTAGCGATTGTTGCTGTTTTACTCTATCTTCACCATGTCTTTTGAATCTTTATAAGAATAAAAAAAAAAATAAAAATTAAAAAATTTTAAAAAAATGAATCTTTATCTAAAATACAACTTGCCTAAAAGAAATAAATATTTTATTTTCAGTCATGTTTTTAAAAATACTAATCTATGCAAATCTACTTGAGAATCAAAATTATCACTAAAAATGATCCATAAAAGTTTAATTTCCTGCCTATATTCTCCTTGGCTGGTGCCTTAGTTTGAGGAGGACCCCAGGACCCAGATCTGCCTGTCATAAAGTTCTTCTTGTAGGTTTCCAGGACCTTTTGGGTCCTATTTCCCCATTCTTCCATGCTACTCTGGCCTAAAGTCTCAATAGGATGACCTCTCCTCTGACTCACTTTCCTGGTAAGTAATACTTCAAACCCCTACCAAGACCTAGCTGACGAACATGATATCCTCCACCGTTGAGTAGAGAGTGAGGTTTGACTCTCACACAAACTCTGGTGCCCCTTTTCTGACAATGTCCCCTGGATGGGGAGGCCTGACGGCACTCAGAGGAGGGATAGCAAGTTACCAAGAAGAGACACGATATCCTAAGAGCATATATAGGGGGAGGAGGTCTCCCTCAATCACAGACATAGGAGAGGGGAGAAGGGGGGAAGAGGGATGGAGGGAAGAATGGGAGGAAACAGGGGAAGGGCTAACAATCGAGATGTAATATGAATAAATTAATAAAAAAAGTTTAATTTCCTTTCTAATTTTCTTGATGCTGCTGTTCGCTGGATTATTTTACATGACCAAACCACATTTTACTAACTTCAATGCTTCTCCAACATATTTTAAGATAAATTACATATTATGTTCATCAAATTTTTCTGACTACTTTAACCCTATAACATTTCCACAAATATTACATAAGCCAGCTCTGCTTTGCATCCACCTACAGACAAGCTGCTTGGGTTTGTTTGTGAGTACAGCTACTCTACAGATAACTTTGAAGATAATTAACATCTATAGCATTGCTTTCCTCTACTCAGTAAGTTGGACTCATTTCATATATTTAGGCATTAAATTTCTAGTAATATTTTGTAGTTATTTTATAGATGATTTTCATATCCTTTAAAGATACAGATACTTACGTATCTGTAATTTAATTACATTAAATTATATAAAATATTAGATGCTCATCTCTATATAATATAAAATATTTTATTATAGTGATTCAATTGTACAGATATTAGGTTTATATATCATTGCTAATATGCATATTTAAAGGGTTTTTTATTTGATCATATTTCCCTCTAATTGATAATGTCTTTATTTGATTTTTCTAGATATTTTATACATTGTTCTATTTCTGTATTATTTCAATGATATATAAGGCTAGCTCACTGATGAATAAAAATGAATAAAAATTAAAAGAAAATAAATATATTTACTCTGGTATTAAAAGAATATTTCAGTGGCAAACGAGCCAGTGGGCAAAATATCCACATTTCTACCACAGACAGAACTGTGCCTAAAAAAGGGCAAGCTTGGATGCAGATAGAGTCAATGGCCAAACTCTGCCAAAACAGAGTAAGCAAGCCCACAACAGTTCCTGCCTCACAAATATGTCTGTAAGATATATTGGGCCAGAAGGCTGAAGAAGATGTTCTAACATAATAGAGAGTTTGGGGTGACTATTCAGGTAGAAAGCTGTCTCTGTCATTTCTTATTTGGAAAGCTACTAACCTGCACTCCCAGGATGCTCAGGTAATCAAGTTTCTTCCTTCTCAAGTCTTTGAGGGACTTGAGGGTCAGGTAGCTTAGTTTTTACAGTGAAGCTTAGTTGTTTAGGGGTTAAGATGATTTTAGGTCTACATAGAAGTGGATAATGACAAGATGTGATGGAGATTGATTTACATTCAGAATTTTAGGTGCACCAAAATAGGAAAGATGTTTTCGTCAAGGTTTTCAAATACAAATAGCCAAAATACTAAGGATGTAATATTTATATAATTCCTGATTGTGTCATGGTTATTCTTGCTATAGGTAGTGATTGTATATAAGTACAATAATATAAATATTTATGTAAAAATTAAAAAATGAAAAATAAAACCTTAGAAATGAAAGAGGTTTAAAATTAAAAAATAAACTTCCATTTAAAAAGGAAAGAAAATATACTGAAAAATAATATCTCAGTGTTTCTGTTTATTAATACTCATTGTTAAATACCCACTAAATATTCTGCTTTCATCACACACAGCTTATCCACTCATGTGCTTGACATACATTCTATTATTTAATATCAACATATCTAATAGGAGTTTTTTTTTTCTGAAAAGCTATGTTAACCAAACTCTTGGCAAGCTGAAAATACCACCAAATTAACACCCCAAGGAAGTAGAATTCTCTTCTACTTGAATCATCAAGTGTATAAATACACCTCTTCCTTGAGGCATGTGTTTAAAACCAGTTCCAAGTTTTCCTTCTGGGGAGCTGGAGAGATAACTTAGCAGTTAAGAGCACTGACTGCTCCTCCAGAGGTCCTGCTTTAAACTCCCAGCAACCACATGGTGGCTCACAACCATCTATAGTATGATCTGATGCCTTATTCTGGCCTGCAAGTGTACATGCAGGCAGAGCATTATATGCATAATAATAAATAAATAAATCTTTAAAAATAGTTTTCCTCCTGAATTCTGATTCAATTATCCCTTGTAATCATTATCACAAAAGGCTGGACAGAGGGATGGAGAGTCTTAACTAAGCAGGTAAGAGCACTGATTGCATTACCAGTAGACTTATGTTCAGTTTCCAACACCCACATGGAGCATCTTAGAACTAATTTAACTCCAGTTCTAGGTAACCTGACATTCTCTTCTGGACTCTGCCCATTCCCAATCACACATAAATACACACACACACACACACACACACACACACACACACACACACACACACACACACAAGCACACAGATATATACATAGATAGATAGATAATAGATGATAGATAGATAGATAGATAGATAGATACATATAAATAGAGAGATATATAATTAAAATTAAAATAAGTCTTAAAATAATGTAATCTCCTTGGAATTTCCCTCTCTCATTTATATATTTTACTTTCTGTTTAAGATTGAGCTTTAAGATATGAAGATAAAATTAGAGTACCTGTGACTTTCCACTTTATGAGGCTAAGAATTTCCTGTTTTCATTAAATGAATAGATATTAAATTAAGGTAAATATGTGCCTTCTTTACTCTGACATGTTATAATTATATTTAATTTTCATTTATGGGAGAAGTAGATATTGGTCAATAGGTTTTTCTTACTTAGCACATCACTCTATTAGCATGTCACTATTTTTTTCTGGAGGTTTGTAAGTTTGTTTATATTGATTTTCTAAAAATGTCAATTCTTTTAACATAATTGTAACATTGTTGTCAAAAAATAATAATGTATGAAGCTAACACAACTCTCAAAATAACAGTTATGTACAATTGTGTGTGTGTGTGTATGTGTGTGTGTAGGTGTAACAATACTGTACTTACATCATTTTAACCCAATTTTCTCCCATTTCTAACTTGCCCATGTATATCTCACTGTCTCTCAAATTATTGACCTCTTTTCTTTCATTACTATCTTATACACACATAAGCATGTATGTATGTGCACATATGTGTCTGGAATGACCTACTGAGTCCATTTATTTTTGCTGTTGCATATATGTATATAGGGATGACTATATGTGATTTACTAACCTAACATGGATCTTTTCTCTGGAGAAGACTGAATCTTCTCCTCTTGGTAGACATCAATTGTCTGTATTTCTTTTTTTAATACATTTTATTACTTTATTCATATTACATCTCAGTTGTTATCCCATCCCTTGTATCCTCCCATTCCTCCCTCTCTCCCATTTTCCACTTATTCCCCTCCCCTATGTCTGTGACTGAGGAGGACCTCCTCCCCCTATATATTCTCATAGGGTATCAAGTATCTTCTTGGTAGCCTGCTATCCTTCCTCTGAGTGCCACCAGGCCTCCTCATCCAGGGGACATGGTCAAATATGGGGCACCAGAGTTCGTGTGAAAGTCAGACCCCACTCTCCACTCAACTGTGAAGAATGTCCCATCCATTGGCTAGATCTGAGTAGGGGTTCAAAGTTTATTGAATGTATTGTCCTTGGCTGCTGCCATAGTTTGAGCAGGACCCCTAGGCCCAGATCTGCCCATCATAATATTCTTCTTGTAGGTTTCTAGGACCCTCTGGATCCTTCTATTTCTCCATTCTCACATGCTTCTCTCACCTAGAGTCCCAAGAGGATGTCCTCCCCTCTGTCCCACTCTCCTGAGCCTGTATTTCTTTACCTATGCATAGACCTTGTGGTATTTCCTCCATACACATTTCCATGTCAACTGTTATTGTTTTTGTTTAGGTCTTATTTATGCAATCACTCGTAGTTCAGTTCACTGCTCTAAGTAGAAGGCACTATTTAAGAACTGATGTTTGGTCCTCTGGCTCTTAGAAACTTCCCACATACTTTTATGCAATTATCTGAAACTTAGATGTAGAGATACTTTTGTTGATGTATCAATTGAAGTTGGACACACTATGATCAATTGTGCTCTGAATTTCAACCAGTTGTGTAATGCTCTTCAAAAGGAAGATTTGAAGAGGGGTCAGAGCTATACTTAAACATTGATATTAGGGCAGGTAATACAGATGAAGTTGGGAGGTATACTTTTTAGGACACTGGTCGTAGTAGGTACTCCTGTAGAATAGATAGCATCCACTAACCACAGGTCACTGACTAAATTTACAGTGTTAGTATGAATTCTCTATTACTGAGTGTGACTTATCCAAGTAGAGGGCTGCTGGTTACAGCAAGTGCAACTATTGAACCCTGAGTATCTCTTGCCTTGATGGTAATTGTTATGGATTAACTGCATAACCCCTGGGAAAGACAACTGATTGCTTATCTCCCTCCGCATGTTCCATAGCAGTGCTGGGTATTAGGAGTTCCAGTCCTGAGGTAGAAGTCTTGCAGGTGAGGTTAAATTTCCACCAAGCCTTGTGCGTGAGGTGTGCAGTGTCATCAGCAATATTCCTGGATTCAATGAAATACTTTTGTCTTTCAATTTTATATTTTTGATGATGCCACACTTAATTATTTTATTGAACTTTATTGTTGAATTTTATAGTACATTTAAAGTCACACTAACCAGTATAATATGTATCATTATTCTAAATATCTATCTTTATACCAATACATAATTGTCTCTTAATTCTCATCAAAGTAGCTTCCTTCCATAGGAAGGACCATAGGAATGGTCCAAAGACCATTACCCCAATCAATAACTGTTGCAAATGCTGGGTATATCTGATTGTGTGGTATCTAACACCAACTTATATATCTATAATTTAAATCCTATACTACGCTCAGAGTACATAGTAGAGGAGAGAGAAGAAACATTATAGACCCAGAAGACAAAGGTTCTGCTGCAAAATAGTACCTTATATATGACAGGGAAGCTATTTTTGAGATCTCAAAGACATTGTGGCCTAAACAAGACCTGAACAATGACAGCATAAATTGACATAGAGCTATAGACAATTAATGGCTGCTGAGGGACAAAAAAAATCAGTATTCTGAAGAAATAATGTCCCCACTGAGTAATAAAATGTCAAAACGTCAGGCACAAACACAAATAAATATTAGCAATTATATGCACACATCAGATATTTATAAATTATGTATTTATATATTGTGTATATGTACAAAAATAATTAAAGAGGAGAAGACCAGGCCACAGAGGACGAGGATACATACAGCCCAGATGTAACTTGATAGGCTGAGGTCAGATGTATGTGGAGGAGGGCTTCTCTTTCTGAGAACTAAGGGAGAGAAAGGGTATGAGGGAAGGACAGTGAGATATGGAGATGACAAGAGACTGGGCTACAATCAAGTGTAAAGTGAAAAAATTAAAAAGATCTAGCCATTGGACAGCTCATTCTCCAAGTTGCAGGGGTTGGGGCTGGAGGGTGGGAGTGGGGACCAGCTCTGACATGAATTCTGGTGCTACCTATTTGATCACTTCCCCTAGGTGGGGAAGCATGGTAGGCATACAGAGGAGGGGGAACCAGGCTATCAAGATGAGACTTGATAAGCTACAATGATATGGAGAGGGAGGAGGTCCCCTTCTGTTAGAAATCTAAGGGAGGGGAATACAGTGAAAGAGGGAAGGAGGGTGGGAATGGGATGATACAAGGAAGGTGATAACATTTGGATTGTAATCTGAATAAATTATAATAAATTAAAATTTAAAAATAAAATTGAAAATAAAAAATTACAGGAAAAAGAGGCATGGGAGGTATTGGAAGAATAAAGGGTGAAATGATGTAAATATTGTAGTCATATGTAAATGTGTCAAGCAATAAATACAAGATAGCAAAATAAAATGATATTTAAAAATAAAGAAAACATACGTGTTTTGGAATTGAGAATTTTCTAGAAGACAAAAGAAATGTCCAATGTTGTTGTAATATTTTGTAATAGAGTATCCTTACAGAGAATGAAAACTTGGCATAACTAAATACTAAAAACATCTTGTGTCATCTACATACTTTGAGAAACATTTAATTCACTGTATCTTTGAAATTTCTTATTTTCTGATTTTTTTATTAGTTCAGGTTCAGAAATTGTGAAAACAAAGTGTCTTTATCACCTCTGGCTCAAATTACTATATACCTCTGTATATTGAATTTTTATTTCATATTTTTCTTGCAGTAGTAGTAGATTCTGGATATTTTCTCAATGTCTCATGGTGTGTGTGTGTGTGTAATGTGCTGTGTTACTTGGTATTGAATTTTGTGCATTATAAATTCTATGTAAGCACTCTATGACTTAGTGATCTAGCCCAGTCAGGCCTTTGAGCTTTTCACTATCCTGCCTCTCTATTTCTAAAAGCAGAAATTATAGCCCTGAGGTATCAAGGTCAGTATTAGTTATATATTCTTTAAATAAATTATTTTTCCTGTAAAACACTAAATATTTAGTCAACTATTTAAATGATTTTTTATCACATGGTGTAAAGATCATTCAAGGAAGAACATCTCCGAAAGAAGTAGACAGGGTGCTCAGGATCATTACAGGCTCAAGTGGAATCCTCTGAAGGCTCTGGTGAAGACCAGAAGAATAAAAAGGGTTGTTGTCTGAGTGGGGGAGCAGCCACAGGTTTGTGTTTTAAGATGCAAACAAAGAACAATATTTTTGATTAGTCTTTTCTTAGCAAAAGGTTGAAACTCACATTTCTTTACAATCAGACTCAAATATAAGCACTGTCATTTATGTCTGTGTTTTCCTTATGAACTTATCAATGTGAATGTTATTGTTTGCATACCTAATATATTTACTAAATATTTTCACAGATTTGATATCTTGAGATGCCATTCTGTTGCATATTTTCTTGAATAGTTGAAATTGTTTCTATTCACCACCCATTACCCATGCTATCTGTGTGACATGTGTCTACATTGATATCTATAAATTACTTCTGAATGGTTGGTACCTTTGGATCGATTTTTCCGAAAAGCAATAAGGGTTTTTCATGTTTGTTCTTCTAGAAATGTTTCCTTATTCTGCATTTTGTGGATGATAAGATGAGTCAGCTGTGTACTGTCAGATAATGCCACACTCAAGATAGCGCTCTCTGTAACACTCATCTCTGTGAATTTTGCACTATTTTATTCAAGTGTTCTAGCTCAAAGATGAGTATTGCCACTGTATCTCTTCTTCATTGGTCTGCTGAATTCTGCTTTTCTCTACTTTTGCTAAGAAAATTACCCAGAAGGTCCTTCTCTCTGTTGATTTATTCTTCACCATTTAGCTTTTGTCTTTGACAAACTTAAATTTCTTTTATCTCTGAGGCCACTATTTGTAAAAATCTTGGCCACTAAGTATTTATAACACTGTCACCTTTATGGTTCTTTAACCAAAATGTTTTTCACATTAATTGTTTTAGCTTTCCTTTTATCTTAGCAAAGGCATTTTCCAACTCAATGCAATTGTACCATTTCAAAGAAAAGAAACTGCTCCTGTTGCATTTGGATTCCTGAATTAAATAAAAATATGGTGTTCATAAAAATGATATGCATACATTGTGACCTGTAATTCGCTATTATTTACATTAGTAATTCTGTTCTTAGTTATTACATATAAGGACATATTTTACATTTCACATTTTAGTCAAATTTAAAGTAGTAATCTAAAAAATTACATGACAATAGCTTTTCAGGCAAACCATTAGCAATGCCATCTTATAGTGAATATAACTAGTTCATACTTTAAT
Source organism: Acomys percivali (assembly GCA_907169655.1). Taxonomy (NCBI): domain Eukaryota; kingdom Metazoa; phylum Chordata; class Mammalia; order Rodentia; family Muridae; genus Acomys; species Acomys percivali. The sequence continues at coordinate 35,230,918 of OU015756.1, read as the reverse complement.
AATTAAAAAAATTTAGTTAGTGGTGGACAGATGGCATTTTTTCACTGAACCACAACAAATATGGCTTTTTCTTGGTTCACACAACCTATTTTGAACCAGTTTTATCAGCTATGCAGCATTAGAGAATTCAAGATGCAATTATTCATGATTGATAAATAACATATATTTGAATGTTATCTTCTGAAAATTAGTATAGACTACTGAATAATAAATATTTATGAATATAAAATCCACTTCAGGGATCTAAATGAAGAAGCTGTATTTTACTGACTCACTATAAAATATTCTTTCTTTCATTTTGTTTTTATTTCATATTGCTTAATTTATTTTCATAATTCTACAATGCTTCGTTTCTATTTATTAGTTTTATTAAAATTGGTATATGAAGAATTCCCATATCTGTGACAATGTGATCAGTGTAATCATGCACAGTGATATTATATCTATTAAAATAAGATTTATATTACTCTTATTAAACGAATTTAATTTGATATAATTTCTATAATTCCTCATTTTTAAACACATCAATAAAATAGTCATCAGGGAAATAAAAGTCAAAACGAGTCTGAGAGTCTATCTTACACCCATAAAAATGGCTAAGATCAAAAACTGAAATGACAACACATGTTCACAAGGATATGGAGAAAGGAAACACTCTTCCATTGTTGGTGGGAGTGCAAACTTGTACAACCACTTTGGAAACCAATCTCATGCCTTCATAGAAAAGTGGGAATAGCTCTACCTCAAAACCCAGATGTACTATTCCTGAGTATATCCACAATACTACAAGGCCACCTGTGCAACTCTGTTCATAGCAGCTTCATTCGGAGTAGCCAGAATCGGGAAACAACTTAGATGTCCTTCACCAGAAAAATGTGTAAAAAACTGTGGTACATTTACACAATGGAATACTACTCAGCTATTAAAAACAAAGAAATTATGAAATTTGCAGGCAAATGGATGGCACTAGAAAAGATCATCCTTTGTGAGCTAACTAAGACCCAGAAAGAGACACATGGTATGTAGTCACTTACAAGTAGATTTAAACCATTTAGTACAGGATAAGGATACTACAGTGGAAAAACTGAAAGAAGATAAGCAAGGAGGATGATCCCAGAGGGAATGCTTAAATATCACTCGAAAGGGGAAATAGACAGTGATAATGGCTAAAGACAGGGTACAAGGTAGAAAAGGGGGCACAGAGTTATGAAGGTGGGGATCAGATCTGGGGTTGGTGGGGCAGGAGGACAGAAAGCCTATAGAGAAAAGAAAAACTGTGGACAGGGCCATCTCTATGACATTAGTCATGTTAGGCTCCTGCGAGGATATGAGAGAGACTATAGCAGAGAGTCCTGGTAGCAAGAACCATAGAAACTGAAGAGGACACATCGCTAATTAAACAAGTCTCCTAGTAGAGGGAGCAGAACACCTACCAACTCACAAAAACTTTGACCTAATTCACCTTACCTTCAAGATGTGCAGGGATAAAAATAGAGCAGATAGCATTTTCTTCTGCCTCTGGCCCGATATATATGACAGACATATTTGTAAACAGGAACTATTGAGGACTTGATTACCCTCCTTTGGCAGAGTTTGCCTGTTAACTCTGTCTGCATCCATGCTTGCCCTTTTTAAGGCAGAATCTGTATATGGTAGAAACGAGGACATTTTGCCCAGTGGCTTGTTTGCTGTATTTGAAGCCATCTCCATAAGGGGGTTCTTTGATGCTCACCATCCTCTTTGAGTTAGGCCAGAGGCTGAAGAAGATGCTCCAACATTATAGAGAGTTTTGGGTGAGAGTTGAAGACCAGGTAGCTTAGTTTTACAGTGAAGATTAGTTGTTTAGGGGTTAAGATGTTTTTAGGTTTAGATAGATGTTTTAAGTTGATAATGACAAGATGTGATAGAGATTGATATACATTCAGAATTTTAGATGCACCAAGATCGGAAAGATGTTTTATTCAAGGCTGTAAAATACAAATAGCCAAGACACTAGGAATCTAACATCTATATAATTCCTGACTGTGTCGTGGTTCTTCGTGCTATAGGTAGTTTATTGTATATATCTGTAATATTATAAATGTGTATGTAAGAAATTTAAAAAATGTTTAAGAAAAATAGAGCAGATAGAGCAGAGATTGCAGGAATGTTCAACCAATACCTGGCCCAACCCAAGACCTACATCAAAGGAGAGAACCAAGCCCTGACACTCCTCACAACACTCTGGTATGCTTATAGACGGGAGCCTAGCAGAGTTGTCCTCTGAATAGCGCCACCCAGCAGCACATAAGCTGCTTGAAACATAAGCTAAGACTCACAGCCAAACATTAGGCCATAGGTAGAGAGTCTAATGAAAAAGTGGTGTGGAGCAGGGTTGAGGATAAAATAAACCTGGAGGTGACAGGAGCTTCACAAAAAGACCAAAACAGTCAACTAAACAGGGCCCAGGGGGGCCCAATCCACAGGGGAAGAGAACATGTTCAGTCCTCATTCAACTTGAAGAGATGGGATGGATGGGGATGAGGACTCTCTTTTTCTGTGGAATAGCGGAAGGGAGTTGAGGGAAAGTTATGGAGGATGGCATTCGGAGGTGGGGGCAATATGCAAATTAGCTTTAAAAAGAAAGTTTAATTAAAAGCACAAAATATGAAAACATGGAAAGAAAGAGTACACTTATATGAAGTGATGTTTCTACAAATATTTGACAATAATAATGCTAAACAACATATTTGCATTATGGTAAGATATACCAAATTTTGAGAAATACTAGAAATGAGAAAAATTTTGAAAAAATAGCAAACAAGTACATTAATAAGCCCAATGTTATTGTCAATAAGTATTTCAAACAACACAACTACTTCCTACCTTTCTCATGTAGTCCTATCATTAGGTTTTCTTTTAATACACTGATCCCTCATGATTTTTTCTGAAATGTATATATAATCTGAAGATAAATAAATATAAGGGTCTTTATGGGCTTTCTCAATAAAATATTAATGATAATAATATTGTATTTATTTGTTCACTATTATTTCTAATTTGTTAAGATGAGTCCGACTTACATGCAATGATTTTACTAGGTCATTTTGACAATCTGAATGCCACAGATTTTTTCCCCTTTTAGTCTAGGAAACTAAAGTTATAAGATAAATATTCATGAAGTTAAAAATCTAAAAAAAATTAAATTGAGAATAAACAAGGCTGAAGTAGAGCCAATATTTTTACATTTTGGACAATTATTCATCAAAGTACTAGGTATCTCAGGCCATGGTGAAAGCAAGTGTCCTGAGTTTCAAAAGTGATTACTAGATGTAGTATATCAGTGCTTTATGCATCATGCTGGGTCTTCATTCTTGAAGATATCTGTGAAGTAACTGTGTCCCCCTGTAGGTAAGTTGTCACTGGAGTACTGGCCAACACATTTGCATTCCATTTCAGTTCGTTTTTAGGTTCTCCTTGATCTATGGCTTCCTGGTTTATTGCAGTGCTTCCTATGCATGAAGAGGGATTCCAGTCTGTTTATATCCTTTTACATTTACATAAAATGTCTCTTCCCACATGAAAACCACAGTATCAGAGCCAACATCAGACAAAGTCAAGTTGGCCTAACAAAAGCCAGTTATTACAAACAAATACAGATGTTTGGAACTTTGTGACATAGTTCTCTTTCTATACTGTTTATTATGGCCTTTATTTATTACCAAGTCCCAAATCATACAGTGTTTGGCACCACCAGCAACTCTAGAGGAACACATTTTTGAAAAATCACTCTTCTGCATTGACTCTGGTTTGTATAAAATTTCATTCATGGTCTGATTAGTTTTAAAAATTCTTGACAGCAGTAGTTGTTTTGGAGTACTCTATACCATGCACTAATAAACTATTTCTTGAACAGTTTGTAGCTGCTTTTAAGGACAAAATCAGGAGAAATGTCTGTAGATAGCTATGCAGTTGCTCCTACAGAGAAGCAATGTGAAGATACAAAGAATAATGAGATGGTTACAAATTCAGAATATTCCAGCACTTTGATGAGTTGACTATTTCAAAATATGAACTCAAGCTTTGTCCAGGAAAGAAACATATGGGATTCTATGACATCTAAAATGAAGTTTATTGTTTCAGTTTTACAAAGATAAGTTTTTTCTCACAAGAAAAGAAGGTATATTTCTAATGTTATATCTGCCTTTAGTGAAAGACATTCCACTAGAAAAATAGAGGTCTTCAATATAATATGAACCATTAGAAGCATGAAGTTTTGAAGTGGAATATTTAAAACCATAAATTATCCTGCGAGAGAACTAATATATAAAATATATTGTTAACCTAAACAAATTAGTATCTTCATTCAGAAATGACCTTATAATATATCCCCTCTAAAATATATGATTCATAGATAACTGTAACATACCATAATGCATACCTCACCACTCATTATTTCTAAGGTTATAGTCAGATTTATGCTTTATAAAACAAGAAAGAAAACATGCAGATATGTGACAGATTAATAAGTGTAATAGCCAAGAAAGTATGTCATTTTGCATTAACAAATACCTGGAATATAAATTAGCTTATGAACATCACTAATTTAGGGGGAAGAGTAAATAAGGATTATTATGAACTATGATAAAGTATTGTACATCCATGCTCTAAATGGAAAATTTGCGTTCTGCATAGGATGAAGACTGATGGAGAGTTCTAACACAGTTACTATAAGATAGAAATACATACCCAAGGACAGTCTAACTCACTTTAATTGAAATTTTACAACTTTACAGAGTTTTACAACTTTAGACTTTTACAGAGTAAAATGTCTAAAGAGGGAAGATCTTTGAACTCTTCAATTACTTTATTATCGAAAACAAGTTGAGGCAAATCCAAAGCCCACACAAATTGATTTTACTGAGAAGGTTGAGAAGATACTCTGTTCTTTAATGTAGCAAAACATTACATATGGAAATCAAAATGTTTAAGAGTCTTTGTGTCTACTATTTTCAAGCAGAAACTTCACTATTCACATGGCAAACACTACAGAGACAAACACTGTGCACTTTGGAAATATTGACAGTGACCTGATCCACCTTATTGTCAAGTAATTGGTGTCCACCCTATACCTCCAGTTCATACTGGACTATAACTTTCAGTCAGTAATATACAAAGTGTACCATCAACAATGGGCTGAGCCCTAACCCCACTGATCACTAATGAGAAAAATGCGTCACAGTCCTGCCTACAACTGCATCTTATGGAGGTGTTTTCTTACTTGAGATTCCTTTCTCAGTTTTTCCTATATTAAGTTGACATAAACCATCCAACATAATCAAGATTCCTCATTCCTGTTACTCTTTAAGTTGTTTTTAGAGACTATAATATAAGAGTGGTATTTAGCTACTATACCTTGTCTGTTAGAAAATGTAGTTGGCTTAGAGAGTTGATTCAGTAAACATTTGTTACCAAGCCTGACATCCTAATTTCAGTACCTAATATTCATGTTATAAAATAAGAAATGACTCTCAGTAACTGCTCCCTAACTTCTGTGCATATGCCAGGCATAAGTGTAATCCCTCATTATAAAATTAATGAACAAACGTAAATAATAAATAAATACATAAATAAATAAAAAGTGGAATGAATGTTCCAGTTCACAGGACTAGAACTGTCCCCAAATGACATACCAGTCAGATTATATAAATACCACCAGATGTTGCTAAATCACAACCATGACCAGGTTATATTTAGTTTTCTCAGCTGTTGTACCCTACTCAACTCTTAGAAATATATTTGCAGACTTAACCTTTTAAGTATATTAAGCTCAAGTTAACTAATCTGTATATTTAAGAACACTTTGCATTATGACTATCTCTTTAATTTGATCACTATGTTCTGACATAACAGTTACATTACTTAGTAACCAATGTGTTGGATGCTGGATCCTATCTATTTTTGTCAGTAGGAAAAGAGTAAACTATAATATTTTCAAAAGCATTTTTGCATTATGTTACCAAACTCCTTTAGAATTATGAAACATTTAGATGCACAGAGTAAAAGAAGGGTTGGTACCAAGGACAACCTTGTTTAGTAAATTATAAACAAAATAAGTGCTTAATGAGATTACTTGAGTGTACTGACCACAGAATAACATAGCTAGGAGGTATCAATGTCTAACATAAAGCCACAATAAAACTTTGCAAAGTTATATAGGACAATATATTTTAAATTACTATGGATGACGTATTTAGTTTATGATGGTCACAATTTTCTACTCCTTTAGAAAAACCAGAAAATTATGTATGCTTATTGAAACATCAACTACAAACAAGGACAAAGAGATTTTATCTAGATAAAAAATTATATATTCTCCCCAACTATGATAATTCACAACTTTGCCTGAACTGACTTCTATTTTTTAAAATGTGGTTTTGTACATACATGTGCATATAGATATTTATATAAATAATATATTAAAATGAAAATTGTCTTTTAAAATTGAAAATAGATTCTTCTCTCATGCAATACATCCCCACCACAGTTTCGGCTACCTTGACTACACCCTCTTGCACAGATCCTCTGCACATGTGTTATGGCGGTTTCTTGTTTCTATCGGATTCCTACCAGTGGGATCTGATATATTTCTGACTCTGTTTTTCTGTCTTGGGACATTTTCCTCCTGTTGATTTGCCTATTTCTGCCTCGCTATGAGGGCTTTCACATTGTCTTACTGTATCATCTTTTGTCCTGTTTAGCTCTTGTGTCTTGGAGGCCTGCTGTTTTCTAAGAAGCAGATTGTAGAGGTGCAGATATGGAGGGGGGAAGGGAGGAAGAAGGGAGCTGGGAGGAATGGAAGGAGGAAAAATTGGCCAGGATTTTTATATTAGAGAAGAATCTATTTTCAATAAAAATTTATAAAATAGAATAATTTAAAAAAATACCCAAGATTGCTGAGTGGATTAGAAAACAACATATATAATTTTTGCTGATTTTTAAAATCATACTTCAGTGGTAAAGACAGAAACTACTATAGATGGAAAAAATTACAAAAAAAAGTGTTTTATAAAAACTGAATCAGGAAATAAATAGAGGTTGTTATAAAAACATCAGACAAAGTAAACTTCAAACTAAAATTAATAGAAAGAATAAAGAATGCCATTCATACTCATCAGGAGATACATCAAAAGGACATTATAATTGCACATATAGACAAACCAAGCTCAACTGTACCCTGTTTTGTAAAACATACGCTACTACACGCACAGTCACAGGTTAGACTAAAGATAACAATAAGAGCCTAATTCAATACCTTATTTTTACCAATAGACAGAAAAAATTGAGTTTACCCTTTTTTCATTTTAAAATAAATGTGATGCTGTGTGTGAAGTTGTATTTCTTAATTATAAAGAAAATCATCAAATATTCACTGCTTCTTTTACATAGATACTCAGTTTCTGAATGGACTAAGTTATTTCCCCCTTTTTCCAGACATTAAAATATTTTCTTATTTTGAGGGAAAAGACATCTTTATCAATATTGAAACTGAAATCTGAAAATTGCAAAAATTTCTACAAGGAGTACCCGGTACTTGAAGATGTAATCACAGTATAGACAGCTTTCCTTTAAGCATAAATATTTCCACTGATCTTTATAAACAAGCTTACAGTAAAATATCAATTCCAACAACACTTTGTATTAGACATTACACATTATAATTCAAATTTGTCATGTGTTCCTAAAGAAAGTGTTAACAACTCACCTGTTCAAACTCAGTGTTCTAAGTAATTAAGTCAGCCAAAGTAGTAAAATAAAGAAAGAAAGAAGAAAGAAAAGAAGATACAATGTTCACTGGCAAGTTAACATAGCCATCTGTCACCTTTCTTGAAGAGAAGGAAAGTGTCTGTTGTCAACATCATCTTCCCTATTGTGCCTCTACTTGAATACTACTTTTCATGAAGAAGAAAGGGGTAAAAAACGCATCCAAGTGTTTAAAGCAATGGGATTAGAGCTAATCATTTAAGCATTGTTGATATAAACACTGTTAAAATGGACAATTTAGCAAATTGTGAATAGAATAAATTTATCCTTTTCCATTCTCATATTTGTAAAAATGGACTACTTGAAAAAGTCATTTTTCAAAACAGTATATAATTCAAAGGAGTTATGATGGCCACATGCTCCTGTAGCCAAGCCTCTGTGTTGGAGGAAAAGGCCTTCATAGTAAGAAGATGTGAGTACAATATAAAAATATTTCATAAATGAAAACAAACCAACTCAAGAGGGTTTAGACATTGATTTTTAAAAAATCAAATATAAATAAATTCAAGTGATGTTAATTAACAAGCTGTTTTTAACCAATAAAATACAATTCAAGACAGTTGTGTTGATTTTCTTGCCAGCTCTGATGTGTATTTTATGTGCACAGCCTTTACTAACCCAGACATAGAGACTAGTGATTGTTTAAGGTCAAGCTGAGGACTCTACGGAAACTTTTGTTTCTCCAGTAATTATGAATCACTTCCGCCTCTGAATTCCCTAAACACTTTTGATCTTTCCCATTCACTTGCAAATTAATCATGCAAGGCAGGATAGCATTTATTTAAATCATACCACTCTAATTTAATTTGCTTGTGGTTTTTTTTTTTTTATTTTCACCAAATAGACTATTAAGCTCCCAGCTGGCAATGAGTTGTCTCTTTCTTTTGTGAAGATTATCCTATGTATCATGGTACATATTTTGTAGTGTATGATCTAGTTTCACATGGTTAACACCATGATGCACAGCACCATTATTTTTTTTTCTTGATTTACCCCAACCTGCTTTTCCTAAAAGACTTGTAGCTGTAACAAATTTTAACTAACTTTTCTCTTTAGAATATTCATAATTTCTTAATTACTGAGTCTCAATTTCTTCAGAAAAAAAGCCAAACTATCAAATTTGCTAAGGTTTTGTAACTTACGAAGAAATGTATAACTTACAAAGAAAATATTATGTAATTTTGTATTTTTTTAGCATCTCTTTTTATACCCTATATATTTTGAGGTAAAAGCTCAACTATCACCTCCCCTATCCTGTGTTCACCATTTAATATGTCCTTCATCATGCTCTGTTAGAGGCCGTTCACATAGACTTCTGTACATCACTTAACGTCCTTTGTTTATGATGTGGTTATTTTGTCTGTGTTCCCTTTGTGCTCTGATGACTTTTCTGGCAAGTACTTCATTAAATCTCTGCCATTTTACCATGTATTTGGCATATTAAAGAGTACAACTGACACTTAAAGCAGAATTCCTGAAGTTTAGGGTTTTTTTTTTTTTTTTTTTTTTTTTTAGTTTTGATTTTTGCATATATATCTATTCATTTACCTACATCTAAGGCAGTCACTGAGAATTTCAGGTTTTTTTTAAGGTAAATGTATAAAATGGTGTACTGAATCATAATAGCTATCCCTAATAGTCTTAGGCACTTGAATTCTTAGTCAGCATTTGGTAGTTTTGTTTGGAGGAGCTTAGGAGGTGTGGCCTTTTGGAGGAAACACACCATGGGTCATTAATGTGGAATTTCAGAATAAAGACTCACAACATTTCTAATTTCCGGTGCCTTTTTGCCTGCTTGAGGTTCAGTATGTAAACTCTCAAGCAGATGTTCAAGTCACCATGACTACTGCTTCCCTGCCAGGAAGGGATCTTTCCCCTCTGGAACCATAAAGCCAAATAAGCCTTTCCTTCTGTAGTTGCTTTGGTTGGACTGTTTTATCACAGCAGTAGAAAAGCAACTGAAACAGAAATTGCCACTAGAAGTCAAATACTGCCGTGAAGTGGCTGACCATGTTGTCTTTTGGAGAAGCATTGACGATATTGGAGATTTAGACTAGAAGAGTAGTTGAACACTGTAAGCAGAACTTAAGGGCCCATCCTAATAGGAGCTTAGAAGAAAGTTCTAAGGGCAATATTGACTATGGAGGCCCAGTTAAAGAGGCTTTAGAGGGGAGAAAAATTAACAATTGAGATAAAGGCTGATTTTTATATTTTGGGAGAGAATGTGGCTGCTCTTCTTTTTTTAGCAGCCTTATTCATAATCGCCAGATCATGGAAACAGCCTAAATGTCCCTCAGTAGAAGAATGGATAAAGAAACTGTGGTACATATACACTATGGAATACTACTCAGCTATTAAAAACAAGGAATTCCTGAAATTTGTGGACAAATGGATTGAGCTAGAGATGAGCATAATGAGTGAGTTAACCCAGAAGCAGAAAGACTCAAATGGTATATACTCACTTATATCTGCGTACTAGCCCAAGGGGCATGTCCCACGAATCCTTCACTTACCAGGAAACTGGGATAGAGGGGAGGACATCCTATTGGGACTCTAGATGAGAGAACCATGTGAGAATAGCAATGTAGAAGGATCCAGTGGGTCCTAGAAACCTACAAGTAGAACATTATGATAGGCAGATTTGGGACCAGGGGTCCCGCTCAAACTAAGGCACCAGCCAAGGACAATACAGGCGGTAAACTTTAAACCCCTACCCTGATCTAGCCCATGGACAGGACAGTCTCCACACTTGAGTGGAGAGTGGGATATGACTTTCTCACTTACTCTGATGCCTCACATTTGACCATGTCCCCTGAATGGGGAGAGGTGGTGGCACTCAGAGGAAGGACAGCAGGTTACCGAGAAGAGACTTGATACCCTATGAGCATATACAGGGGGAGGTAATCCCCCTCAGGAACAGACATAGGGGAGGGGAATAAGGGGAAAATGGGAGGGAGGGAAGAATGGGAGGATACAAGGGATCAGATAACCAATGAGATGTAACAAGAATAAATTAAAAAACAATAATAATGAAAGGAAAAATACTTTAATTAATTACAATAAATATATACACATATGTAGATAGTAGACATAAACACACATATCACTATATATAATATATATATATATATGTATGCATATATGACAGCTGAGCTCCTACTTTAACCCCTGTAAGGATCCAGAATATTGTTTTTCATCTTCCTTACCTTTCTTTCTCCTGGTTCATGAGCCATACAAGATATCTCAGATAATGAAATAATTATTTCTGAAAGAATCACTTAGAAGCAATGTTTTGATTTAATATCCATCAAACATTCTGGAAGAAAAAGCCCTACTCCACTATCTCTAAAGTACAATCTCCTTGTGCAATAATATTGTTGGTTTGAACTCATATGACAGATTAATTTTATTAAATGCTCAGCATTGGTGTAAATGTAAAATGATGCAGGGTCCAGTACAATGAAAATGTTAAAAATGACAAAAAGGCTTTCACCCTATTCCTCTTCCCTAGGTCTATGACAAAGGGGGACCTTCTTCACCATTATATGGTCATAGGATACCAAGTCTCATCTTGGTAGCCTGCTTATTCTTTCTTTGAGTGCTACCAGGCCTCCCCACCAAGGGGAGGTGGCCAAATATGGTGCACGAGAGCTCATGTCGGAGTCAGTCCCCCATCTCCACATAACTGTGGAGAATGGTCTGTCTATTGGCTAGATCAGAGTAGGGGTTCAATGTTTACTATTGTATTGTCCTTGCTTAGTGCAATAGTTTGAGCACAACAGGCTGGGCCCCAATCCACCCATGACGATGTTCTTCTTATAGGTTTCTAGGACCCTATGTGTCCTTCTATATCCCCATCTCCTATATTTCTCTTACCTAGAGTCTCAGTAGGATGTCCTCACATCTATCCCAATCTCCTGGTAAGTGAAGACTTTCATGCGATGTGCCTTTTGGGCTAGTGCTCAATTATAAGTGAATATATACCTTGTGAGTCTTTCTTCTTCTGGGTTAACTCACTCACTATGATCATTTCTAGTGCCATCCATTTGTCCACAAATTTCAGGATTTCCTTGTTTTTAATAGCTGAGTAGTATTCCATAGTGCAAATGTAACACAGTTTCTTTATCCATTCTGCAACTGAGGGGTATTTAGGCTGTTTCCATGATCTGGCTATTATGAATAAGGCTGCTATGAACATGGTTGGGCATATGTCTTTGTTGTGTGGTGTAGCATTTTCTGGGTATATTCCAAGGAGTGGAATACTGGGTCTAGAGGAAGCCCTATTCCCAGTTTTCTGAGAAAGTTCAGGATAGATTTCCAAAGTGGTTGTACCAGTTTCCATTCCCACCAGCAATGAAGGAGTGTTCCTCTTTCTCCACATCCTTGCCAGCATGTAGTGTCACTTGAATTTTTTATCTTAGCCATTCTGATGAATGTAAGATGAAATCTCAGTCGTTTTGATATGCATTTCTATGATGATTGAAGACATTGAGCATTTCTTTAATTGTTTCTCAGCCATTCGATATTCCTCTGTTGAGAATTCTCTATTTAGTTCTGAGTCCCATATCTCAATTGGATTATTTGGTTTGGTAGTGTTTAATTTCTTGAGTTCTTTATAAATTTTGGATATTAGACCTTTTTCAGATGTAGGGTATATAGGCTGTTGCTTTGTTCTGTTGACAGTGTCTCCTGCCTTACAGAAGCTTGTCAGCCTCTTGAGGTCCCATTTATTAATTGTTGACCTTAAGGCCCGGGGCTGTTGGTGTTCTGTTCAGGAAATTGTCTCCTGGTCTAATGTGTTCCAGGCTCTTCCTCACTTTTTCTTCTAACTGATTTAGTGTCCCTGGTTTTATGTTGAGGTCTTTAATCCACTTGGACTTGAGTTTTGTGGATAGTGATAAATATAGGGCTACCTGCATTTTTCTACATGTAGACATCCAGTTAGACTAGCACCATTTGTTGAATATGCTATCCTTTTTCTATTGAATAGATTTAGCTTCTTTGTCAAGAATCAAGTGGCCATATGTGTGCAGATTCATTTCTGGGTCTTTGATTCAATTCCATTCACCAACCAGCCTATTGCTGTGCCAGTACCATGCTGTTTTAATTACAGTGGTTCCATAGTACAGCTTGAGATCAGGTATGGAAATTCCTCCAGAGGGTCTTTCATTGTTTAGGATTGTTTTTGCTATTCTGGGTTTTTTGTTTTTCCATATGAAGTGGAGAATTGATCTTTCAACCCCTTTAAAATATTGTGTAGGTGTTTTTCATAGAGATTGCACTGAATATTTAAATTGCTTTTGGTAAGATGGCTATTTTTATTATGTTAATTCTTCCAATCCATGAACAAGGGAAATTCCTCCATCTTCTGATGTTGCCTTCAATCTCTTTCTTCAGAGATTTAAAGGTTTTTTCAAAAAAGCCTTTCACTTGCTTGGTTAGAGTTACTCCTAGATATTTTATATTGCTTGTGACTATTGTGAAGTGTGTAGTTTTCCTAATTTCTTCCTCTGCATGTTTGTCGTTTGTATATAGAAAGGATACTGACTTTTTTGAGTTAATTTTGTATCCAGTCAATTTGCTGAAGGTGTTTATCAGTGTAGGAGTTCTCTGGTAGAACTTTGGGGGTCACTTACGTATACTATCATATCATCTGCAAATAGGGATAATTTGACTTCCTCCTTTCCCATTTGGATCCCCTTTTGATGTCTTATTGCTCTGGCTAGAACTTCAAGATCTATATCGAAGAGATATGGAGAGAGTGGGCAGTGGCTGCTCTTCTGGTTATGCCCTTATAACTTGCCTGAGGCTAAATTTAAATATAATAGATGATTTAAAAGAGAAAAAGTCAAATCAGCCTAATTTTGACTCTGTACCATGGTATTAGTCATCACTGATATAAAGAATTACACTGAAAAAGAGCAAATGAGACAAAAAGAAACAAAAAATGTACAGTTTGGAGAGAAAAAAGACACTGGTATGGTAATATTATATCCAAAAGATGAAAAAGAGACTGCTAGAGAGTATTCCAATAAGAAGAGATATGATCTGTATTGCAATAAATGAAAGGATTTTCCCAGAGCAAGACACCACCCAACTAATCTTCCAAGTTCTGAAAGAGAATGTAACATTTTTTTCATCCTGGAAGTTGAGTTTAATAGAAATCTACTATTAAAGTGGCTTACCAAGCCCAGGATCCATTCCAAGCTGTTAATTAAATGTATCAATGTCATCTGTGTAATACTTGCTTTTCTCAGTCAGAGCAGAGTATGGGTACTTGGTCGAGTCTTCCATGGTTTCTTAGGCCAAGCAATGTGTAGCAGAAGAATACCGTTTTGAAGGCCAGGAAAGAGCAAGAGATCATATAAGGCCATTGTGTTAAATTGTAAAAGTGAATCCTACATTTCAATGGGGACCCCAAGATGTTCAAGATGTCAGAGCTATGTAAATGAATCAAGAAAAGTTGAATATAGAGAGTGGAAACAGATGAACAAAGAGAAGAATGTTACAGGAAGTAAAGCTAAATGGAAACTCATATATACGTTTTGACAATGGACATGAAGTTAAGGAAATTGGCAACTGCTTTGATTAGTTTCCATCTTGTTTTGGTTGAATATTTTCTCACTATCTTTCCAACTTTCCCTTTTAAATGATAATGCGTATTCTGGATCACTGTAGGTGGAAGTAAACAATTTATTTATTTATTTATTTATTTATTTATTTATTTATTTATTTTGCATCAGGTTACACTTAAGAGATCACCTTGAGTCTTAGAAGAAACTTTCAACTTAAAAATGGTGTTGGGACTATAAAATATTATATATAGCTTTGAAGTTTTTGAAGTTGTTCTAAATGTATTTTGCATTATGAAATGGCCATGAGACTTATTGAGGCAGGGAGTGGAATGTGGTGATTTAAATGAAATATGTCCCTCATAGTCTCAGGCATTTGAATACTTGGTTCCCATTAACTGGTTCTGTTTGGAGAGGCTTAGGACATTTGGCCTTGTTGGGAAAGTATGTCATGGGGAAGGACTTTGAGAGTGTAAAATCTGATATTTCTTGTGTGAACATTCTGCCTCCTGACTACAGTTAACAATGTGGAAGCTCGCAACTACCATGCCTACCACACTCCGATGATGACAGACTGTTATCTCTGTGGAACCATAACCCTAAGTAAACACTTCCCTGTACAGGTTGCCTTGGTCACAGTGTTTTTATCAATGCAATAGAAAAATCAATTAACAGGTATGGTGAGTTGTTTATTGGAATAATTTAGTATATTCTCAAATAACTTACTCATTGTAATAACCCCAAATTTGTAATTTATGGACATCTGAGAGAGTTAATCTGCATGGAAATTAAGAAAGTATGGGAATTCACCCTAAACACTAGCAACTTTCAGAACTTGCTGAGATTGGCCACTTTCTAAGGATAAAAATTGTAAAGATTCACCTTCAGAGTGATAGCACTTTATGTCTGTAAACAAACATTCCTATGTTTTAAAAGCAGGTTAGACAAATAGGTGCTTTCCTAAAAGGAGAAGAAACATATTTCCCTCTTCTGAAAAATTGGCTTTGTGACCTGTGATGAAGAGACTGAAGTTAATGTTTTATAAATTTGGTTACCAGTCAGGTTAGAGTCTCTTCTGATGGTGAGTGAGAGAAGGACAGAAAGAAGGGTGTCAGGGAATATGGAGTCTACAGGGGAAGATAACAGGAGTGAGGAAATATACCTTTGCTGTATATTAAATAAATATACAAGTAATAAAAATGTCTATCTGGCTGTTGAATCAATATGAGGTAAGTCAGGGGATATCCTGGGACTTTTGTAGTTTTCCTTTCTATAGGGTGAACATTAGTAACTGAAAACAGGAAAGAAAAATAAACACTGTGAAGTAAGTTCACACTTGAACCTAGCAAATATCAGAATGTGAGAACATACAGTAGACACTGGGAATCATCCCCACTTTTTCTTCTAAGTGACTTAGTGTCTCTGGTTTTATGTTGAGGTCTTTAATCCACTTAGACTTGAGTTTTGTGCAAGGCGACAAATATGAGTCCAGTTGCATTTTTTTACACATACACCTCCAGTTAGAACAGCACCATTTGTTGAAGATGCTTTCCTTTTTCCATTGAATGGATTTGGCTACTTTGTCAAAAATCAAGTGACCATATGTGTGTGGATTCATATCTGGGTCTTCAATTCAATTCCACTGATCAACCAGCCTGTTGCTGTGCCAGTACCATGCTGTTTTAATTACAATTGCTTTATAGTACAATTTGAAATCAGGTATGGAGATTCCTCCGGAGCACCTTTTATTGTACAAGACCGTTTTTGCTATTCTGGGTTTTTTTTTTTCCATTTGAAGTTCAGAATTGAATTTTCAGAGATACTAAGTCACTTAGAAGAAAAAGTGGGGAAGAGCCTGGAACATATTGGCACAGGAGACAACTTCCTGAACTAGAACACCAACAACCCAGGCCTTAATGTCAACAATTAATAAACGGGACCTCATGAGGCTGAGAAGCTTCTGTAAGGCTAGAGACACTGTCAAGAGAACAAAGGGACAGCCTACAGACTGGGAAAAGATCTTCACCAACCCTACATCTGACAAAGGTCTAATATCCAAAATATATAAAGAACTCAAGAAATTAAACACCACCAAACCAAATAACCCAATTGAGAAATGGGGCTTGGAACTAAACAGAGAATTCTCAACAGAAGAATATCAAATGGCTGAGAAACACTTAAAGAAATGCTCAACCTCCTTAGTCATCAGGGAAATGCAAATCAAAACAACTCTGAGATTCCATCTTACACCCATCAGAATGGCTAAGATCAAAAACTCAAGCGACACCACATGCTGGAGAGGATGTGGGGAGAGAGGAACACTCCTTCATTGCTGGTGGGATTGCAAACTAGTACAACCACTTTGGAAATCTATCTGGTGCTATCTCAGAAAACTGGGAATAGGGCTTCCTCAAGACCCAGCTATTCCACTCCTTGGAATAGACCCAGAAGATGCACCAGCACACAACAAGAACATTTGCTCAACCATGTTCATAGCAGCTTTATTCAAAATAGCCAGATCATGGAAACAGCCTAAATGTCCCTCAGTAGAAGAATGGATAAAGAAACTGTGGTACATATACACTATGGAATACTACTCAGCTATTAAAAACAAGGAATTCCTGAAGTTTGTGGATAAATGGAATCAACTAGAAATGATTATAATGAGTGAGTTAACCCAGAAGCAGAAAGACTCAAATGGTATATACTCACTTATATCTGCATACTAGCCCAAGGGGCATGTCCCATGAAAGCCTTCACTTACCAGGAAACTGGGACAGAGGGGAGGACATCCTAATGGGACTCTAGATGAGAGAACCATGAGAGAATAGCAAAGTAGAAGGATCCAGTGGGTCCTAGACCTACAAGAAGAACATTATGATAGGCAGATTTGGGTCATGGGGTCCCGCTCAAACTAAGGCACCAGCCAAGGACAATACAGGCGGTAAACTTTAAACCCCTACCCAGGTCTAGTCAATGTTCAGAACAGTCTCCACACTTGAGTGGAGAGTGGGATATGACTTTCTCACGTACTCTGGTGCCTTACATTAGACAATGTCCCCTGGAGGGGGAGACCTGGTGGCACCCAGAGGAATGACAGCAGGTCACCAAGAAGAGACTTGATACCCTATGTGCATATACAGGGGGAGGTAATCCCTCTCAGGAACAGTCATAGGGGAGGGGAATAAGGGGAAAATGGGAGGGAGGGAAGAATGGGAGGATACAAGGGATGGGATAACCATTGAGATGTAACAAGAATAAATTAATAAAATTTAAAAAGTAAAAATAAAATAAGCAGACATTTCAAGAAAGCATGTTAGAGATAACCTAAAAAAAAAAAAAAAACCTGGGAATCAAATTTCAAGTCTAATGCACACAGTGCGTATGATAGCTTCCTTTTTGATATGTATTGCTAGCAAGTCTGCCTTTAATTTTAAAGCAGTGAGGGTGTTTTGTTTTGCTTTTGTTTTATTTTCAAGCTTGCTATCACAGTTTCTAAGCAGTGTATTTTTACTCAGCCCATTTGGTCTTTCCATTCTTCTTTCCTGGTGCTTCTATTTTCCTAATTATCTCATGCTGTCTTTCCACATAGTATGATTTCACTTATGGCTTAACCTGCACAATTCTTTCCAGAGTTTGTTGATGCTACGGAATAGACTTCACTGTTTTCTATGTCCACAGTTTAACTTGAGGTCAATATGCTTATTTATGTGCATATGCAATACATTTGGGACTACAATTCTCTGGTTAATTTGTTTTCAATATGTTATACTACTCTATTTTTAAAAGACATAATTCAATGACTTCAATTACTTTCTATTCCAAAGTAGTAACTAACTGAAATTTTGCTGGATTTGCTTACAAATGTATGGCTTGAATGACTTTTAGTGTTTAAAGATTTTACACAGGTTGAACTTAAAATTAATACACTTTAAACATGTAAGTAGTCTTGTGATAATATGAAGTCAGATGAACTCCTACCACACAAGAACAATTTTTGTGATAGGTTCTGGTGTAACAGGTCACAATATTACCCAATGATATACAGAGGAAAAACTATGACTCAAAAAACCAAAAAGAAAAAGAAAAGAAAAAAAAAGGAGAGATACGCAAATTTGATATTTAAATAAAAAGCCACACAACAAATTCTTATCCAGAAACTCATTTAAGGACTCTTCTTAGCGCACTTCCTCTTCATACTGGCTACTTTAGCTTCTTGCCAGATTTTACTGTTCAGTAACAGAGTCCTCCATCTCACTGTCTCACAACTGCCTCCCTTTTCTAAATAGGAAACGTTTCTAGACAGCACTGACTTTTAGACATTTGTTCTCGTCCCCATCCCAGCATTCCCCAGGCCTGCCAGCTGAACATATGCTAAACGAGGACCTGGAGGGAAATGCAGATGCACGCTCGGGAGCCTGCATACAAGGATCTCATAACCAAGTAGGGAATTAAATTTGCAAACATGTAAGTACAAAAAGATCATGAAATCAGTCACCTCTGGCTGATTTCAGAGATTTTCAGGGGAATAACTTACAAAATACGGACATGTTATGCAATGTTGAATTAGGGACATAATCATTGAAAAGTGATCTTAATAAGTATAACTAAATATACCTCTTTGACTATGTACTATGTTCTTACCACTGTTGGAAATGATTTCAAATGATTGAATTATAAGTAACATACAGAACCATAATTCATAGTTAGTCTGGCTTTATATTAATGTAATTCCTGTGAATGGCCCCTTAATTATTATATTATATTTAAAATAATGTGTTTATTTTTATTTTCAAAAATGTTTGGTGTCTAATAAACATAGAAAACTTTTTCATTTATTTAATCCTTTGTGAGATTTTTGTTTTATTCCTTATTTTGTGACTATTTACCACTCTTCTAAATTACTTCCATTGACTAAAATATAAGTAACTTACAGGACCATAATTAAGCATCGCCCACTAATGATGAGTATGTAAAGGGTTCCTTTCTTTAGAATCTCACTTAAGAGTTCCTCTAAAACACAATGAATAGGAGAGATAACAAACACATTATGGAGGATTACATTTGGATTTAAAATAAGCCAGAGGCTTGAGTGTTAAAGTCTTGATTCTCATACCATGGTGCTACAGGGAGATGGGAAGGGTTGTAGGTGATGGAGCTTATTGGATGGTTTTAGACCATTGGAATTTCTAACATTTTTCTCTCTATCATTTTATGTCATGAGGTTAAAGATTTTGCAATATGATACAATTCTTCCCTGACATGTTGGTTCACCACAAGCCCACAGCAGCCAGACCAGTAAACCACTGGTCTGGAATCTCTGTGTCCCTGCACAAAAACAAGCTTTTTCTTGTCACATGTTGATGACAACGGGCATCCATGACAGTGATAGGAAGTCGCCTATCAATCTGTAATAAGACTGTAGAAAGAGCATACACAGGAACAAAAACATGTAAATGAACAGTGACAACTCCGAAATTGCAAAATACAAAGGCATACGCTTTTAGTAATGTCATAGACAATTTCATACTGAAAAATGAAGACACTGGTGAAGGATCTGAGAAACTCAAACTCAGTTATAAATATCTGACAGATTCTTGTGAAGAAAGACCTACAATTATAATGGAATAGGAAAGGATAGCTGGGCTCCACATGTTAAAATAATTTCAAGTACTAATGGCCTAAACTTGACAAATTTACAGAGATTATAAATAAGAAAAATGAAGGAAGATGAGGAAGAACAATGAAGAAGTGCCTAAGGACTCCTAAAACTAGAAGAGAAAAAAACATAGCAGAGATTATTGATTTAGGTAAGTTGGGGGCATTTGGGTGACCTCGCTGTGGGACTAAAAGAAAGCAGTGGGCTGTGGCAATGTTGGGATAGGCCTTTAGCTGCCCTCTTTCAGGCATCATTGCCTTGCTCTGCAATCCTTCAAATGAGCTTGAAAGTGGCCCCACACACTTTTCTCAAGGTTATGATTGTTTATATGCCTGTCATCCAGCATCCAGCTGGTGGATGGATAGCCTGGGTCCCATGTCCTGTGGGCTGGTCCAAGCGCTGCTAGCCTCTGGATGAGAACTGATGGACCTGGGAAACAAAGGTCTCAAGCAAGGGTCCGTATTTTGTTCAGGAGCAGCTAGAGCGTTTTAAGTTGAGACCTGGGCACTAGGCCAAGTTCCCAGTCTCGCTGGGGATCAATATTGAACGAGCAGCAATGACGTAGCAGGCCCCAGGCCCCAGGACTGCCAAACATGAGAGCGAGCAAGTCCCAAGCACAATAACATACCTTTGTTTATAAAATTTGCACAGTAAGGAGGGATTTTGAGGGTAAATGTGTCTGATTTGCTAGTGTTTAGAGTGGAAAGATAGTTTATCTACCTACAGAGGTACAGTATCTCATTAACAGTCAGTAACACTGGGTACTATCTCTAGCAGGAGAAAATGGCACTTAATTATCCTATGGAGAAGGGGATAATTTTTAGGTCATTTGCTGGAGGCTAGGGTGGTGTACAGCATTGGGTAATATACTTCCAGGAATTCCCTATGCTTGTGGAAGAAGCTCCTTATCAGGAAAAGATCGGGTCTATGAGACCTAAGTGAAGCTCTTTCAAGATCTGCCGTTAAGCAGATCAGGTAGACTAGGAAAGGGAGTCCATCTTCACAGGCCAAGCACAAAATGGTTCTCTAGAGAAATCAGACTTAAGCCTAACTCAGCAAAGTCCTACATATGCCCAACACCTGGTTTTCTGCCAGTCACACCATCATTCTAGAAAGCACCAGCCCTCTGTGGAATGGTTTCGAGGAGTGTCTTTGAAGGAGGCAGAATGACATTTACAGATGGAAAGTTTCAACAGTGTAAAAGTTGCACTTTGAACACATCAAAGGAATAATCAATGGGCCTTTAGCTAGAGATTTTTCAGATCTGTATAGTACAACATGCTAAACTGATTAAAAAATAAATGCATGTAAACAAATTTACAACTTTGTAAAAATATTATCTTGTTTTAATCTCAGAAAGGATATTGTTAATGAATGTAGGTAATGGGCTTTTAAAAGAGTTCTCATCCCCAATTATCTCCCATGTATTAAGAAGGTATAGCTGACTACATATATACAACACACATATACATATGTTCATTTTTAACAGCATCTGGGTACTGCAAATTGTAGCTGTCTTCAAATAATTTACTACATAGTTATTGCATATTTACCAAATAATTTTAGAATGTTGTGAATCTTACACAAATATTCCGTCCTTTCTCCTTAAAAAACAACCCTGAGATACCACTACTAAAACAGCCTGTATTTTATTTATGTTTTGACTTTTATTTATTCTTGGATGAGAAGGCGGAATTGATTTCAGAAATCACTTGTATCATTTTGTTGTTCTTTCATATTCTAAGAGTAATTTGTGTTGGTTTGAATGGGGCTGGCTCCACAGCCTCATATATTTCATTACTTGGTTCCCAGTTGGTAGAACTGTTTGTGAATGATTAGGAGGTGTGTCCTTGTTGGTGGAAGTGTACAACTGGCTTGGTGGTGGTCACTGTGATTTCAAACCCCTGCATATTCTCAGTGTCCCTCATTTGCTTGGTGATTGTAGATCAATACGTGAGCTCTTGGCTCCTGCCTGCCTTCCTGCCTGTCTGCCTACCAGCCTGTTTGTTGCAGTCCTCGTCACCATGATGGTCGATGATATTAGAATTGCATACAATGTATACTGGCCAATCTCACTACCTATACTCTTCTGTAACCACAACACCCATAAGTGTGCACTCTCTTTCATTCATGTCTGTTTCTCACATTCTTGTCCATTAATTTTGTGTCATAACCCACTCTGTGTAATCAGAGTCATCTTTTCAATTTGTGGGGTTAGAGCTATCAAGTCTGGTGGGTTTAGAATTGGATACACAAATAGAAGCAATGATTTTCCTTATCTCCTATACCATAGATAGACAATGGTTAAGAAGTAAAAGTTAGAGTGCCGTGATCACCTATCCCTCCCATGCCTAACTGAAGTAGAAGTTTCTAGTTTCTTTAAACACTCAGTTGTATCAAATGATGTTTTGCTGGAAGCTGTCTTGTAAAAGATCATGTGATGTTTTGCTGAAAGCCATCTTGTACAAGAGGAGTGGCTCTCGCAGTTGGAAAAAAAAAAATCCTCATGTGGACTCGGAGATTATAAATAGAAGTCCACAGACAATGAGAATGATTTTGCATTGCTCCACCTTTCAAAAGTTTACATCACTTTGCTAGTCTTTGCTTCTCAGAAAGAAACATTATCTGGCTGAGTCTGGCTGCTTCCCCAGACGTCTGCCGATTTGGTGGAACATTGTTGTTGCTGCTGGATAGTACCATCACTTCTGGCTATTGATTTGTGTAACTGTTTGATGCTTGCTATTGGACTGGAGTACTGGTATCTTGTACCAGATTGGAATTGGCCCAAGGAACTGCATCTAAAAATGCCTACATCCCCTGCCCTATTAACCTTTGTCCTCTCCTACTTCTGATCAGTGAGTTGGAAGGGAGGTAGAAAATATTTAAAACCCTAAGTAAAGAAAGTTTTTGAAACGTCTAAGCTACATATAACTATTGTAAAAAATCAGTCTTGTGTTTCCTCAGTGCAGGTAACCAGTGTGGTTCTGAGTTAATGAATGTATGGGGAATATCCAGTGTAGAAGATGGTATTTCACAGCCTTTTATTCTGTATTCTGGCCGCTATAAACTACCACACAACTCTTCTCCTGTTCTCTGAGCCTTCAAGATGGTGGTGGTATAAATTTCTTGTTTAAGACTGATTATACAAGCATCAATTAATCCTAGCATCTTGGACAACCACAATTTTATTCATGTATGATGCATTATTGTAATGAGAGTCTTTGATGATTAAAGTTGGGAACATATTTTGTGTTAGGTTTAACCTCATTACTTAGAAGATGCTTTGATTCTGTATCAACATATGTATGCAATAATAATAAGCTATATCCAAGTCTAGGACATCCAAGGGCCAAGGGTATTAACAAGACCTACAGTCCCTAACATGAATCCTGCCCTTCTCCAGACTATGGGTGAGGATAAGGCCTCAAATCCAACTAGAGGGAAGTTGGATATCTCCACAGTGATCATGCCAATTTATGCTAACACTCTTTTCAGTTTTATCAAGAATATCTTGTTTAGAATTTGCAAATGAAACACATTCTGCTAGTTAATTTAGATAAATAAAAGTCTATGAAAATTTCATAAACTAATAATTGCCAAGAGTTCTCATTCTTTAGAGAGTCAGTGTTTGGCTATGGGAACAAAGAAAATTAACAAAACTAATTTGCAAATACAAATGAGATTTATTAAAATAAGCCATGAAGCAATTTTACAAGAGAAAATAGTCTATTACTAGGCTTTTTTGTTGGATTTCCTAACCCAAAAAAAAAAATTTGGTAAGAGCATTAGACTAGCATTTTTAATCATCAGTACCAAGACTACAATATCTTAAAGGAGTTAGGAGATGGAAGAGAATACTTAAATTTAGGTGAAATACTTAAGACTATTTGTAGAAGCAAGGAAGTCTCAAGCAGCTATATCAGTAGATAAATAAAAAGGGAGATTATATATAGGTACATAGATAGATAGATAGATAGATAGATAGATAGATAGATAGATAGATAAGTAGGTAGGTAGAGATTCCAATGCTTGTAACAATTCTTGAAATTTGTGTCACTGGATTCCTTTGGACAACAGGAGACAGCTATATCACTGAGGTGTCTCTTTCTGCCCAGCCAATATTTCCTTCTCATGGAAGCCCAGAAAGTAGCCTTGTTAGTCTTGAGAATGTCTTGTCTCATGTTTAATCTGAGACTGCCTTTCCATCCTTACGAAAGTGTGTTGTCTCATAGAAAAGCTACACAGGATTATTTCCTAAATTCTTTACCTTATTAAGCCTACAAATATCATGCCATTAATTGCCATAAGGTTGAATACTCTAATTTAATATCTAATCTATCATAAAAAATGCACTAAAACCTTAAATGTTTTCAAAGGGGAAATATATCCATTAAATTAGTTTAGCATTGGAGCTCTAACAACTTACAGAAAAACTTACTGACTTTAAAAAAAAAGAAATTAAATTATACTTCTAGGTTCCTTCCATGGGTTAAAAGTCATGAAACCATGACTCTCACAGGACTTATACCAACCTTCCAAATATTGTAAGAGGAAATATACTTTTTTGGGGTTCTGGATTTTAGGAACTTTCTAAATACCTGTTTTCCTTTTCTATAGCACCTTTCATTTTCTATCTTAAATACTTACAGTTATTGTCTATTTTTCCTGTGGCTTTCACTTTTATGCAATTTTTAGGTAAATGATTTCTGTTAGAATGACCTATGACAGTCACTCATCCACAGGCTTCATGAAGGGCCACAGGAGTACAATTTCTTGTACTAGTGATGGAAGCTTGACCAAGTTTCCCAAATCCGGAAAGAGAGGGTATTTTACTGAATTAACACTCTGTTCTGAGTAATTATAGTAGAAATTTACTCAGATTTGTGATGCAAAATCATCTCTTACCTGTGATATTTAACTTATTCTATCTAAGATGAAATGTTATATGTGTATAAAACTGAGAATATTTGAACATATCCTACATAACTTCCTGAAATATCTTCTCTGGTTATAGAAAATCAAATATGTACAACTCTTTTTGAATCCATTTAAAATAAGTCAATTACTGGTTAATTAAAGACAATAAGAGCAAGCAATCATACAATATGTAATGTTCTGTATGTTTCATAAATATTGTTCCAAGAAACTTCTGAACATTTTAACTGAACTTAAATTCTGATTCTATGTGGTTTATTACTTATGTTAGTATGTTGTATCTATGTAAGGACATGCATGGAGATAAAATCTAATCCATTTTAACTTGGAATACACTGGAATAGGTACCATATGGATTTAGAGGTCACAGTCACTGAGGTAAAGAAAAAAAAAAGTAGGTGTTATCAACAGAAAAATAACATGAGAATGTGTCAGCAGCGATTAAGCAGGGGTATTGTATAGGGTCTGCTTAGTATGTATAAACAGAAGAAATACAGATATGTAATCAAATGAAAACAAATTAAGTACCCATAAAAAGACTCTATATAAAGTGTACAGTGTCCAGTAGAGGTGTAATGTTCATGATAAGTCACATTTCTGTCAAAAGAGGCTAAAAGAATATCTATGTCTTAGCACACAAGATATATTTACAAGAATGGTTTGTTCTCCTGACCACCATATTTGGTGGCTTCTAGGATCACAACATTTCCATGATTTTCTCACAAGTATTCTTGACTGGAGCTGGGATGTGTGATGTTAATCCTGACACTCCATGAGGTTGAATTCATGAGAACAGCCTCCCAAAGTCACTGCCAATCCCTTGGCATGTTACTTCTCTTACTGGAATTATCACATCCCTGACCACACCATGGAAACAATAGTACTATCAATGTACAGGTAGAACAAAATAGGAGAGTGTTTTTCCTATTCTCCATGATTAGAATATGTTTAAAACCCCAAAATCTTGTGCCCAGATCTTGACACACGGCACTTCAGTTAAATATTTTTCTCTACTTTCTATGGTCTTCTTTTTTTTTTTTATTTCCTTCCTTGTATTGAGACAGGAGAATAAAAAATGAGTGGTCTGCTGAAACTCAGTTTGTCTTCTCTATGACAGGCCAGGCTTTATTATTCACACACTTACCATTTATGCTGGAGGAGTTCTTCCCCGTGGAGCTCTCCCCAGGGACCCTCAGATTTCCATACAAGGAGATAACTATGAAGATTCCTCAACAACTTAACATATGTGTGTACAGGCATCTATGAATGAGAAGGGACAGTCTAACTAGATGTGAAATCTATACATATTCACAAAGCATGTCATTTTTTAGTACCAGGGTTTCACAGGCACCAATATCTCTACAAGCAGAGTACCATTTGAGTAATGACTGTAATTCACCTGAAGCTGAAACTTCAGAAAACCAGATATTAAGTTTATCTAGTGATGCTGGGAAATTTTTGATCCAATGAAAAAAAGATATTATATCCTTTTTCATCCATATATCTGGAAGGTAAATGTAAAAAAAAAAAAAAAAAAAAAAAAGATGTTCTAGCAGATAGTAGGCATATATGTATCTGCATGGAAAACAAAGAAATTAAATTTCCCCTCAATGATGTTTTGTGATCATCTTGCATCATGTATATATCTGCAGACAGACTTCCAGTTAGCTCTGTAAGGGAGAGACTTTACAAAGATTAGTTTATGTCAGTAACGCATTTCTACAAAGCCTTTTCCCACCTGCCATCATTTCTAGACTCTCTGCTGCAGAAAGCATTGTGTTCATTTAAACTGAGCAGAAAGTTTCTCTCATACACGAATTTAAAATATATAAAGTGTCAGAGATAACATCATTTTTCACTGTTCATAGATGAGAAAATATGCTTTGAAAGCATATGAGCGACTAACTCACTGTCAAGCCTTAATATTTTATCTGCCAAATTTGGACATAGCTTGTGTGATAAAAAGTTATGAAACAATCAAAGATTACTAGGGAGTATCATTTTGTTAATCATTCTTAAATCTAACAAAATATTTTATATGGCAAAGTAACATTAAAAGTTTGGGGATGACAGAGCTTTTCTTTTACATGTTTAATTTCTGGCATTTTCACTAACATGCCATTTTAAAATGTTTTTTCATAAGCAAGGAAGAAACTAGTTTTCAATCTAAAATATATTAAAATTGCTTGCATTTTTATTGAAACGTATTTTAAACGAAAATGTATTTTCTACTCTTATTTCACATTTTGTTATATGTATCATATGATATATGTCTAGTTATCTGTATTCTAAATGTTTTAAAAACAAATTAAATTGTAGATATTGGTGAAAAGGGGAAAATTATTTAATTTTATGAGTGATTTCTGTCACAGTATCTCCAGATTATAAACATGGCAGATGTTAGTAAAACTCATTTCGCAATATTGCCTGCTTCAATATGATATACTTTGTTATTTATTTGGGGAATCTATCTAGAATGAGGTACATGTGAAATAGTAAGTTTCTTCAATTTGTTAATGCAGAAATGCAAGGAAAATGAAGCAACTATGGGAAACGAATAAGTATTATTAGAAAAGAAAGTGTATAAATTGAGTAAATGTGTTCTGTTTTCATTCCATGGGCACTTTTTGTCAAATATGATTTATGATGTAATCTGGGTTGTTAGTTCAGTCTCTCATTATAGAAAAAGCGTAAACTGACATGTTATTTTATGCCTACTTTCAAGAATAATGCATTCCTTTTAATCCTGTATCCCCCAAGGCTTCATATTCACAGAGTTGGCTCCCTTATATTTTAGCCCTTTTTTTATATATTATCAGGTCATGCGTGATAAATATTGAAGTAGATGCTGAGTAAAAGCAGAGCTAAGACAAGAAGGCAGGTGGTCAGGCAAAAATAGATGGCTAGATGATAGATATCCTCAGCACACCCTTGTAGTACTGGGCCCCCATGAACATTTAGAGAAGCTAAGGCACAATACAGAAACTAATCATTCCCTCTGAATATTTCCATATTTCTATGTTTTAACACTAAATCTTCACAACCCTTAACTTTAAAGCAATTTTTAAACAAAACATCAATATCACAGATAAGGAATTTACTGTTTCTATAAAAATTTAAATGGATATGAGGTAAAGGCTATTTATCTCAACATGAGAAATGTACAACCAACAATGCAGTTAATGAGCCAGCAGTGTTCCCTGGAAAGAAAGGTATAAAATCTCACAGGATTGAAAGTTATTTGCTCACAATATTCTTTTGACCATTGAAAGTCAACTTTCTGGTATCTATTGTTGCTCATGGGACACAAGCTCAGTACACTTCACCTGTAAGCCCATCAGTGAATTGTGCCTTTGATGATTACAGGTTTTCTTTTACTAGGTTTTACTTTGAAAAATAATTACAATTTTTTATTAGTCATTTTTAGCATAAATATATATTTTTTAAATATTTTATTACATTTCTTTATTCTTTTATTTATTTATTTTGTTTTTTTGAGACAGGGTTTCTCTGTGTAGCTTTGACTGTCCTGGACTCCCTTGAGCAGACCAGGCTGGCCTCGAACTCACAGAGATCCACCTGCATCTGCCTCCCAAGTGCTGGGATTTAAGGCATGCGCCACCAAAGACCAGCCATAAATATATTCTTAAAAGCATAAGTATCCAGGTGAAATAAAATTTAGGCTCTCATTTTCAATAAAGATATATCAAGATAGAAAGACTTCCTGAAGAAACTATTAGCAATTGAATGAATCTCTGATATTGGACATGATATTTAACATGTCATGAACATAATCTCTACAGGTTTTGCAAGCCAATTTAATTAGGAGCTACATTACAATAATACAAAAAATTTTACAAGAGTACTTTGTAATTTATTTAAGCCATATAACCATCTATTACATACTTAAAATATTGAGAATATTTTAAGTTTCCCATACATGACTTCTTTTCATTCTTATTGTCAATTGTATTACTTGATGTTGAAATATATCATTACTTTTCTATAAAAGCCAATGTCCTGTATATGATAGTAACCCATTTTCAAGGATGTTAGGAATATTCTCCAGTCATGAAACAGAAGGAAAAACATTGAAAATTGTTATTTAGAATACAAACATAATTGTAATTCTTCCCCTCCTTTAAGATTAAGTATGTCTAGGCTGACTGTATCCTCTTCTTCTGTGACCTGGCAAGGCCATCCTGACAGGGGGAAGTGATCAATGAGTAGGTACCAGAGTCTATGTCAGGAGTAGTCCTTACTCCCCATACAGTGGGACCCACAAGGAGACTGTGCTGCTTACTTACTACTCTGATCTGTGGGTCTAGGTCCTCATGCATGGTCATTGGTTGGTATATGTGATAGGCTGGTGTCAGATGATATAGTAGGAGGGCTCCCCCATTTTGAGGACTAGGAAAGGGGGGAAAAGGGAGGGAGGGTAAGACTGGGAGGAGATGAGTGAGGAGGCTATAAAGTAAAGTAAAAAAATATTTTAAAAAGAGAACAAACCAAAAAAAAAAAAAAAAAAACTAAGTATGTCATAACAGTATTATAACATCAAGATGTCTTGTTATAGTTTCTGGCAAGTGAAGGAATGCCAAAAATATTGAATGAGAACCATTCACATGGAAGCTATGGCTTTTGAAAATTATTTGAATGAAGATGAGCTCCATTCATGTGTCAGTTTATGTGTTTGGACATTATGTGTTTGAAGATGACATGACTCCTTCAGCACTACATTATGTACCAGTATGCGAGCTTTTCTCCAGGCGTGTTGTCTCTTTTTTTAAAAAATATTTTATTAATTTATTCATATTACATCTCAATGGTTATCTCCTCCCTTGTATCCTCCTATTCCTCCCTCCTTCCGCCTTCCCCCTTACTCCCCTCCCCTATGACTGTGACTGAGGGAGACCTCCTCCCCCTGTATATGCTCATAGGGTATCAAGTCTCTTCTTGGTAGCCTGCTATCCTTCCTCTGAGTGCCACCAGGCCTTCCCATCCAGGGGATGTGGTCAAATGTGGGGCACCAGAGTTCATATGAAAGTCAGTCCCCACTCTCCAGTCAGCTGTGGAGAATGTCCTGTCCATTGACTAGATTTGGGTAGGGGCTTGAAGTTTACCGCAAGTATTGCCCCTGGCTGGTGCCATAGTTTGGGCAGGAACCCCGGGCCCAGATTCAGCCATCATAATGCTCTTCTTGTAGGTTGCTAGAACCCTCTGGCTCCTTCTATTTCCCCATTCTCCCATGCTTCTCTCTTCTAAAATCCAATAGGATGCCCTCCCCTCTGACCCATTTTCTTGGTACGTGAAGACTTTCATGGGACATGCCCCTTGGGCTAGTGTCCAGATATAAGTGAGTATATACCATTTGACTCTTTCTGCTTCTGGGTTAACTTACTCATTATGATCATTTCTATTTCAAACCATTTATCCACAAATTTCTGGAACTTCTTGTTTTTAATAGCTGAGTAGTATTCCATAGTGTAAATGTACCAAACCAAATAACTCAATTAAGAGATGGGACACAGAACTAAACAGAGAATTCTCAACAGAGGAATATCGAATGGCTAAGAAACAATTAAAGAAATTCTCAGTGTCCTTAGTCATCAGAGAATTGCAAATCAAAATGACTCTGAGATTCCATCTTACACCCATCAGAATGGCTAAGATCAAAAATTCAAGTGACACCACATGCTGGTGAGGATGTGGAGAAAGAGGAACGCTCCTTCATTGCTGGTGGGAATGCAAACTTGTACAACCACTTTGGTAATCTATCTGGCACTTTCCCAGAAAAAGCGGAAATATGGCTTCCTCAAGACCCAGCTATTCCACTCTTTGGAATATACCCAGAAATGCTCCACCACACAACAAGGATATATGCTCAACCTTGTTCATAGCAGCTCTATTCATAATAGCCAGAACATGGAACCAGACTAAATGTCCCTCAGTAGAAGAATGGATAAGGAATGTTGTTTCTAAGACAGAATCTATTAAAATAAAGAAGCACATATATTACAATGTACATGAGTATAATCTCATTTTTCTCCTTTAGAAAATTGCACATTCATGTAACAGAAGGACATGGAATCATCAAATATTCTGTCCCCCCACCACTGTCATGTTTCTCACATTCATACAAATTTCTCCATATTTATAGATACAAATATTTAAGATCACTCATTAGAATTATCTCAATTTCACTAAACAACCAAATAATTTGTTTTGATATGAATGAGATATTAGTAATACATAAAATATTCCTTTTTCAGTATTTTCCAGAAAACCATAATAAATAGAATATATAGACATATTAATAGAGATGGGAAAAATTTATTTTATACATCTATTTCCTATTTCGTGGTAGGAAGGACAATTATGTGATATTTGTAGCAAGTAGGAAGGCTGGAAACTATGAGTAAGTGGATTTTGTAGTTTTGATCCCAAGTGCAGTCTTGAGACATAGCAATGTCTCCTTTATGGTACCTTATCCTTTGCTGTTGAGACTGTCCACTGACTTGATGAGGTTCAAACACCTTTATGGTAACTTATCCTTTGCTGTTGAGACTGTCCACTGACTGGATGAGCTTCAAACACATACTGAGGGAGATCTGCTCTCCTCAGCATATTAATTTTAAAATAATGTTATACATAAAGATCTTTGCCAGCAAAATCTAGTTCTGTTCCTGAAAGAGTAGCTGCATTCCATACCCTAGAAAATTGGAATCATGAAAGTAACTAATGAATATGTCAAGCTATAAAAATCCTTCACAAAACATATCTGGAGACAAGCATTTTTCATTTATTGACTAAACACTTAACTGATATTACAGAGTAGTAACTCAAACACTCATCAACCAGGAGATACACAAAATTCATAACATATCCATTCAACATATGAAGTGCGTATAATGGTGAACAGAGAGATGGTCCTAACTGTAAGTAGAAACAAAGATTGTACATACAAGAAAACAAGATAAGGATATATTCTAATTCATTTATACACATAGGAAAAAATCTAAAATGCAACCACAATGTACACAATTATTTATACCCAGGGTTGGGGTCCACAGCTCAATTTTAGGACATTTCACTACTGTGAACAGAGCCCTGGGTTCACACGTAGGGGATATGAACGTGAGCTTGAGTCTCATGGTGAGCAAGTGAGCATATGATTTTGTTGGTACCAAGAAAACACAATGGAGGTCAGCCAACAATTCATGAGAAAAAGCTTGTATAAGTAGATAAATAACAGCAAGATAGTGGTAAAGAGTGTGACTATTTCTAACACAGTTCACATTACATATTTTTTATCCTTTAAAACATATGCATGCTCCATAATAGTAGAAAATTACAAATAAGTTATAGAAAATTATACCCCCTAAGTGTTCTAGGGCATTTTATTTCTTTCAAGATGCATTCATTTTCTTTTCATGTGTTTGTAAAAAGTAATTTATGCACATACTGTGAATAGATAACTTTAGGCATAATTTGAAATATAAAAAGTTCTCAAATGTCTTCATTTATTGGTATAGTTTTAAACATTTTAAGTATTTATTTAAAATGAATTGTAAGTTTTATATTTTAAATGGGTCAAATTATTTTGCCATGTGTATATGTGTTTTGTCCAGGTATATGAAATTTATTAAGAATTAATTAAATTTTACTATTCTAGTTTAGTAAATATTTAGGTATGTAAAATACGTAAGTAATTATTATCTAAATTGTTATGTGAGTTTAGTCTCACAATTTTAAAAATTAGCTATGCCATGCAAATATAAATTAGATTCATTCATCTGAGAATGTAACAAACTAAAAAAGAAATTATGTATGAGTTTTTTTATTGTTTTAGCACATTTTGAAAATTGAGATACTTCCATTTTACTTTTACATAGAAAATGTTCACTGTTCATAAATTTATAGCCTATAGAAAAAAAAACCAAAAATAACTCAGTGAATTTTATTCCTTAAAAATACTTTATCCACCAATTTTTGACAGTATTTATATTTATATTTAGTGAAATATTTTGCATGTGGAATGAGTATATCCTTGTGTCTACAAAAAGTACTGCAATATATTAAAATATGTATCAATATTTTCTAAAAAAACATTTAACAATATCTTAACTGTTGGTAAATAAATTTTATTTAAGTAATCAAAATTAATGTTTTAGTACACAACTATATAAATAATATAGTATATCACAGATAATTATACCATAAAGGGAACTATATAGAATTCAGAATTACTACATCTTCAAAACTTGGATTACAATTCTTGATTTTTAAGAAAATGCAATAAACATTGTCTCAAAACAGGAAAAGAAAAAAACTTTTTGAAGCGTAGACTTTTTTCAACTTATAGAATCAGATGAGACAATTATCTAACCTGTTTGTAACTTAGCAGAGAACTATTAATATCTTCAGTTTTCTTGATTATTTTTCCTGAAATATATGGTGGTTAAAAAAATGGAAGACATCACATTATAAAAAAAGTGACAAACATACAAAGAGAGAAAATGACTGTGTAGATTAGATTTTAACATGCTATCAGTCATTTCAAATGTTTTCTGTCCAAAGTGTCAGTATTTATGAATGTAAGAAAAATTGAACTAAAAATAAGTTACATTTCTGTAACTTTCTGTCAAAATGTGGGTAATACAATATTATGTTTTTCAAACTAGTGTTTAAATGTTGATAATATGCAAATTTCATCCAAGAGAATCTCAAAATGGCCAAGAATATTTGACCTTTCAGACATCATCTATGATTTATGAATACTAAGAATTGGTTATTATATTTTGTATAGCAAATAGCAAATTTGGCTTTTACATTAATATTTTTTGTGATTTTAAAGAAGATCATATTTCTAAAGATACTTTGTACTGCTTTAAATTGATCAAACCTCTTTTGTAGGAATTTCTTACATATATTGTTGTGTAAACTTGCTCATCTTCTTCCATTTAATGCAGCAACCACTCCTAATATTACTATACATTGTGGATGAGCGTATAATCCCTTTGATAGAGCTTAACTTTTATATTAAACTCAAAACATATTGCAAATGAAAAAAAATAGAAGTCAAGATTGATATGACACTGATAATTTCATGTAGGTTATAATATGATAAGTACATGCTTAGAGACTTTTTAAAAAGTCAATCATTCAGTTCACTAAAGGAATTATTTACTTGTTTCAGATTAAAAACTTATCAATGGAAGCTGATGATTCTCTGAACTCTTTCTTTTTAAACATTTTTTCTATTTTTAAAATTTTATTTTTTTAATTTATTCAGATAACAACTCAATTGTTATCCCATCACTTGTGTCCTCCCATTCCTCCCTCCCTCCTGCTTTCGCTCTCTTCCCCTCCCCTAGGTCTAAGACCCAGGGGGACCTCCTCCCCCACTATATGATCATAGGTTATTAAGTCTAAACTTGCTAGCCTGCTTATTCTTTGAGTGCCTTCAGGCCTCCCCACCAAGAGGAGGTGGTCAAATATTTGTGTGCCCTTGGGACTGATTGCCTCCTATTGTGTTGTGTTAGCCAGCCTCAATATGAAGGCTTTTGCCCTTGTCTTGTATTTTGTTTTCTCATATTTTGTTGTTGTCTCTTGGAAGCCTGCTTTTTTTTTCTAAAGGGAAATACAGGGAGAGTAGATCTGCAGAAAGGGGAAAGTGGGGAGAGCTGGGGGCGTGGTGGTAGAGAAAACAGTGTTCAGAATATATTGTATAAGTGAATTTTTTATATAAAAACCCATGGCACAGAATGAGCTTCAGTCAGAAAATTACCCTAGGATACAGCCAGTTACAATGGAGTGTGTTTAAACATGGGTATTCCTAAGATTCCCCACATAAGTCCTTATGGAGTCTAACAGGATTGAATTTAAGGATGATTGATCCTCTTGAATGCTCCGCATGCCAATACATAGTAGCATAAGAGTGCACATTAGCTAGGTGTGTCTTCACAATCCATACTTGCTCAAGGCACACAACCTAGGAACATCATACTCTTTCTGTGAATTTTCCCTAGATAACTTGCTCAGGCATGTATCTCTATGCTTAGGACCAGCCAGGAGCCACAATAACAATTTTTTAGTTGCCATTGAATTGCAAGCAACAAACTTTTTCCAATCAAAACTCAATACCAAATTTAAAATCTTCATAGCTGATCTGAAATCCACATCTTGCAAACAGGTAAAAGAGTAAATCCATGTTCTTAATTAGGGTTTCTACTGCTACATAAAAATGCCATAATCATAAGTCAAATTGGGGAGGAAAGTACTTATTTGCTTATATTTCAAGATCATAGTTCATCATTGGAGGAAGTGAGGACAGTACCTGAAACAGGGCTAGAACTGGAGCAGAAGCTGATGCAGAGGCCAATGAAGGGTACTACTTGCAGCCTTACTACCCAGGGTTCACTCATCCTGCTTTCCTATAGAACCCAGAACCACCAGCCCAGGCATGGCACCATCCACCATGGGCTGGGACCTCCCCCAATGATTACTAATTGAGAAAATGCCTTACAGCTGGATCTCATGGAGGCATTTCCTCATCTAAGACTCCTTCTTCAATGATGACTCTAACTTAAGTCAAGTTGACACACACACACACACACACACACACACACACACGCACAAACACACACAACATCCAGTACACTATGCAGCAAAGAATATTCTCAAAAAGATTTACAAAAACAGCAGAATAGAAAGATTAACTAATAAATATTAGTAGCTATTCTATATACTAACAGCAAACATGATAAAAATGAGAGATAATGGAATAGACCACTCACAATAACCTAAACACACATCCACACACACATACACACACACATACACACACACACACACACACACACACACTGAGAGAGAGAGAGAGAGAGAGAGAGAGAGAGAGAGAGAGAGAGAGAGAGAGAGAACTTATTAAGCACATGAAATCCTTCTAGAAAGCTACACTTCTGAAGACATTATGAAAGACAGAAGATAGGATGATTTTCAATGTTCATGGTTTGGTAGAGATATTACTGAAATGATAATTTATCAAATCAATTTATAGGTTGAATTCAACATCAAACAAAACTCTAGGAAAATCTTCACCAAAATTCTCACACACACACACACACACACACACACACACATACACACTCACACTCCACAAGCAAACAAAAAAGCAAAACCACTAAATCTAAAGTACTTATGGAAGTGCCAAGGACCTTTGTTAAAGTTATTTTTGTATAGCTGCTTATAGACCTTTGCAATTCAAAGTAATCCTGAGCTAAAAGAATAGTGCTGGAAGAATTACCACATAATAAATATATATTAATTATATTATATTACAAATCTATAGTAATGAAATGCATGATACTTGCATGAAAGCAAAAAGTATATTAATGGAATGGGATGAAAGGCCCTAGTCAGAAGCTCTAATTATGTGTGCTTTGACATGCTAGGATGTCGAATACTCATAGCTGTGGAAATGAATGTAAGGCATCCTCAATAGATGTAAAATTATATCAATAGAAAGTGAATTATACTCTACAAATATCAGCTACTCCTGCCTGGTGAAGGCATATATCCCATAAGAGAACTTACTATGGCAATTTTCTAGAATCAAGACAGTTTATATGGTTTTATAACACACATTATTATACCCACAGGTAAGTATAATTCTCACCCCTCACCAAAGAAGGTTACATGTGCAACAAATGCAGGCGTCTGCAGGCATCCAGTGTTGGTCACAGTGTAGTGACAGTGTGAAGTAAAGCCAGCATTGGCATGTCTGCAATGCAACCCCTAGGGCCAAGCACCAGAAAACATGCAAAAATCCAGGAAGATTTTAATATTCAGAGCACCAATGAGTCTGCTGCACAGCAATGTCTGACAACCACACAAGTCAACATGCTAATGTGGATTGGGGACATTTCACAAGCCCACAGGACCATATGAAAAGCTGCACAATTTAATGGTTTGTGGAAGAAGAAACAATTTTCCACAGGGATAAGCCCTTAGGTAGGTTTGCTATCACCAATGGTCAACCCTAAACATGTATTCATCATGCAAATCTGAAAGCCCTCAGTAAGTTGCACATTGACACACACTTACTTATGTATGCATGTGCATCAGGGAATTAGTTTGGGAGGGAGGGTAGGAGACACGTAATGAGTTACAGGGGGTATGTGAGAGGTGGTAATGATGGAAACGAAGTATTCATACCAAAAATAGTTAAGCTACAAAATTTAAAGGGTGAGGTGGTCTCTAAATTGCTTCAAATTTGTTTTTGAAAAATAATATTTCCCTTAAGATATTTATCTCTAATATTTTGACTCAATTATAAACTATCCAGACATATCTAACCAATATAAAATAAGGTTTTATCATGCTGAAAATCATTTTGATCAAGCACGTGTATGTAAAGAAGACCCAATTTGGCTCTTGCTGATAGAGGTGAGAGCTACAGCTAGTAACACACACGACAGGGGCCTCATCACAAGACATTAGTTTTTTTACAGAACTAACTGTTGAAAATCTATGAGCACTGAATGTGGTTTTCTTCAGATGCCCCTTATCAGACAGTTACAGTGGTATGAGCATCATGAAATATAATCTGTAGGATCAGTTTCAAATATTCAAGATTTATATTTGTAAATCAACAGAAACTATGTCTGTAAGGACTGACACAAAAGTAGTTTCACACGGTTTCTATGACAATTGCTAACTGAACACATTAATTTGATGTTGTTGACTCATTTAAAATTATGGATCAGATTTTCTGTTGCTTGAGTCTTTAAATTACCAAAACAGCAGAGGTTGACATAGCTTTGACAATGTAAATTTTATATCTGTGAATTTAAAATAATTATTTAATTCCAATTTAACTAATTCACCTGGTCTCCAGCTTGGTTGATGCTGTCCTTCTATTTTCTACTTCTCCAGCCTCCACTACACTTTAGAATCAATCTGGATTCAACATTCACTGTTTCCCCTTGGTACTATTGTCAGTAATAATATCTGTATTTTATACAGTTACTATTATTAATCAAACAAATAACCCATCATTAATTAACCTATTACCAACTATTAAATACTGAATATACTGTTTAATAGATACTAAAGTCAAATTGCCTAAATTCAATCTTATTTACATGGATTAACCTATTTTTGTATGTTTCTCCAGGTATAAAATGCAAATAGTTGTATTATAAATCTCATGCAGTTATGGTGGGCATAAATAAAACTATCTTTCTTAAAATAAAAGCCTTACATGTCAAAACAGTATTCTTAATTTAAAAATAATGTTAATCAATTAAAATCATGTTTTCTGTTGTGTTTCTTTCATACTGCTACTCTCTGGGGTGGGGGGCATGCTAGACATGTGTATCGGATCATTTTCACAACCTGGATGATTACTGCACAATAGTGATGTGTTCTTAGTCTAAAGTGTTCTTTACAATGCCTACCATAATTTACTGTAAATATCTTGTAGTGAAGTTGGATACACTTTTTTCTTTCTTTTTCTTAAATGATTTATTCAGGGTACATCACAATTGTTATCTCCTCACTTGTATTTTCCCATTCCCTCCTCCTCCTCTCTTTTACCCTATTCCCCCTCCTTTAAACCTCTGACAGAAGGGGACTTTCTCCACCACCACATGATCACAGCCTATCAGTTCTCATCTGGATAGCTTGCTTCCCCTCCTTCTATGTGGCCCAGGGACTCCTCAACAAGAGAATGTGGTCAAATTGGGGGCACCAGAGTTCACATCAGAGGCAGTCCCCACTCTCTCCACAACTATGGAGAATAAGATGTCCACACATTTCAACTGGTATACTCATTGTAATTTGTAATTTTTCCATAACTCTAAATGTTAATGGTGGTGAGTTTGTTTAATGGCTACAAAGTGCATGCAAACAAACTGAAAGATGGAAAATAGACAACTTTAATATTGTCTGTGGTAAGAAGTTTTCAGAATAGGCCTTCTTTAATGTCTTGTAATCCTCACACATTTATGACATCTACCTATTTTTTGTGTCTTTTCTTTAGTTTAAATCAATCAGTCAACAGAGTATATGTTATCACATACCTCCCGTAATTTGGTTAAGAAAATGCTGGATTAGATATCTCATAGCCTACTTGCTTATTTCTATATTGAATTTCATGCTTTAATGGAGCAAGTTCTTATACTGGAAAAGTCCATTTCGCAATGAGAAATAGCAGATGGTCTAAAACCACCATCAAAACCAATAGACACATAATGTGGTTGATGTCTATTTCCAGGTAGTCACTGAGATGACAGATGCTCAGCCAATACCTTGATTTTAGCCAGTTAAAGTCCCTGAAGTCAAGAATCAATAGAAAGTTTCTTTGATGTCAGAATCTTAAAAAAAGAAAGTGTATATGTTTTGGAACCTGAATTTTTACATTTCTTATGCATAAAAGAATAATAAACAACATTTTAACTATAAATGATATCAAAATTCCATAAAAGAATCAATCTGATAACTTTAGATTAAATTACCCTTAAAAATTAAAAACAAATATTGTATTTTGATTTGTTCTGTTGCTTTTAAGGTTTTGTTTTATTGTTTTTTCTTTTTTCCCTCCCTGCCTTCCTTTCACATTCTTCCTTTTAAGTAGAAAAATATGATTTCTTAGGAAGATTCCTGATGCATAGAGCATGATGTTTCAAGGTGATTTCAGATCACTCTTCACCATAATTCATGTGTACCCCCATCCACAGTATGTCTGTCAATCTATTTGGTCAGCTATATACTAGTATAACAAAATACACCTGATTCCCAACTCAAAAGAAAGCTTAGACATTAACATATTTCAGTCTATTTTCACTTGGCATGTTGCTTTAGAATATTTGATGCAGTCTATCACCCAGGCTGACTAGGCCTGGGAAGCAAATGTTTACATAAACGTGGGTTAGGTTGCAAGTGCTGCCTTCAAGGTGCATTCTCAAAGATAAGTCCCTGTTAGAACACGCCACTTTACACAGATTACCCTGGATTCTAGCAGACTCATGGGCAGGGAAGAAAGCTTGCTGTTAATATAGTTCATAACCAAGGAAAATCA
The DNA here is from genome assembly GCA_907169655.1 of Acomys percivali. Taxonomy (NCBI): domain Eukaryota; kingdom Metazoa; phylum Chordata; class Mammalia; order Rodentia; family Muridae; genus Acomys; species Acomys percivali. The sequence goes on along the minus strand of OU015756.1, from coordinate 35,190,864 downwards.
TTTTACAATATATAATAAATTTTTAATTTAACAACTTGTATTACCTAAGATAGTAACTAAAAAGTTCAGAGCAGAGGAGGAGAGGGAAAGGAGTCATGATAACACAAGATGGCACTGAGAACATGCTGTAGGAACAGACTGATGGAGCATAAAGTCCCCAAGGTGTCATCAGATTGAATACAGGAAGAAGACAAAGTAAAAACAGAAAATTTCCTCTGGGTACTAGGCAGGAGAGAACCGTGCATTAGAAGCTGTCATTTTGATGACACCATGAAAGACTATCTTTATACCTTTGAAACATGCAATTTCCTCTACAGCGTTAGATTAAGTTAGCAGGTAGGACACCTGAGCAGCCTTGGGCTTCAATCTATCTCCTCCTTCTTCTTACCAGCATAGCCTATCTGGGATACATAGAGAAAACCAACAGAGGTGAGTTGGACATGGACCACAATCCACATTATATGCCATCCCAAAGAAGCCTGTGTGACACTCAAGTGTCTTTGAGATTAGATTTCTCTCCGCCCACTCGCCAGCTGCCTGGCCTATCCAGTACAATGCCAGGAAAACAGCATATGTGACCTAGGGACACCTGAGAAGTTTTGGGCTTGGATCTCTCTACACCTAGTCCTCACTGGCCTGGCCCATCTGGGACAAAGAGAGCGAACCACCAAAGATAACTCAGGTACTGGACACATCCTACATTATCTGCCATCCCAAAGAGGCCTGTGGGACACCAAAGAAGTTTAGGGAATGGATCTATTTCCATCTGCTTCTCACTGGCTTGGTCAATCTGGCTTACAGAGAGAGAACCAGCAGAGGTGAGTCAGGTATAAGCCATAACCCACACTGTCCACCATACGAAAGAGGCCTGAGGGGTACCCAAGCAGAGCAGCTTTTGGCTTGGAGCTCTCAGACTGGTCCTGTCCTGCTTGACTCAACTGGACAACAGACAATAAACCCAGCAGAGCTATGCTGGGCACAGACTCCAACCCCATTTGTCTTCTACCCCAAGGAGGCCAGGCCTCTGGGGAGCCCTAAAATTCAGGCTTGGGCTTGGAGAACTCTGTGACTATTCCCAAATTGCTTAGCCACCTAGGACACAAAGAGCAACCTCACTGGAAGAACCTGCAGGCCTGCTAACACTAAGGCAACCAGGTGACTAGAAGCTAGCTAGAGAACACAAGCAAGAAAACTCAGAGCCATATGACACCACAGGAAACCAGTGGTTCTACCACAGGAAGCTCTGGAGATATTAACACTCCCAAAGCACAAGAAGGTTTTAAATCTCTGGTGATGAAAATGATAGAAGTCTTGATGAATAAAACCTATAAAAGAAAGATATAAGATGTAGAAACCCTGGCATCTTATCACACTACCATGGAGTAAACCCAGAACTCAACAACAACAAAAACAACAGAGAGCCTACCAACTCACAGAAACTGAAAAACTCCTATTCAATGACCTCTGGGTAGGCACCAAATAAAAAAAGAAATTATAGACTTCCTAGAATTCAATGAACATGAAGGAACAACATACCCAAACTTATGGGACACAATGAAAACAATGTTAAGAGAAAAGTTCTTGGCACTGGGCATATACTTGAAGGATGTTCCACAGTACAGCAAGGACATTAGCTCAACAATGTTCCTAGCGTCTTTATTCCTTATAATAGTCAGAATCTGGAAATAAATTAGAATAATGGATAAATGAATGCTGGAGCGTGTACCCAGTAGAATACTACTCAGCTATTAAAAACAAGGAAATTTTGAAATTTTCAGGCAAATGGATGGACCTAGAAACAATCATCGTGAGTGAGGTAACCCAGACCCAGAGAGACACACATGGTATATACTCACTAATACGTGGCCATTAGCCACATAATACAGGATAACCACACTCTAATACACACACATAAAGAAGCTAAATAACAAGAAGGTCCCTAGGGAGAATGTTTAACTCTCATTAAGAAGTGTAAATAAAATAGACACCAGAAGTGGTTGAAGAGACGATCAGGACCGAGCCTACTATAGAGATCCTCTGAAAGACTTCACTCAGTGCCAGATCCAGACAGATGCTGAAACTGACAGCCAGGGAACTTCTGAAATACACGAATCTAATGGGTGAGTTGAGTGATAGAGACCTGGAGAGTCCAGAAGCTCCACAAGGAGACCAATGGAGCCAACAAATCTGGCTAAGAGCAGTTTCAGGATGGGGGGAGGGGAGTTGCTACAGAGATGGATGCATCAACCAAGGGCCACACATGGTGAGGACCTAGACTCTCTGCTCAGCTGTAGGAGATAAGCAGCCCAGTCTCCTTGTGGGTCCCATAATATGGGGAGTAGGCACTACTTCTGACATGGACTCTGGTGCCTACTCATGGCTCACTTCCCCCTAGTGGAGCCACCTTGCCAGGCCACAGAGGAAGACGATGCAGACCATCCAGATGAGACTTGATAGGCTGAGGTCAGATAATAAGGGAAGATAACTTCCATTTTCTGAGGTCTCTTGAGGGGGGAGGAAGGAAAATGGAGGGAGACTGGGACCAGGAGACAAGGAAGGATAGAGATACAATCGGAAATATATATATATATATATATATATATATATATATATATATATATATACATATTTCCAAACATATAAACCTTAACACCTAGTATTGAAAACTTCACTTTCTAAAATTTAATAGCCATTTGAAGCTAGTTTAATCCTGCACTTGTAGGTGCCCTTGGGTTTTGCTGCACCAATGAGCACTAATGAATTTGGACTCTTTAGGCAATCCACTTCCCAATGTAGTTTTGGTTTTTCTGAATTATAGAAAAGGCTATCTTACTCAAACTTCAGCTAAAACTGATCACTTTGATATAAAATACAATTGAAAATACTCAGATAATTTAAATATGCATGGTCCCTTAATTTCTATATAAAATGTTAAAATTTATAAATTATTTTGATACCTTTAAAATATTTCCACCTCTGAGATTAATTCACTTATAAATATTGTAGTTCAAAATTACTGAACTTATATTTATATATTTCCAGTAGGTAGCTGATATAAATAAATTTCATTTTTAAACATATATTATTTGGGATATCATATCTTCACAATCCTCAATCTTTTATCATTGTTTTCCTTTTACTTTGTTCATTTTAAAGATCAAATGTAACTCTACCTTTCCTTTCTTTGCTCCAAATCTTCCCATATAACCCTTGACCCTCTCCTTCAAATTAATTCAAGGACCATTTTTCATGATTTGTTATTGCATGTATATATATATGTGTATACACACATGCATATATATAACTGGATATAACCTGTTGAGTCCACTTGATTTTATTTATATTTATTAAAACAGTAAACTTACAATAAAGTTGTCCCATTTGTAGATAATAATTTAAGTTTAGGTCAAGTGAATAGCCATATCAAATTATAGTGAGACACAGTTTTAGGTGTGTCTCCTATGGGAGAAAGATCCAGGTGGTTTTAGAGAGGGTGGAGGACCTAACACCAGTTGAAGTTGGCACTGTCTTACAGACTGAGATCCAGAATTGCGTCTAAAGGACAAAGGAGAAATGTCAGGTGAGCATTGGGCCAATCTCTGCTTCATCAAACACAACAGTGAGGAAGCTTCTCCTGCCACTGCGCTTTCTTTTCTATGATGGGCTGTATTCCACTGTGAAAGAACATAAGCCCTTCTACCTTAAGGTTCCCGTTTGTCATATAGTTCATCATGGAGATTAAGCAAGTTTACATACAAACAGATTCTCCATTTTAAAATTATTTTTGTCACTATCTCACTATATGGCTGTAGCTGGAGGAGAGATAGCGTCTCTCATAATGACATTTATCTCTGACTGCTTTTTGAAGTCTGACACTAATGGCTTACACCACCGTAATCAGCCTTGAGTCTAAATTTTTGGTTTTCACTTTAAAAGCATTTATACAAATAATCTGAAAGCATATAAACAATGAAAACACTCACAATACTTGATTATAAATTTATATTCCTTCTTTCATTTATCAGTTAGCCCTACATTTACTAAACTGTGAAAAAGGCTGTGTCTATTTATATGTGTGCATGTACATAGTTTGTATGTGTGCTTAACATGTTCTGATTAGTTAGTTTGTTAGGTTTTGTGTAAAAAATTTACAATAAATACTTAAAACAAACATTATTCTGAACTGAAGCAGAAAATTCTTAATTAAGGCACAACTGTCTTAATTACCACTCTGTAAATGTAATCATAGTATTCACAGAGTGGCATAACAAAGTACACAGGATGGATTTTAAAACAGAAATATGGTGGGGGAAGATCTTTTCCCAGTCTGCAGACTGTTCTGCTGAAAGTGTCCTTTGCCTTCTAGAAGCTTTTCAGTTTCACAAGATCCCATTTATTAATTGTTGATCTTTGAGCCTGAGCTCTGAGTTAGCACTCTGTTCAAGAAGCTCAAGGGTCTTTCTCACTTTTTCTTCTAACAGATTTAGTATCTGGCTTTATGTTGAGGTCTCTAATCCACTTGGGCTTTAGTTTTTAACAAGGTAATAAATAGATATCTTTTTGCATTTTTCTACATGTAAGATTTGTTGAAGGTGCTATTTTTTTCTATTGTATAGTTTGGCTTCTTTGTCAAAAAATCAAGTGTGCATAGGTGTGTGGATTTATTTCTATTCTTCAGTTTGATTCCATTGATCCACCTGTCTGTTTCTATGTCAGTATCATGCAGTTTTTATTACTGTTTCTCTATAGTACATCTTGAGATCAAGGGTGGCGATACTTCCAGAAGATCTTTCATTATATAGGATTGTCTTAGCTATTCAGGGTTCTTTGCTTTCTCATATGAAGTTTGAGAATTGTTCTTTAAAAGTCTGTAAAGAATTGTGTTGGCATTTTGATGGAAACTGCATTGAATCTGTACATTATTTTTGGTAAGATGGCCATTTTTACTATATAAATCCTACAGATCCATGAACATGGATCATATTTCCATTTTTTTCTTCAGAGACATGAACTTTTTTTCATAAAAGTCTTACACTTGCTTGGTTATAGTTATGCAAGGATACTTCATGGTTTTTGTGTCTCTTGTCAAGGGTATTCCATAATTTCTTTCTCAGCCTGTTTGTCTTTTGTATACAGGAGGGCTACTGCTTATTTTGAGTTGATTTATTTTTTATCTAGCTACTTTGCTAAAAGCATTTGTCAGCTGTAGGAGTTCCTAGGTAGAGTTTTTGGAGTCTCTTATGTATCAACCCTACATCTGACAGAGAGCTAATATCCAAAATATATAAAGACATCAATAAGTTAAACAACACCAAACCAAATGAACCAATTAAAAAGGGGGTACAGAACTAAACAGAAAATTCCCAACAAAGAAATATGGAATGGCTGAGAAACACTAAAAAAAATAAAGATCAAAATCCCTAAATTCCATTTAGCACCTACCAGAATGGCTAAGATAAAATATTCAAGAGACATGATATGCTGATGAGGATGTGGGAAAAGAGGAACACTCCTTCCTTGCTGATGGGAGTGCAAAGTTGTACAACCACTTTGGAAATCAATCTGGTGCTTCCTCAGAAAATTGAGAATAAGTCTACCTCAGGACCCTGCTATACCACATGTGGACATATACCCAAAAGATGCTCCACCATAAAGCAAGGGCATTGGCTCAACTGTATTCATAGTATCTTTTTTCTTCATAATAGTCAGAATCTGGAAACAATGTAGATGTCCTTCAACTGAAGAATGGATAAAGAAGCCGTGGAACATTTACTCAATAGAATACTACTCAGCTATTAAAAATAAGGAAATCTTGAAATTTGCTGGCAAATGGATGGAACTAGAAAAATAATCCTGAGTGAGGTAGCTGAGACACAAAAAGACACACATGGTATATACTCACTTATATGTAGACATTAGCCACATAATAAGAGCCACACTACAGTACACAGACCTAAAGTATCTAAATAACAAGGAGGACCCTGGGAGAATACTTAATTTTCATTCATAAGGGCAAATAGAATAGACACCAGAAGAGTTAAAAAGAAGGAACAAGACAGGATCCTATCATAGAGGTCCTCTGAAATAATTCACCCAGCAAGACATCCAAGCAATTGCTGAGACTCTCAGTCAAACTTTGGGGTGTAGCGCAGGGTGTCTTAAGGAAGAGTTGGGGAATAGAAGAACCTTGTGTGGACAAGGAGCTCTAAGAGCAGACCAGTGGTGCCAACTTCTCCAGGCAGAGGAGGGAGGTATTGCCAAGACTGATGCAGCAACCAAGGACCATGCATGGTGAGGATCTAGACCCTCTGCTCAGATGTAGTAAATCAATAGCACACTTTCTTTGTTGGTCCCATAATAGGAGACATGCACTCTGGTGCCCACCTATATATCACTTTCCCCGGTTGAGTAGCCTTGCCAGGCCACAGAGGACGAGGTTACAGACAGTCCAGATGAGACTCGATAGGGACTTAAAAGAGACATGATAGCCAGATGTTAGGGGAGGAGGGCTCTCCATTTCTGAGTAGTAGAATAGGTTGGAGGGGGATGATGAAGCTAAGGTAGGACAGAGACATGATGAGGAAGGGGGGCTACAGTGTAAAGTGCACATATTTTTTAAAATGAAATAAAATAAAAAGAAATACAGTAAAAAATAAAAGCAGAAATATATTTTCATGACATTCTAGCATGTGGGAGTCTAGCTTCACTGTGCCAACATGATATATTTTCAACCCTCATTTCTCTAGGGTCAGTAAATGCTACAAAGAAAATAAAAATTAACAGGCACCATAAAACACTTTCTGTTTTTAAGGTATTCATTGTATGATGGTACAGTTCATTATATTGACCCCTTTAAATATATTATATGAGTAGGAAGGTGCCATTGGTACTTTCCTAGATACATGAAGTAAATGAGGTGCTGCAGAGGTCCTTCTGCCCTAATTCTAATATCTTCGATCTCAAGAATGTAGTTATTTCAGGGAACTGTAAAAGGCTTACAACTTCTTAAGATAAAAACCAAACCCATAATAGCAAAGAACTGGGTTGCTGTTAATGCCAGGAAAATGCCATTTCATTCTCTTGCTTTTCAGCTATATGATATTTAGAAAAAAGAATCAGTGCCAATATAAAGATAATTAATGTACCTATAGGTAACAAAATTTCTCATTGGGAATTTTAAAATCAGCATATCAAGGTTCTGAAATATGAATGATGATTATATGAACTTAGTTCCCAAGATTACTTAGGAATAAACAAGGTCTAAGAGTTTTAAAAGATATTCAATAAAAGACACTGTTGAACAAGTAACTACATTTTAAAGAGCTCATCCAAATTTAACCTCAATGTTTACCAAGACAAGTAGAATAAATGTGGTCTTCTGTATGTGAACACCAGTCCTATCCTTGAGTATTACATACCTCACATAACTTGGAATAAGCAACTTAAGTATCTTCTACATTTTTAGGATTTTCCCAACTTTTACTAAGATATTTAAATATTCATAATACTACATTTTAATGTATGATTTATATTCATTCATATACATTATATATAAGTACATTAGAGAACTGAGTGTTACATAGTCTCTAAGGGAAGATTTCCTTTAAGATTCTTAGAAATAATTGACATCTTAATTTCAAGAGTAGTAAAAGTTTTGACATCAAACTCATCAAAAACAGTCTGATAAAAAATGGTTTTTAGTGTTCCTTGATTGTAACCTTATATTGAACTTAAAAATAAATTGTAAACATATCTTTTATTCTACAAATGTAATTTTCTCTCAGAAACTTACTGAGGAATACTCTTACCCTTTCTTGTACTTTCTGACTCTTGCTTGCTGTTTCAAGTCTACAGTTCTGGCTCAAAACTCCTGTCCAAGATGATTGTTTCAAACTGCCTTTTCTTTCCATGAGAAGGTTCTTTGCTGCTCATCAACACAGGTAGGCTGTGTGTTGCCAGGAGTTAACCTGTCTAATTGTCAATGAATTTTAAAGTAATAAAAATATTTTTAAATGCCATATTCTGCATGTATTTGGGGTTTTGAAGACCTTGTCTTTCTATAGAGTCATATCTATCTGCTGTACCTAAGAGGAATATTTTTTTGATAAATGTAGACTAGCAATTGACATAACCATGACTTAATCTACTAATATAATTTGTATAGCTTATTTCTCCTGAACAGCTTGATAGCACTTTCAAAGCATTGGAAGTAAATATTGTACTTTGAGTTCTTTGGATACAATAACTCATATTAGAATAGAAATATATATGTATAGTGTGAAGAATAACCTTACACTTGAATTCTATACCACTGTATCTAGAACTTATTTGCATCTATATACAAAATTCTATATCAGTAAATTAAAAATATCTTGTGACTGACAATTGAGGAATTAAGTTGAAGAATATATCCACTAATCTACTTTTTTTTTTCTATTTTCCCTGTACATGTCTATATTCCCCCTTCTTTCTTTTCAACCACTTTCTCCAAATAGGATGTCAACTTTCAGTACGCTGCAAGTAATGCATCCTGTCAGGTCTGATCCAATGTCAGTGTCTGGTTCTTATATTCTATAGCATATAATTTCTCACAAGCATTATACAGTCCTAAAGTTGTAAGTGTATAAAGGTGTGAGTGATGCATGGAACAATTAAGGCTGAATTTCTGTTCTTTGTATGAGCAGGAAAAGAAGGCATCTATAAATCTTCATTCATGCCATATGAAGATTGGCATCTAATAGTAATTCATAGGGGTTCTTTAGTCAACAAGGATCATTGTCTACACCTAGGCATTCATGTTTCAGCCAGTCTCAGAGCTAGTCCCATACAACTTCAAATGTGGCAAACTAGCAACTGGGCAAAAAGTCCTCATTTTCACCATGGACAGAATTCTGACTAAAAAAAGGGCAAGCTTGGATGCAGGCAGAGTTGACAGCCAAACTCTGCCAAGACAGGGTAAGCAAGTCCTCAATAGTTTCTGGCTCACAAATATGTCTGTCATATATATTGGAATTGGCCCAAAAGGCTGAATAAGATGATCCAACATTATAGAGGGTTTGGGGTGACTATTCAGGTAGAAAATGTCTCTATCATCTTGTCATTTGGAAAGCTACTAACCTGCACTCCCAGCATACTCAGATAATCACGTTTACTCCTCAAGTCTCTGAGGGAGTTGAAGTCCAGGTAGCTTAGTTTTAAAATGAAGTTTACTTGTTTAGGAGTTAAGATGTTTTTAGGTATTCTAAGTTGATAATGACAATATGTGATGAAAATTTAGATACACCAAGATATTAAAGATGTCTTCTTCAAGGTTGTCAAATACAAATAGCCAAAACACTAAGAATGTAACATTTATATAATTCCTGATTGTGTCACAGTTCTTCTTGCCATAGGTAATATAGTGTATATATGTGTAATAATATAAATGTATATGTACAACACCAAAACAAAACAAACTGCCTTTCCTCAGCTTCTGATTAAATTGCTTGCTTAGCCGCACACTAACTCTAATGATCTGCTCTAATTTTCTGGCTCCTTCTCATTCTCTAGCTTGTTCTGTCTTCACCTGTGTCTAGCTTGTTCTCTCTGCGACCTGTCTATGTAAAACTTTCCCAGCAAAAACTGCCTCTGACCACCCTGAACTGAACTCCCACCATCTGAACTACCAAGCAGTCACTTTCACTGGACTGCCTCTCAATTGACTCCCAACTCACTGAATGTAATGAACTGAGCTCTCTAAACTCCTGCCTTACCCTTGCTCTCTATTAAATAAGGCTTTCTTTCCTGTGCTGCTCTACTGAGAGTTGGTTATATCCTATTCTGTAAAATCTTTTTCTGGTTCATCACTTTGTCTGTCTCTCAATTAGACATTTTTGACCTGTTTGAGATTACAGGTATGTACTGAGAGTGTGTCTATATTCCAGTATGAGGGTTTAAAGGTGTTTGTGTGTCTGCATTCAGATAGGTCACACAGACCTAGATCTTAGCAAGTGAACCCTTGCCAGAACAGCTATATTCCTGGATTAAAATTCCTCTATAGTCTGTATGTTTTCTTCTGAATTATCTCTAATTTTAGATATTTAGATATCAATAACTTTTTTTAACTGATGGACTGTCCTAAATGTCTTAAAATGTCTGAATGTGTGCACCTCACTTGAATTTAGAAACAGTTAAAATCACAAAGAATATTTTTAAATGTAGAGCTATTATTATTTTTTATTTGAATTTCAATATGGAAGTTCAATCTTAAACCTTCCTCTTCCATTTGTTCCCTTTTCATATGTGCCCCTATATATCTTGTATCTCAATTTTAATTAAGGCTTAAATGTTAGAATACAAATGTGAGAGACAACATGAAACATTTGCAGCACTCAGAATCTTATTTATAGCTCCAGTTGCTTATTTGTGAATTCTGTAATCTCATGTTTTAATATCTGAATAACATTCCTTTGTGTATATATATTTCATTTTCATTCTCTAATCAACAGTTTATTTACATGCAGGTTGTTTCTAGGTTCTGGCTATTGTAAATATAATAACAATGAATATAAATGAGAATACATTTATGTAATAGGATACATAATGTTTTGGGTATAAGCCAAAAAGTACAATAGCTGAATCACCTGGTAGATCTACGTTGAACATATTGAGGTGACCTCAGAATGACTTTTAGAATGGTTGTTCCTAAATATTACCTATATAACAAACAAACAAACAAACACACACACACACACACACACAGCCTGCTCAGTCTGTATATTAGTTGGATATACATTTTTCAGGGATGACCATTTGGTGTTGGATGTGCTTTTTCCAAGGGTAGACTATTTTCCCTATAACACCATTGCTTAATTTCCCTTAGTTCTTTGGGTAGAACTTTCCCCTGCATACTTTGACATGACTATTGGTGTCATCCATGTCTACCTCATATTTAAACACTTATCTTTGTAAGTTGTTATGAATATAGGTTCTGACACTAAAAGGAGAAACAACCTTACAGAAAATTCCCCAACCCTTGACTCTTTTTTTTTTATTATTAATTTATTCTTATTACATCTCTATGGTTATCCCATCCCTTGTATCCTCCCATTCTCCCCTCCCTCCCATTTTCCCCTTATTCCCCTCCCCTATGACTGTTCCTCAGAGGGATTACCTCCCTCTGTATATGCTCATAGGGTATCAAGTCTCTTCTCGGTGACCTGCTGTCATTCCTCTGAGTGTCACTAGGTCTCCCCCTCCAGGGGACATAGTCAAATGTGAGGCACCAGAGTACATGAGAAAGTCATATCCCACTCTCCACTCGTGTGGAGACTGTCCTGTCCATGGGCTAGATCAGGGTAGGGGTTTAAATTTTACCGCCTGTATTGTCCTTGGCTAGTGCCTTAGTTTGAGCGGGACACCTTGGCCCAAATCTGCCTATCATAATGTTCTACTTGTAGATTTCTAGGACCCACTGGATCCTTCTACATTGCTATTCTCACATGGTTCTCTCATCTAGAGTCCCAATAGGATGTCCTCCCCTCTGTCCCAGTTTCCTGGTAAGTGAAGGCTTTCGTGGGACATGCCCCTTGGGCTAGTATGCAGATATAAGTGAGTATATACCATTTGAGTCTTTCTGCTTCGGGGTTAACTCACTCATTATGATCATTTCTAGCTCAATCCATTTATCCACAATTTTTGGGAATTGTAATCTACTGAGAAATCACATACAGTATGATGTAGTCAGTGGTATTAGAAACAATGGAGGGCAGTATTGCATTAAATCGTAATTGCTGTGAGAAACATTGTTTCCCTACAGTGAAATCTCTGTAACAGGTTTTGGAAGTTTAAATCCCGTGAGCTCAATGACAGGTGTAGGATAGATTCATTGTTAATACTTTCACAGTGCTTTGTTCAATTTTCAAAAAAAAAATGTTGTTAAACTACCACAGTGATTCAAACAATTACCCATGCAACTTACATACCTATTTCAATATATCATGAACTGACTTTCATTATATTAATATCAAGTTCTATTTTAAATAATAAGCCAGAAATTTTATGCCCTTTCGTGACTATTGACAATAAAGTTTAATAAAGAGATAATAAGTTATACAACTAAATAGATATTAATGTTTGCAAATTGTATTGAGTAAGTATTCTAAAGTACAGCATGTTCTAATTGGCTTTTGGGTACAATATCATTTATTTTTTATAATGAAAATATATGAACAAAATTGTTATTCACATGCAAGTTTTAAAACACAATTCATGGGATATAATATAGACTTAAGACAAATTCTTCTAAGATGGTTTTGGCAAAATAGAGTCATTATTTATGTAGTAATAAAATTGAACATGGTTTCAAACTGATAAAAAAAAAAGCCCTTAAATATTATATCCTGACATATAATACAGGTAACACATTTTCAAAGAAGAAAAAAGCAAAATGTTAAAGAAGTGTCTAAAGAGATGGTTTAACAGTTAAAAGTACTTGCTGTTCTTCCAAAAGAAGCAAGGTCAACCCAACACTCAAATATAGTAGCACACAAACACTAGCTACTGCATTGCAGAGGGAGGAGATGCTCATTTCTAACCTCTGCCTTTACACATGTGTGAATCTCATGTGTACTATATACCTATAAATAGAATATGTTTTAAAATTAAATAATAAAGAAAAGAAATTTAGAAAATTTGCCTTTTGCCAGTGTTATATAAATTGATAATCAGAGGTATGTGCTCCTTTTCCAGTGATTCCGGGTTTGTTTTCTTTTCTCACAAATAGATGTTTTGAAACTGAAAAAATTAATTATTTAGAAGTACTGAAAAAACTAATAAATTTAAATCATTCAAAATTTCTTCTAATATCAATTTTTTAAAAGTTTAGTGTATTTTATCCTGTTATAGCCTAAGATTTAAATTTCTGAATTTTAATAAGAAACCCTGCATGGAGAAGAATAAACATGTATATAAGTAACTGATATTTTACATATTTGCATATATGTGTATATATTTTCCAGGGAAATTTATAGAAAGAGAGAAAATCCTTCAATTAATAAAGTCTTTGACAATTTTATGGGAAATTACATTTAGTAAAAATAAGAGTATCTAACTCTTTTCTCTAATTTTGTTGTCTTCTTACACTTCAGTAGTCTTACTTGCATTTTATAACTATAGAAACAGAAGCAAGAAGGAAAGAGAAAGAAGAGAGAAGTAGAAGAAAGGATGTAAGGAAGTAAAGTAGAAAGGAAGAAAGAAAGTCAAGAAAGAAGGAAGGAAGAAAAGAGGGAGGAAGAGAGTGAAAGAGGAAGAGAAGAAAGGTAGTCTTTTTCTGCAAATAGTCAAATGACATTCATACCATTTCTAAAATATATAATTATCATTACCTGATTCAATATGAATCAAATGATTACATTGATTATTCTAAATTTTTCTTTGAATCCCATTAGTATCATTGCTTCATTTTCTTACATTGCTTTATTGACTACAGTAGAAACTTTTGCTTTAGTCAGAACTTACATACTATTTCTAAATAAATAGCTTTTAAAGCTTACCAAATTTTATAGTCCATTTTTGTTTTGTTTTGTTTTGTTTTGTTTTAAGTCTGTGCTTTTTTAAAAGACATTTTGTTAATTTATTCATATTACATCTCAATTGTTATCCCATCTCTTGTATCCTCCCATTCCTCCTTCCCTCCCATTTTCCCCTTATTCTCCTCCCCTATGACTGTGACTGAGAGTGATCTCCTCCCCCTGTATATGCTCATAGGGTATCAAGTCTCTTCTTGGTAGCCTGCTGTCCTTCCTCTGAGTGTCACCAGGCTTCCCCATTTAGAGAACGTGGTCAAATATGGGGAACCAGAGTTCATGAGAAAGTCAGACTCCACTCAACTGTGAGGAATGTCCTGTCCATTGGCTAGATATGGATAGGGGTCGAAGTTTACTGTACATATTGTCCTTGGCTGATGCCATAGTTTGAGCAGGACCCCTGAGCCCAGATCTGCCCATCATAATGTTCAACTGGGAACAGGGCTTCCTCAAGACCCAACTATTCCACTCCTTGGAATATACCCAGAAGATGCTCCAGCACACAAGAATATTTGCTCAACCATGTTCATAGTAGCCTTATTCATAATAGCCAGAACCTGGAAACACCATAAGTGTCCCTTAGTAGAAGAATGGATAAAGAAACTGTGGTACATTTATACTATAGAATACTACTCAGCTATTAAAAATAAGGAATACCTGAAATTTGTGGACAAATGGATTGAACTAGAAATGATCACAATGAGTGAGTTAACCCAGAAGCAGAACGAGTCAAATGGTATACACTCACTTATATCTGGACACTAGCCCAAGGGGCATGTTCCATGAAACTCTTCACTTAACAGGAAACTGGGACAGAGAGGAGGACATCCTATTGGGTTTATAAGAGAGAGAAGCATGGGAGAATGGGGAAATAGAAGGATCCAGAGGGTCCTAAAAACCTACAAGAAGAACATTTTGAGAGATGGATCTGAGCCCAGGGATCCTGCTCAAACTATGGCACCAGCTAAGGACAATACATGCAGAAAACATTGAACCCCTACCCAAATATAGTCCATTTTTGATTCTGCTAAAAATTAACTATAATATCTCAAATTATTAGCTTAAATAAGGCTTTTGCCACCAGAAACTCCTAAAGTATTCTTAGGAGTACATTCTTTAAGGTGGTGATTAAGTAAGAAATGAATTGTGATGAATATATTCAATGTGTAATATATGCATGCATAGGTATATCACAACAACCAATATAAATTGGTACCCTTCTTATATAGTAAGCTATAAAATAAAACAATTATATAAAATTGAAATGAAGTGCCTTATACTCATATATTCACTCAATTTCAAATCATGAAAAGTCTGTTGAGACAAAAATACCTGATTTCATATACTGCACCATGATTTTTGCTTCTATGTAACTGTGAACTAAGTGATGTGTACCTAAGACCTCAGTCTGAATGCTTCTCACATACCTTCATTTCTGCCTTATATCTTTGTAAGATGACCTCAAAAGATCTAGACCCATCTCAGGTCATTCTGTGATGATCTGAAATGAAGCTATCAAAACACAGTCTATACAGAACTTGTAGAGTATGTCACAACACAGAATGTGATGCTGAAGCTTAAATTTAGGGAGAAGTGGCCAGACAGATTTAAGAATCCTGCCTGAAATTGAAACTCATGGTCAAAAATGTCAGTTAACTTGGTTACCCTGACAAACCAAACCTTTTTAAAAAAAGTTTTATATTTTTTCCATCATAATATTATTATTAATTATTTGGGAATTTCATACAAGATACTCCAATCACACTGTCTTCTTGCTTCCAGGTCTACAATTTCACCTTTTTGTGCCTTCCTCCCTAAAAGCCAAACCAACAAAAAACAAAAAGAAACAAAAACCTCATGTTCCATTTGCTTTTCCTACATACTCAGTGGAGTGTAGTCAAACTCCCCATGGCCAGCCCCTTAAAGAAAAGTGAGTCATTTTCACCCAGCCAGAGCAGAAGCCACCCACTGTGAAGAGCTTTAAAGCACAGGACCTTGTTCAGTGTTCTGCTGAACAGCATTCACTGAAACATGAACCTGAATCTTGATTTGGCTTGAGTAGCAAGTCATCATCTAAATGACTGAGTTGAATGTTCATTATTTTGTGCTATTTTTTTCAGTTTCATCTTCTAATATGTTATTACACACATCAGAAAGGCAAGTGCATTTTTATTTAAATTTTATTAACATTAAAACGTTCTACAATGTGTTTTAGTCATAGTCACCCTCTCCCCAAATAGTCCCTGATACATCTCCCACTGCTTTACCACCAAACTTTCTATCCTTTCCCCCACTATCAGTGCCAGCATCCTGCCTCAGTATTCTTGGATGTGTGGTGTTTTTCTGGAGCATGGCAAAATTAACCACTCTCTACATGCTGCAAGAAAACTGTGTCTTTCTCTTGTAACAGTGATAAATTACCAATATTTTCATGACTAAGAGTAGGAGTGTGTGCTCAACTCATATCTTTTGGCTGAAACTTGGTCTGTCTTGCGCTTGCACAGCTATCTTGCATGCTGTTCCAAACATCTTGAGTTCATATGTGCAGATGTCCTCCTCTTGTAGAAGACAAGGTTTCTATTTACTATCTCTGTCGCTAAGACTCTCTGTACCCATATCTGTAATGATCATCGGGCCCTGATAATAGGAGAATTGTGGTATCTATGCTCCCTTTAGATGTATACATTCTGCTTTCCCTTATACTCTAAACATTGTTCAGGCCAAGGTCTCTCTCCAGTCACCATGTACTGCAAATAAAACTTGTCAAGTTAGTAGTGAGGATAAGTCATCAGAAATTGGTTTGATATGTCATATAGTAGGTTTTTTCCTAGGGCTATGGATTATTGGGCACTAGGATGTTGGCCTGTTATAACGGTGCCAGGTATAAATACCTTCCCTAAATCTAATCAGAAAATAGTTGATTACTCCCATGATGTTTATGGCACTATTAGATTGTGGGGCCTATCTTTTCTGGCCAGTGATTATTGCATTCCAAGGGTCCATAGCTGAATAATATTGATGATTACTCTTCTTCTCTAGTAGTATCACACCTTACAGCAATAAGGAAGCTAGTCAAGAGAGACGAGACTTCCAGTTCAAGAACAACTTGAATGTGCTATATTCTGATACACACACACACACACACACACACACACACACACACACACAAACACACAACCTGAATTGTAACAAATAGCATTGATAATAGCCCATTATGTTTGATGTTCTATAGGCACTCACTGACCGATAAATCAAAAAGCAGTCACATATTCCTGACACCGGACATTTTTTGTTATCCTCTGGTAACAAACAAGAACATTCTTCCCCTATAACAGAATAACTCCATTTCCCAATAGTAGTACATTTCCAGATGTCTTTTTTGATTAGGTATTTGGAGTTACTTATCCCTCCTAGACTTTTCTCTGCCTTTCCCTTGGCTATACCAACCAAGTTTTACCCTTTCTATTCTGTTATTACATTTCACAACCTTTTTTCCTATCAAATATTGTTCACAACCAGTTTTTTATTAAGTTTGAATTTTTCCAAATTATATGATAAAATAGTCTTTCTCCAATAATTAACTCTTTGAGATTCACAAGATTTTTTTCAGGTGCTTTTTAATGAACATGATCTAGCAACCTAAGAATGGCATAATTTTCCCCATATTTATTTGAACCTTAAAAAGACACATTCTTTACAAATATGGAGACTTTCTGTTAGTTTGGCTCTTTTTTCCAAGCTATTTATATGTTTTTGTGCTATTAACTTTAAGTCTCTACCAAGTTAAACTATTTACAGAAAAGATTACTTTTCAACACTGACACTAATGTAGTATTTGTATATGGTAAACACACATTATGTAAGCTCCAAATAAGCAAAGAATGATATTCAGCATTAAAGAAGACAAACTCATAGTAAAATTGATATAGCTCTTTATCTTATTTTAATAAACTAAGTATTCAATTATCTTACATGGTTTTATAGTTTTAGGAGTTAAGACTACTATGGTAAATATTCTAACCAGTTATGTTCTCATTTAACTTTTATATTTAATAATAATTTGAATTTTTGAAACTATGTTACTAATTGTTTCAGGAGAAGAGAATCTCTGCTCTCCTTTTCCACTTATGTAGGGACCTAGGTACTTCTTAGTTGTTTGAGAATTTCTTCAACAGCTAATAGGACATTATTATAGTCTGCCTGAGTCAAAATGTGGCTGTATGAGAGTGTCTTCTTCTAACCATGTAACATGCCCTCAAACTCACAGAACCCCTGCTGTTATAGAGTTTGAGTCAATAGCTTTGTTTATGTCACAGAGTTCAATGGGCCACTCCAATTCTTTTCAGGCGATAAGCAGAGTGCTCCTGCATATTTAAATGCCTTAATGCATTTCTTATTTTCTTTCCGTTCCTTTGGCCTGTGATTTTTTTAATATATGAAAAGAACAGCAGGACCCCAACTTTAAAACTGAAATATTCACTAATCTATGGTTATTCATGTAATATCACCCATGCTGGTGTAAAATTCAAATGAGTTTCCAACATATTTCATTTTAAAGGGACTTCATTTACTTTCTTTCAATGGTTTCCTCCAGTGCAGTTCTCTGCCTGCATTATTCATATGCAACCACGTGAATTGCTTTGAGTTCAAGCAGCAGAAATATAAATCATAGGGCTATTTTCTCTGGAGGACTTCTGCCTTAAGCTCTGCAACTTGTTGTAAATTGAAAACTATCTTCAATTAAAGTGATTTGTTTGCTTCGAAAATTAACTATCTTATCTTGTCATTGCAGAAAAAGAAGACTTTAGCTGCATTCCATAGTGATGAATAACTTTACAAACTGTTTTAATGTTGTTGTTTTAACTCAATCTCTCAATATATGCTTAAATTCAGCCTGCTCCTATGCTCTGGTTTGTGGCCAGACCACAGATATCTGTATCTGTAGACATACAAATACATTGTTTCACAAATTGTCCTCCAATTTTACTTTTGAATAGTTCCATTGTTTACAACCTGTATGAACACTATCTTCTTTGTATTCAAAGAAAACTGACTTCTTTGTACCCACCTAAGTGGGTAAGAAAACAAAAAAGGTAATATGAATTAATGCAAATGCCATTAAAACTAGGTATGTTTCAGTATAGATATCACTGTAAACGCAGATTTTTAACATTGACACCACTGAATGTGGAATAGGAAACCTGATGGTATGTGTGTGTGGGTATGTATGTGTGTTTAAGCAGATAATAACACTTAATTAGATAAGAGGCTATGAAATTGAAAGAGAGCAAGCAGGGAGTAGTAAATGTGAGAGTTCAGGAAAAATGATGTAATTATATTATAATTTCAAAGATGAATAAAAAGAGAATCTAGGTGTGATCATGTAGTATTTACTTATTTAAGAACGTGAATGCTCATACATGTATCTATGTAATAAAAAATAATAAATACCTGAAACTCAAAATTTAAAAAGAACAGGATGGTATATAAGTTGGTTTGCATGGCAGAAAGGAAGAGTGAAATTGATGCAATAATATTATAACCTAAAATAAATAAATTTATACATGTTTACTCTAACAGACTGCTTGTAATAGAATAAGCACTAGCCATCCTCCATAGTCTATATTGGCATCTTCACATGCCATATAGATTCTGAGAGGTTACAGATGCTTGGACATTATTTTCAAACAATTGTGACTGTCAACTCCCAAGTGACTGCTGTCTTCCTAGAAAGCAGTACAGTGACTTCTTTCACATCTGAAGGCTTGTAGAATTTACAGGGCTGAAATTGCTTCCTCGTCTCAAAATCAAGTGAGGCCTACTCAAGGAGGACAAAGATGGCTGAACACATCATTAATCAATATGCATACATTACTACAAGGAAGATGCTGGTTGCTATGATTAATAAAAAGAAAATAAGATGATAAGATAATAGGATGCCGGGCAACAGATATTATATTATATGAGGTTTACTAAGTGAGTATGGAGAGAGAAAGATAGGGGGAAGGGTACCCCAGAGAGAGAGAGACAGAGAGTAAAGTTGGTGGGGAGGGAGAGAGATAAGAGGATAAAAATCGAGAAAGAGAGTGAGAGAGGTAGAGAAGGGAGTAGAGGCAGAGTGAGAGTATAGGGAGAGAGAGAGGGCCACATAGAGTTTGGTCGTTTTATGTGGCCCTGGGTAGGGCCACACCCCATGGCAGGTAGGCAATGACATCACAGGTAGGCAGACTGAAGCAGAATGCTAACACTGGTTATTAGCAGCTTAAACATGAACTGAGAGTCTTATTTATCTCAAGGGAAAATACTAACCACATTGTTAGTACCAGACCCTAACATTTTACAATTCTAGATGATACGCACAAATTTGGGAAAAGGGCTGGTGTATATTCCTTATACATACTTGCCATTATAATTTTGGTCACGAAGAAGGTATTTTCTCCCATTTAATCCATTTAACTTGATATTTCTACTTAAATTAGCCAATTTTTGGAAAACTTCACAGGGAATCAATATAATATTTTTCAGACTTTGGAAAGATGGTTTCACAAAGCTAGCCTATTAGGTACAGCAGTTCAGAACACCTGGTGTTCTTACAGAGTATACAGGTTCAGCTGCTAGCCCTCACAAGATGATTTAAAACAGTATACAATTCCAGTCCAAACGGAGAAGGATCCTTCTTTAGCTACCACAGGCACAGGGCATTACATTTAATAAAATGCATATGCGTGAGTAAAAGTGCCCTACATACAAAGTAAAAAGAGGTAACTCTTTGTTATCCATGATTTTACTGACTATGGGAAATTGGCAAGGTTTCTAGTACCAGGCATGTTTTCTCTCTTATGGAGTGAGTCTTAAGTTTAATTAGAGAGCTGTTGGTTAATGCCAGCGTATGCATGCCTCTATTGTACACTTAGTGGCATCATGACATGAAATCATTGATGTGGCCCATAGGCATCATAGCAATGTGGGATTGTACATTGCTTCATTCCTGTTAGTCCTTATGCAGGAGGCATTCAGGTCAGTTCCAGTTCAGTGCTCCTGAGATCCTGCATCTGAAGTTTGTTGTGTCTTTAAAAATACGGACTTAATTTATACCACTAGGGGTTAACCAAGGACAGTAACAATAACACGTAATACGTAAACCTCTACATGATCTTTTGTGTGTTTGTGTGTGTGTGTTTCTATGTGTCAAAAATAACATGTATTAATGATCAGCAAATAAATTGAATGGTGTTTCTTTTGTAGGTATCTTGTGGGTAAGGGACTTAGAAAATTGGAGAAAAATATTATAATAAAATAATATCAATTTTATTCACTGAAAAATAATGAAACATTAATTAAAATGCTGAAAGTAAATAATGATTATATATTATACTATGTATACTATTATATAGCACATTATATAGTAATGTATAACCATTATTTATTACTTTTCAGAATTTTTCCAAACTCATTCTCCTATTCTTTTAAAATGGTTGCACTAGTAAGAAGGAAGAAATAATTTGATTGGGTGATACCTATTGAAAAGTTGTATTACCATGCAGCAGTTTTCTTATAACATTACCAAAATACATATTAATGTTGAAACATTCACTCTAATGATGAAATATAAATCTGAGTACCGATAGCCTAGGATCTATCTCATTGTCACTACATTGATGAACACATCAGTTTTGGCAGAAGCATATGAATATGTTAAGTAAAATGATTGAGGTTAAGAAACTGTGACATTACCAAGAGATAAGCACACCAGTCACCCTTCCAGTGCTAGATGTTCAACACTGAAAACAGACATGCAGTTAAGATTCTATGAACTATGCAGGTTACTTTTAGGAATATATGTATGTGTACATATATGCATGTAATAACAAGTAAAAAGATGAAACTATTAATCTGAAGTAGAGTAGGGAAATATATGTGAGAGAGTTTAAAGTAGGGAAGGATATGGAGAAATATAATTATATTAAAATTTTATAAGTTAAAAATTAATAAAACAGGACATCAGTTCATTTTTATTACAATTAATAAGAAAGAAACTAGTTTTATAATTAGACTAGCATATTTTGAAGATTGGTACTTATATTTTAACTAATTTTGCAAAAAAAAATAATTTAAGAGATTTATAAAGAGTTAAGCAAAAATTAAGTAAATAGGAGCACAGTATATTCTTTAATACTTTTAACAAGAAAGAGTTATTCAGCTGGGTCATGAAGTTGTTATAGTTTTTGTTGTTTTTTTTTTTTATTGTTTATACTTAATTTGGACAAATGCTCTACAACTGCACTACAAACTTAAGGCAACTGTCTTTAGAGGATGATGAGCATCAAAGAACCATCTTATGGAGATGGCGTCAAATGTGGCAAACAAGCCATGTCCTCATTTCTACCACAGACAGAATTCTGACTAAAAAATGGCAACCTTGATGCAGGCAGAGTCGATGGCCAAAATCTGCCATGACCAGGTAAGCAAGTCTTCAATAGTTCCTGCCTCATAAATATATCTGTCAGGAATATTGGGCCAGAAGTCTGAATTGATGCTCCAATGTTATAGAGTGTTTTGGGTAACTACTCAGGTCTCTGTCATCTTCTCACTTGAAAAGCCACTAACCTGCACTCCCGATATACTCAGGTAATCAATTTTATTCCTTCTCAAGGATGGGGTTGAAGACCAGGTAGCTTAGTTTTTCAATTAAGCTTAGTTGTTTAGGGGTTAAAATGTCCTTAGGTTAGATAGATGTTTTAAGTTGATAATGACAAGATAAGATAAATATTGATTTACATTCAGAATTTTAGATGCACTAAGATAGGAAAGACGTTTTCTCCAAGGTTGCCAAATACAAATCGTCAACACACTAAGAATATAATATTTATATAAACTATTGGGCTTTCATGATCTCCAGTTTTATACTGCATAAAAAAAAGATATGAGTTGTTAAAACATTTAATTTTTATAACAGTAAGCTGACATGGATCCAATCACAATAAAAGGATAGAAACCCTTTCTTTTTGCTGTATATGTGTGGTTAGATAGGCATCAGGCAGACATACATACATAGATAGATGCATTTTTAAAATGCTTTTTATTAAAGTACATACATGAAAACTAAAAGTGATGCTTTGCCCCCAGCTGTGGAACATACTTATATTCATGTAAAGTAGGAGGTAAGAGCTTTAATATTTACTAAGTAAATTGTATAATATTCTTCTTGCATTTAAACAAAACTTCAGAAAGGAACATAGTCTAAAAATCAAGCAAAAGAGTTTCTTCAAAGAGGAAATTCCAGAAAGGATATTTTAGTTTTTAATATAAGTGAGGCATTTGTATAATAAAAACAAGAAAGCAAGGGACCAAAGGGTTTTTAATGCAGAATCTTTCTTAGTAGTAGCAACGTTGTTCTGAAAGTTTATTTTAGCAATTGAATTTTGATTATTTTTATTCAAGAACAGAAACAACAATAAAATTTTAGCTTTTAAATGTAAAACAATACATTAAAAGGATTGACTGTTAGTATACAAAAGCTTTCTTTATAATGCAATCTGATTCTCTGCCTTGTATACTGTGTGATTACAGTACTTTCTTATTTTGCCACTAGAAATACAATTTGTAACTCTTACATAATACTAGTGAATATATTGTGAAACATGCTTAATGTTAATATTTAGTATTTCAATGAGTCAAAATTTAGTTTGGAAACATACCCCTGCTCAAACCCTTGGATATGGAAGGACACATAACAACTTACAAGCTGACCATACTCAGCCACACTAGTCAACTTAATACCAAAAGGAATGTCCACAAGAAAACATTCTACTGATATATGCCTCCCAAAAAAGAATAATACTACCACTAATAAAACCTTATTTTAAAAACGTAAAAGAAAGAGGAGATAATATAATTAGAGCCTAAATATTTTCTCTATTAATTAATACATTCATTGTTCATTTACTCATCTAATTCTATAATTTCATCTGGCTACTTAAAAAGTTTAGATAAATGGGAGTAATAGAGTCTCTCTAGGGTTTAGTACCTCTACAGGCATAGGTAGTTGGCTATATTTACAATTCCAGTCATGAACTCCCTCCCATTGGCCAGGCCATACATCCAATTAGACAGTTGTATATTAACCTCCAAGATAAAGGACTCATTATTGAACCATTGGGGATATCTTTCTGATCCAACTATTGCTGTAGTTCATAGATTTTCTAGCTTTGTAGAATTTTAAATTTTTCCTCTCACTTTGTATAGCTCCCAGCAGCTAGCTCTCTCTGTCTCTCTCTCTGTCTCTGTCTCTGTCTCTGTCTCTCTGTCTCTCTCTCTCTCTCCCCCTCTCTCTCTCTATCTCTATCTCTATCTCTAGCTGTCTCTCTCTCCCAGATAGATGTTTCTCTCTTTACTTCCTGCCACGGTATTGCTGTTAGCTCTTTATTGCAACCAATAGACAAGTGAGGAAGAATGAATATTTACAAAATACAAGATGGTGATGAGCCACAGAAATAATAATACCAAGATCCGACTAGCAATTATCTCTCTGCCAGTTTAACAATAAATAATAATATATAGAGATATGCCTTCACACAATGTACCTTAACATCTCCCCCATTTTATTCCAGGAAATAGCACTTTCTATAATATCAGTAAATTATACATGATATCAACAATAATGAGAACTATCAGGTAAGAGGTATGCCCACATTGTCCAGTCCATTTTTCTTTAGTAAACTTAGAGATAATACCCTCTTATATAACCTATCTTGGTGAGTCCTATACCTAGGTTCTATACCTAAATTACTTTCTTATTATCAAATAAGCTTTCACATCTACTACTTTTACAACTTGGATTTACCACACTTAAAACATCTTCCTCTAACTTAAATTTTTATGTACCTTAAACTCCATAATCTTTACACTTATTTTGTGTTTCACTCTTCTTAATCTTATAATAAGGAAAACTTTATAATTATAACTACTTAATTTTCAACCCATTCAAAGACCTGAGAAGGATAAATTCTACCTGAGTAAACAGAAAGTGCAGAGCAAGCAGTGTCCAAACCTACAAAAACAGCAAAGACTAATGGCTACCTGCCAAATCAGGCAAGGTTCCTCTTTATCAGTCAGGCACTTATCTTCAGCCACCATGTGCAGTAGATCTGACAGACTTTCTGTGAAGCAATAATTTTGACGGACTGTCCTTCCTTTTCTTGTCAAAGTTGATCAATTTTCCAGATTCCTTCCTGTCCACATTTGTACAGCATGCTGTCAGCAGTTGATGTAAGGGACACTTTTTTCCTTGGTGGCTAGTTTTCCCACATTTCCCACATTTGTAGCTTTTCTGTGCCCATTATCTTTTTTGAAGTAGAATAGGGATGCTACCAGGAGCCGTGTCTCTTCCAGAAAAGCACTTTTTAAATTAAAATATCCTAAATGCCATATTCTGAAGATCTCTTACGTGTTTGAAGACCACCTATCTATCTAAAGTATATCTAATTTCTGTTGGCTCTGATTCTTAACGATTAAACTTTATTATACAAGCCAGCTAGCTTACCTAAGAGGAAAAAAAAGGTTAAAGGGTGAAAGACCCCATTTCTAAATGTTGCTTAGTCAAATAGTTTAAGGCCTGTGTGGTGCTATTTTGCAAGGCTTGTACAATGATTTAGGGAGGTCACCTAAAAAGCCCTACCCTGTAACTATGCCCCTCGCCTCTGTAACCATTTCCTGATTCCAAAGCCCTACCCTGTAACCATGCCTCTCGCCTCTGTAACCATTTCCTGATTCCAAAGCCCTACCCTGTAACTATGCCTCTCGCCTCTGTAACCCTGCTTCCTGCTTTCCACCCTACAAGAGGGTCTCCCCCCCTTCACTAGGCGCGCCAGTCCTCCGAAAGACTGTGTCGCCCGGGTACCCGTGTGTAACCAATAAAGCCTCTTGTGTTTGCATCCGGACTTTGGTCTCGCTGGTTCTTGGGAAGGGTCTCCCGGACGAAGGGCACTCCGCGAGGAGGTTCTTTCAAGGGTAAAGAGAGTGAACCTCTTCTGGTATCCGTTCTATGAGACGGGTCCCCAGGTGTCTCTGGCCTGCGTGTTAGTCTGGCCTGTTCGCAGATCCCTTTCCTGATCCATGTGCTCTCAAGCCTGGTCTCAACCTGCTGCTCCTCTCTCCTCTCCACCTGCCTGTCTCTCATGTGCAGGGGCGGTCTCAGCCTCCCATTGAGGGCCGATTAGAAGCGCAATAGTCCATGTGGAGTCCCTCGGTCCCCTTCCTGAATTCCAGGCCCAGGATGGTCCCACCCAGTCTATCTCAAGGGCAAAGCCTGCCAAGACTGCTTTCACCTGTGACAAAGCTTACAATCCTTCCCAGAAATTTCCTTTCTGCTTAACCTTGAAAACATATACAGGGACTAAATAAAGCTTATTTCTGTAATTAACTAAATTTCAGATTTGATTAATTACAGGTGAATAAGTACTAACTTGCATGTTTAAATTATCCTTATCAGTTTATAATAGCAGCTTTGAAGGACTAACTTTATATTACATTTTTAAGTGACTTGCATGTGTAAAATACCTTAAGCAAGAGTTCTATCACATATACAATTTGTTGTAGCAAATTTAACCTTAAATTGCTATCAATATACAACAATCCATAAAGTCTAAAATTTTTGAGACCTGTTTTTGCTTTCTTAGTCTAAAAGGAGATAAAATAATTTACTTTTCTTTTTCCTTTCGAGAAGATAAAATTTGTTGTTTCTCTCCTATAGCAACCCCTTGTCTTTTCATTCCCTACCCTGCCTGCCCTTTTTTCTCTGACACTAAAAAGGAGTGAAAGAAGGACAGAGGAGCAAGAGGAAGAGAGAAAGAAATCCCTGAATCTAACCTCCTTTACTTTGTTTCCTCCCTGATAATGACCAATAACAACTTGTAGCCAGCACCGCCCCCCCCCATTAAAACAAACATCTGTAAACCATAACCCCCCACCCCTACATCTTAGGAATGAGGATGTCAGGTTCTCGAAATTTCTTTCTGTTGTCTGGGGGCAAAAGCATGTTTTGGTAACCACAAATAAACGGGGATATTGGCCAAGTCCTGGTTGAGCTTGTTGTTTCACTTGCTGTCATCCTGGTTAAAGCAGTCTGCCATGGATACTTGCTTTGTCTTCATTGGTGTCTGGTCCTTTTACTCTGACAACACACATACTTTTAAAAGGTAACATTGTAGGTACATTTCTACATTAACACATGTATGAAAAGTGTGGTGTGCTTAAATCAGCTAAAAACGGCTCTCTGCTTCAGCAGATGAAAGTCTTCTGTCAATCTTTGTAAGTTCCATTTGGACTGAAAAACCGTAATGTAAATCTTGATTCATGCCATATGAAAGGATTACATGTACTGATAAATCATGAGGACCAGGTAGCCAGAAAAATTCATTGGCTACTGCAGAGACTTCATGCCTCAGTTTCTTGAGCTGTTCACATACTGAGAGAGAGAATTTTTAATTAGCTCTCTAACTTATAAGCCCAAATAGTTGAGATGCAGGTCAGCAGGTATGCTAGCCCAAGGCCCCAGATGATAAGTCACAAAGAATGCAGAGCTAGGAGACAAAGGCCTATTGAGTGTTCCAGGGACCTGCTGGCCGTAAAAGATAGGAAGGATACACAAGGGCAAAGTCCTGAGAGAAACAGGTACCGGACATGGTCCAGTGAGTAATGAGCCAAGACCCCTCATCCGATCTTATGGTGTTTGCTTAATCCCCTCTTGAGGCCCGCACACAATGTTCCAGGTTTGAGTTTAACCAGATGTGTCGTTAGCTCAGATAAACATCTACCCTCGGGTTCCGAGGAAAACAGAAACGAAGGACTGTTCCCGTGTGACTAAGTCCGACCTTACCTCAGATCTGCCTATGCAATTTGCTGATGTTCAAATGTTTGAAACAACCAATCGTGTGTGGCCGCACCAAAACATCCCACTCCCCCTGACCCTTGCCCACATAAACTCCAAGCACCTGGGCTTCAGGGTCGACCCTTCTGTCTCCTGCGTGAGATACGTGTCGACCCGGAGCTCCACCAATAAACTACCTCATGCGTTTACAGCAAGACTGTTGTTTGTGTGTCTTTGGGTGCGTGCCATCCTGAGGCTTGAGTGAGAGTCTCCCTTCAGGGGTCTTTCAATATAAAGGGTTCAGGGATCAGGTAACCTGGTTTGTTGTTCTTCTGGTTCTCTCTACCTCCATTTCTGCAACCAAGATTTTCAGGAGGTTTTCCATGGACAAATATAATCTTTATTAACTTTGAAGGAATTCATAGTTTTTCATTTCCTGTGAGAACAAACGCATATACTGTTTCCCATTGCAACATATTTCCTGATTTCCATTTTGAAGTTAACACATCCTGATAGAATACATGTTGCTTTCATTCATCAGTCCTTTTAAAAATCTAACCGCTTTTTCCAGCACCTGTGCTACCTGCCTCATTGAAATTAAAAAAAATAAAATAAAATAAAGTTAATAAATCGTTGTGTAATCTATCTCAGGGAGATTCCATATCCACCTTCTGTTTTATGAGCATATTCTTCAAAGTATGCTTAGTTCTTATTACAACTGGTTAACCTATTGGATTGTAAAGTATACTTGTAACATGTTTTATGTTACAATGTTTAAAAAGTTGCATTTTATTGGATATATATTCTGAAACATTATCAGTTTTAATCACTAAAGGTATTCATTAGATATCCACTGCTTCTCATAAATGTATAATTACAGACTCATTCTTTTCAGAACTGAAGGTGATGAGACTCTCTTTTCTGGACTCCAGGTTAGAGTGTTATGGAAGATTGGGTGTAGAAGGACCCAGAGGGTTCAGGAGCTCCCCACAAAGAGAGCATCAAGGCTGGCAAATCTGGACCTGTGGGGACCAAACAAAAGTCATCTTGCAACAAGCCTCTGTCTTCTCGCCAGAGTGAACTCTCCTTCCTTCCCCCATGCTCCCCAAGTTGTCAGAAATCCCAAAAAGTGCATACATCAGGTAGCACCAGCAGTTAACACCTAGGGGTCAACTCACAAAGTGAATAACCCACCATGTTACAGTAGTAATGATGATTCCCTTTGCAGCTTGGCGCAAACCCCCTACCCTATCATACCTTATCAGCTTTAAGGCCAACTCCCCTTTAAACTCCTTATCCAATCAGGTACTGCCAAGGCTTGGAAAGCCCCGCTTGTGGTTTTTGCCTTTATAAACCCTGTGTCCTAAGGAGTCGAGGCTGCCCACCTTTCTCAGTTTCTGGGGAATGGATGGTCCCTGCTCTGGTGCTTACTAAATAAAAGACCCTGTGTGAATTGTATCCAGCTGCTCTCTAGAGGTCTACGGGGTTCTCACAAAGTAGGCATAACAGACCCAGGGGCCTTGCACAAGCTGTTGTGCCAAGGAAGGACAATGCATGCAATAAACCTAGACCACCAGTTCTGATAGAGCCAATGGACAGCTCATTCTGCATGGTTGTGTGGAGATCAAGAATTGCCTCTAACATGAACTCTTGTGCCTCCAATTTGATCACTGCTCCTTGTTTGGGATGCCCACAGAAGAAGGGGAAGGAGGCTATCTAGATGAGACCTAATAGGCTGTGGTCATATGGTAGGGGAGGAGGATCCCTTCTATCAGAGGTCTAGGGGAGACGAATAGAGCAAAGGAGGGAAGAAGGATGAGAACGGGAAGATACAAGTAAGAGGACAACAATCGGGATGTAATCTGAATAAATTATAATAAAATTAAATAAATAAAATAAAATACAAAAGAAAAGGATGCACATTTCAATCCTGACTAGGTGTCAATTGTATGATGGTCATACTTTAATTTTCCAAATTCTGCAAAATGAAACACATCCATCTG
Source organism: Acomys percivali (assembly GCA_907169655.1). Lineage (NCBI taxonomy): Eukaryota > Metazoa > Chordata > Mammalia > Rodentia > Muridae > Acomys > Acomys percivali. Next base: position 35,161,429 of record OU015756.1, on the reverse strand, counting down.
CCAAACTTCCATCTTTGGGTACCCTTAGAGGTACTTCCAGAAGGCAATAGATCTTGGCTATACAACAAAGAAGTAGATCAATTTGTTATAATTTTCTTGTCTTGTCACAAGGTTATAAAAAGAAAATATCTTTAAACTGCTACTATGCACCCAATTAAGGGCCATACCCAGTTACTATAATGAGCTATTCCTTCTATTGGGAGAAAAACATTTCCCACAAAGGGACAGTTAATGTTGAGTTATTCCTCTATTAGAGAAAAAGCAACATTCAAACAAAAATAAAGTCGAGAAATAAGAAAATGCTAAGTTCTGGACCAGCTCTGTTGCAGCAGTGGAGACTAGCCTGTTGTTTGGAATTCAAGAAATTCTGCTTTGCAGTGGTGATCCCTTAGCAGAACAATTTGCAACCAGGGATCTCTAAGTTCTAGGTGTCACTGATTCCTTTTTTTTTTTTTTTTTCTATATTAGAGAGCCTTTATCCTTCCTCTATCACTGCCACTTGTAATGTAACAGTCCATCTCTCAGTTCTTTCCTTATTTAAGCCTAGTTTATTCTGATCTTTCTCAGAGTGGGCATAAAAACTGTGATCATTATTGAACATATTATAATTACTACTATATTGACAGGCAAAATATATCTATGTGGAGGTCAAATGCTCACTTCTACAGCATTTTTCATATTTTAAAACAAAGTATTTTCACTTTTAATCTTGCTAACTTTCTCCTTCCTTTAGTGATTTCACTTTATTATTTAAACTTAATATTATGTCTGTAACTGTCTGCACTTGGTTTCTTTCCTTTCTTCAGTGTCTATGCATATTTACACAACATGGCTATTTATTTCTCTTAGTCTTTCATTTCTTCAGAGACTTTATTATATTTCATCTCATTATTTATTTCTATGACTGTCTCAACTTAGTTTCTTTCTCATAGATTCAACTGTTTTGGTTGTTATTATTGTTGTTGTTGTTGCTGCTGCTGCTGTTTTCCCTAGATAGTATATGTCTCTTGGAAGAAGCACCATTTTTCCATGTATAAACCTATGAAAATATTTCCCTGCAGATTTTGTGAATATCCTTAATGTTATTTATCTCTAGTCCCCTCCCCAGAAATTACCTTTTCTCTCTCCCTCTCCAATATAAGTCTGCTTGAAATTTCCCATTACGACTCTTCTGACACATATTTTGTACTGATACCCTTTCTAGAGCACCACCTCTTCCTCTCCCTTTTGGCTACATTCAGGTTCAACCTCCCTGGCTTCTTTGATTGATTTCACACAAATAAAGATTCTCAGCTAGGAACATAAATGAGAGACAGGAGGCAGCTTCTACCTTTTGGGGTCTAGATTATTTCATTCCATGTAATATTTTCCATTTTCATTCAATTACCTACAAATTTTATTGCTTCAACTTTCTTTACAGATATATAAAATTGCATGTGTATATGTACCATATACTTATTTTCTCATCATTAGGTGAAAGATGTATTGACTGTTTGCATTTCTTAGCTCTTTTGAATGGTATGTTACTTCCCTGCCACTTATCCAAATTAAGAGCCTTAATACAGGATGTGTGTTTGAGCTTCAGTCCACTTTGATAATGTATGTGCTGTAGAAGATCCTTCAATTTGGTATCACTTTCATTTTCTTGTATGTAAATAGAATGGAAATAGTAACCCAAAAGCAGAGTTTCTGATAAGCTATCGTAAAGAGTTAGTGAGGTAATTCAACTTTATTCTCCAGAAGTAATATGTGATAACTATTTATAATGATTAAGACTTTATTGTTGTTAAAATCAGCTAACTTCACAGAGTTCAGAATCCAATGGGAGGTAGAGGAGTAGAATAACACTTTAAAATGCAACAGGAAGGTCCCTACAAGAACAACGGAAAAAAATGAATACACAACAGAAATAAATGAATCTATAATATATCCTCATTATCCATTCATACTCTGAATCCCTGCAGATAGAAGTTGAAGTGATGAACAAATTTGCTACAGCATGAACATAATCACTAGGAAACTGGTGTTTTATAAAACTATTTCCTATTGAAACACCTCCTTCCATCTCTTGCAGCCACTTAACATTACAGAGCATCCCTGTTCATCTCCTCCAGTTTTTATTGATCTCTATTCACTTACTGTAGAGTTCTGTAAACATTAGTCAATGGAATGCAAATACAAAACAAATTAATTAAAGAGTGAAAGTGCTTATCTTGCTGGAATCAAGGTGTCATTATGTCAATATAGTTATGTTTTTGGAGTATTGCAGTCACATACAATGCCATTATCAGATGAAAAAGGCATAGCAGTTAATAACTGAAGAAGGTAAGATGATAAACATTTTATTTACCTTTAAAAAATAAAGGAAATGTAAAAAAAAATAAGTACTTAATGTAACACCTAGTGAAATATGGTCTGCTCTCTATAAACTTCAGATGCTGTTTTAAATATAAAATGGTTAAAGAGGTATGTTTTCATAAAACTATAATATGTCTGAAAAATTCACATGCAAAGAATACATAATTTACAATTAAATTAATAGCAATTTTAATTAAATTAAAAGAATTTTAATTTAAAAAGTCGTTTGATTCCATCATAGAAAAGTGTGTTATATTTACAGCATTTCCACTAGCCCCTATATGTCCACTCCACATCCTCCTCTGTGTCCCGAACCCCTCTTGAACTCATGTTCTCTTCCTATAAAGTTATATATGACTTACGAAATCCAATTAGCATTAGCCAGATGTGTAAGCATTTTAGAGACAACTGGTTTGGAGTGGGGTTTTGACCCTATTGAGAATTATTCTCTTTCCCCAAGCAGCCATTGGCTTCTTGTAGCTCTTCATCTAGAGGGGGAAGCCTGTGAAACTTTCTTCCATCTACGTTGGCACATCAGTTGATGTGCTCTTTGTTGATCTGGAGCAGGCATCTCTTTGCTGCCTGGTTATAGGTGCTACACTCTGTCTTGTCTAGAAGACCCTAAGTGCTTGCCACAGTTGGCACAGTTCTTGGGTTCATACAGTCTTCCCATCCTCTTCTTCAGAGGTTCCAGAGATTTTGTATGATTCTCTTTTAGTTGCTTGCTTAAGCTAGTTATCCCACAGTAAGTTATGTAAATTTGGGGACAATTGAGAATCCCTTTAATAGCCTCTGTCTCCAACAAAAAGAAGCATCTTTAATAAAAAGTAAGAGCTGTATTTAAGCAATGGAATACTACTTGTCTTTTAAAAGCAAGGATATCATGAAATTTAATGACAAACGGATGGAACTAGAAAAGATCATCCTGGGCTGAGTAAGGTAACCCAGACCCAGAAAGACACGCATAATACATACTCACTTACAAGTGGATATTAGCCCAATGTAGATGTCCTCTGAGAGACTCCACCCAGCAGGGTATCAGACAGATGCTGGGACTCTGGGCAGAGCACTGAGAGTTGTATGGATGAGTTAGGGGATGAGAAGACTCATATTGGTGTGTGTGGGTGGGTGGGGTGTCAGGAGCTCCACAAGGAGACCATCAAAGAGGCAGGAAGGCTGCACAAACTGATGCTCAAATCAAAGATAATGCATGAAGAGAACCTAGACCCCCTTTAAGATGTAGCCTATGGACAGTTCATTCTGTCTGGGGGACGAGGGGGTAGTAGGGATGGTGGGGAGCAGAGATAGGATGGCAAGGCACCCGGACACCTAAAGGAAGGGGATGCAGGCTATCCTGATAAGTCCTGATAGGCTGTGGTCAGAGGGTGGGAGAGGAGGGCCCCCCTGTCAGAGGTCTAGGGGAGGGGAATAAGGCAGAAGATGGAGGATAGGTGGGAACAGGAAAACAAGATCCATGGGATAACAATCAGTGTAACATGAATACATTATAATAAATAAAAACTTTTAATAAGTGTTGCATGTATCTATACAAATGTTAAATACTTAGATAATATTTTGAAATTATACTACTTCAGTAAAATGGTAACAGTAGGTTCTCCTCAAGAGTTCAAAGGTATCTCCAGCCATATATACTTGGCTGCATTTACAGTAGCAGGTTTGATTGAAGAAGGCTTCAGTTCCAATTAGACAGCTGGAAACATTAACCTTTATGCTAAATCTTAAACTATAGTTAAGAGTCATGTATAGGAAATTGTGATCATCATTGTATTAGTATGTAAAATCTCTTTTAACATTCCAATTCTAGTAATCTCTTCCAATACCATTTCTTGTGTAACTGTTGTTTAAAGTTTGAATGGGGATTGGAGCTCTCTGGTGCCAGCTCTGCCGGAGGTCCCAGACACTGCCTCCATTGCATGCTACCACAAGTCCTCCATGCACCAGTTCCAGAGGCAAGAACAGTTCCTGTTATAAATGTAACTATACGAGACAACATGGTGGGCTGGACCCTCTTACATCAAATAATAATGAAGAAAAGTCTCCACAGATTTGCTTATAAGCCAGTGTTATGGAGGCAGTTGTTAAATTTTGATTCTTCTTTCCAGATGAACCTAAATTCCTTCTAGTAAACTAAAAAGAAAACACAGTAAACAAACAAACAAAGGATGATGGTAGCAACAACAACAACAACAACAAAACCAACCAGCCAAACAACAAAGGCTCAGAGCCATTGGTGATAATATTTCTTTTATACATAGATATTACTGAATAATAATAATGCCCACAAATAAATAGGTTACCCAACTCTCAATGGTCCGTCATGATAATATACACACTATTAATATTATAGAGAGTAAAGAATATTTAAATATATATTGTTTGATGTGGAAGGTACTGTTATATATATATATATATATATATATTATATATATATATCATAAGTATGTATATAGCAGTAATTAATGAAAAAGGCAAGTAATTAAAAAATTATCAAGTAGAGGTATAAGCAAGAGTTTGGAGGGAGAAAGGGGAATGTAAAATTGATGTACTTATATTAAAATTTCAAAACTAAAATAATTAATATTAAAAATAATATCTCTAAAAATAACCTAGGTTAACTAGCAATGAGATATCTAAAGGTTAAGATTATGTTGTCTTTCTCCTATCCCATATGTATGCCAGCCCTTTTCTAAGCTTCGTAGTAAATTCAAATGAATTCAAATTAAATATTTATAAAATATTTAAGTTTTTGTGTTCCTCTTGAGGAACTGGATTTAAACAAAATTGGGATATCCAATTATGACCATAAAAACATCAATATTACCATTTAAAATCTCCAGTGAAACTGGTTTTCATGATTATCATAATTGACTTCTACTTGTAATGCAATATAGTACATATTTTAATTAATTTTATATATTACATTTAAAAATTCAACCTTGATGCTAGAGAACAATCATTATACAAAGAAATCACAATTATATTGTCTTTGCAAGTATACTATACCAATTCCTTACAATCTCTATAACAATTAAGATTCTAAACTTAGACTGTATATTTACAGAAAAAATATATAACATTTAGAAATATGTAGTTCAAAGAAAAAAAAGAAATGTGAAAATAAGTGTAGTTTCTGCATATTTATTTCTGTTCATGTAAAGTTGGTATTTTTAAATAATTTGTTTTTGTCAATATTAAAAAGGTGTTCAAATTTTGGCTATAATTTTGCCCCTTCTTTTCAACTTAAATATGTAGTACCATCATCAAAACAACTAATGTGCAATTTATAAAATTTGAACTATGTGAACCAAACACTCAAATTTGTTTTGAGCTAGACAGTTACTCCTGGTGACTTTGGCTTTCAGTTTGCAGAAAAAGCAAACTATACTTTCATTACTGTAACTACACAGAGGATCGTGTTCCAAATTATATATTCCAAATATAATACTCAATATGATTTCCTCTTATTTCTTTTAACCATTTTACTGTGTATATCAACATTGAATATAAATATTATTAATAAAGTAGATTCTAAATTTGCAACATCTTGGATTTATTTCATTTGCTTACATGTCCTCTCAGGTTTCTCATTTTTCGTTGGCTGCTGATATAATGGACTTTCTCTCTCATTTAAATCACAAATACATTTACTGACATACTTCCTCTTATGAATGTTAAGTTCTGCTTCAGTCTACCTAGCTGTGATGTCATTGCTTATCTATCACAGGGGCTTGGTCCTATCCAGGGCAATATAAAAGAACAGATTCTCCTCATGGTCTCTCTCTACTCTTTCTTCCTCTACTCTCTCTCTTCTTCTTACTCTTCCTGTCTCTATTTCTGTCTCTCTCTTGGATACCCTTCCCCATTTTCCTTCTCTCCCCATGCTCATTTAATAAATGCCATATAAAATAATATCTGGTATCGTGTATCTATCATTATCTTATTATTCTCATATATAAAAATGAAAACATGAGCTCCTCAAATAAAATGGGTGCCATCAAGGCTTGTTGTCTATATCACTTATAATCAGAAAGAAAACAACTTTTTGTTTTTTGTTTTTTTAAGACAGGTTTCTCTGTGTAGCCTTGGCTGTCCTGGACATACTTTGTAGACTAGACTGACCTCAAACTTACAGATATTTGCCTGTCTCTGTCTCCCCAAGTACTGTGATTAAAGGCTTGTGCCACCCACCATACCTGTCAGGACAATTTTTACTATTTGTATTAATATTTATGTTTCTACACATTCTATGGATAAATTTACTACAGATAAATGTTTTTATAGAGTAAAATTGTAGTTTAAAATGAAAAAAATAACTTTAGAAGTCCAACAGTCTTTATAAAACTTCCAATGATTTACAAGCCCAGATTTGCTTTAAAACTCTTAACTCTTACTTATGGACTACTATAACACCCCAAATAAATTATGTGGTTTATTATTCCTAAAGGGATAAAGGAGAGCATTAAACCAGTCACAATTAAAATTCTTGTAGCTCAGTTCTGATGTCTCAGAATCAAACATAAATTTCTGGTAAAAAATGTTAGGCTGCTCTTCTTTTCCAATTATACCAACCTCAGAATAGGCTGCTGGTCTTGTGGGCTCTTAAGAGATCCAGTCTTCACTTGAAACTGTCTAGGGCAGACATCCCATGTTCCTAGCATCTCAAATACCCTGGGATCTATACTGCCATCATGGTTATTCCTTTACAAATCCTCTGTCCAGCTTCTCTTCAGGAACTCTGATGCTCCCACTCTGTGATATACTCCACATCTCTCCAAGAACTCTTTATGTCTTCAAAACTGTACCCTGGAGCCAAGTTTTTCCTCCAGCTTGGAGATGCAGCTTTGGTTTTCTCCCAGGACCACCACTGGTGAATATTGACTCTGTGAAAATGCCTCCCAGTAGATTTCACCTCAGTAATACTGATCTTGTACTAATCACAGCTGATATTTCCACCCCTATTAACCTATATCCATAATCCATAAATAATAAACATGAAAAGTATATAGACAACAAGCCAATTAAGAGTATACTAGATCTTTAAATTTGGCCAGTGACCAAGATGGGGCTAATGCTTTAGAACATTTTGGTGCTGAAGGCCAAGTTTATTCCACAAAGACACAATTACATCAATGTCAGATGAGGGTCAGAGTGACCTTGCAGTATTTGGGTTTGGCAGAACATAGTTATTTCAGACATTACATGACAATTACTTTCAGCTTATATTATCTTCAGTTATTTTAGCTTGTATCTAGTTTGTATAAACAGTAATGGCTTTTGTTAATATGTTTGGACCATGGTCATGGTCATGGCCATGGCCATTGTAAATGTTCTACCAAGACAGATGTTACTGTTGGGATGTGGGAGGTAGAGGTCTCAGAACTGTCTTAAGCAAACATGAAATGGCATTTATGGTGAGATGCTGTTTTATTAGTCCACTCATTACTAGTAAAGCAGAAGATTCTTGTCAGTGGTACTGCCTCTTGAGAATTAAAGCCGGTTCTTTTGTGCTAGCTTACCTGTGATCACGGATTCTTCTGGCTGATGGATGTTTAATATCTTTTTGAAATTTTTTACATGAACACTTCATCTAAATCAATCCTGCTCCTCACTATCCTCTAAAAACTATAGAATTTCTATTAAAATATATCACACAATGACAGTGAAATCATTGCTATGCATGTGTTATGTTCAAAATCTGTTAATTTAACCCATCAAAGAGAATATCTTAAAATTCCATGTGGGAAAATGACCATTAAATTACTCAAGAACTAAAAACAAGTATTTGTAAATGTTTAAATATTTATTATAGTTAACAAATGTCAAAAATATGAATCATTATTTTATCTTCATCAATACATGAAATCCATACTTTCAATGTTATCTCTATAGATTGTTTAACTGAAGAATGACATTGAGAGTGACTGTATATATATATTTATTATATAACTTGAGAATACAGTTATGTTTAAATAAATTGACTTATTTAAAATTCTTATGCAATACATCGAAATCAGATCATTGTATTCATTAGCATTGTATTGTTTTGATTTTTATCAGTCCTATATTATTCTTAGAGTGCTGTTCTCAAGTTGAAATAGCCTAATGAAGAAACTCTGAGTTTTACTAGAATATAACAGATTTAATCATGTATATGCATCCTCTCCCTTATGAACCAACTCTAACTTTGAAAAGGAAAGAAATAATATAAACAATGAACACATCAAACAAGGAAAACTTAATAGACCATCACAGTAACAATACTGTGCTTTGCTGAGGACTATTTCCTTGTTAACTATTCTGTTTCTCTGAGTCTTACGTGCTAAAAATAGCTAACAAGCTGTTATTTGCCTATTTGGTAAAGAAAACTCCCAGTTCATGAAGATTATACCCTCCTGAACTAACCACCTCCCAATAACCCTCATACTGATAACTCCTCATGGCATATGATTTCATGGAAATACAAAATGAGAATATTTTATTTTATTTTTAAAATGTTTAATATGAGTGTCTAATATCAAGAGATAGTAATACCTATGGTGCTTCCTGTCTGGACCTGCCGAACAGGCAACTGGGACCCTCGGAACCCTAGGGAGGGAATGGGGGACAAGAGACACGAAGAACGGACAGCAAGTCAAGGAGTCTAATCAAGCTGACCAAATTTTATTTTTTCAGAGGCAATTATATACCATTGAAGCAGGAGGCTGAGTGAGGTGATATGAGTGGGCAGTTTTTGCAAGATATCAGGAACTCAGAAAGTTTGGCAGGGTGAGGGCCCCTGTGGTTCTGGGACTGGGTGGAATTGTTAGGCATCTGGAACCACAAGGTGTTATCTGTAGACTTTGTTTCGCTCCTCCTCTGAAGGCCTCTGTAATTCCGGGAATACTGAGAACAGCTGGAGAATACCTTGAGGGAGAGGAAGAGGTTACAAGGCAGCCTTCTGGAATGTACCCTGAGGCAAGGAGGGAAAGAGGTCACAAGCAGCCTGCCCAAGGTCCATTCAATGTATCATGCCAAGGTCCGTGATGCTTGCCGGCTATGGTCTTGGCTCCCCACAGCTTCCATTTAGTCTGTTCAGATAAATTAGTGTTAAGTCATTACTTCTGCATCTTTGAAGATAAAACCCAGTGTATGTAACTGATTAAACTAGTACAGGACTATATTATAGTAAAAGTGTTTCTTCCATCATCATTTCTTTACATATAAAAGAAAATTTATGAGACATCCTTCCTTATTTTCTACTCAAAACTGCCAATAGTTCTAAATCCTCTCTGAGTATCCACACCTGTATTCTTTATACAGATACACTCTCAACCCACCCAACCCCATACAGAGACAGACAGAGAGACTGAGAAGCAGAAACAGAGAGAGAAAGAAAAAGGCACAAATACATAAATAAATATGAAAGAGGTGCCTAGTATCCTAAAAAGAGATTTTAATTGCCTATAAATTCTTTAAAGATACCTAAATGAGGCGAAGAGCATGAAATGATTTTGTAGACAATTTCATGAACAGAGGAAGTATCCTTAGAAGATGTTTATCTTTATTTAATATTTTCTATAATAAGGTGAGTATTGGTAAAATATCATGGATTGACTGTTAGTAATAAGGATGAGAAGAGTTGCACTTCTAATATTCTCAGGGCTCTCAGAAAAAGAGTAACATTTTAACAAGGTGTGTTAGACACTGCTTTATTGTTTTAAAGGGGCACAATGACCAAGGCAATTCCTATAAAAGAAAAAGTCAACAGGGATTTGGTTATAGTTCAGAAACTTAGTACATTGTCATCATGTTGGGAGTCATGCTGGCACACATGGCACTATTGTAGTAGCTATGAGCTATGGCTTGAACTGCAGATGAAGAGAGAGGATTGGGTGACATTTTAAATTAAAAAAAACACATGATGATATTACAAATGATACATCTCATGAGTGAAATGTAATAACAGAATCTCTATGTATATATATATTTAAATATATGTGTCATTATTCAAGATGTATAAAAGACATATCACATATATGTTATCTTTATATTATTCATTAAAAGTTAAATTATACAAGACATGTTATTTTATATCATGAAACACATGTAAAATGTATCATAGGATAAATTTTATACAGATATTCTATATATAGTATATATTATATAAACATAAAAATGTTACTATAAAAATCTTTTTTATGTTATTATATGATATAACTGTAATTTATGAACAAATATTTACTAAATTACTTGCATATGAAATTAGGAATATATACCGAAGATGTTACTTTTTAGGAAAATGTGAAAGATTTGTACAATCTGAAGAGAAACCAGAGTATGTTGTTACTTTTTAGGAAAGCTGATATTTACATTATTGATTACCAAACCAATGAAAATGCTAACTTTGTTAAGATAAAATTCATGTAATGATGTAAAAAGTTTACAACATAAACATACCAATTCAATTTATCAAATAATAAAAATAAATTACTCTAATTAAATTCATATTTCAAAGCATATAAGAATATTATATGCTGTGATTTCCCAAAACAGAAGGAAAATAAGACTGGTTTTACATATTAATCTAACTCAGATATCTTAAATTTAATATGAACTAATTAAACTAAACATTAAATGATAAATACCCTATTATATCTTAGCCCAAATGGGATGGATTCATATCTGATGTTTATTAATGCAATTTATCATAAAAATATGCATGAGAAGAACAAAATGTAGTATTATTATAATTGAAAGTAAAAGGCATGCTCACTTCCACAGCATTTATACTAAAATTAGTACAATACAAGGAAGACTAGCATGGCCCCTGTGCAAGGATAACACATAAATTCATTAAATGTTCCATAAGAAGAAAAGAGCAAGCACCACCAGTGACAACAAAATAACAGCAGTTAACAACCTCTGTTATTAAGATCTCTCAATACCAGTGGACTCAATTCTCAAGTAATAAGGCACAGAATAAGAGAATGAAAACAAAAACATGACTCATCATTTTACTGCATAAAGAAACACATCTCAACATCAAAGACAGACATTACCTCAGAGAAAAAGTTTGAGAAATATTTTCCAAGGAAACAAATCGAAAAAGGAAACAAGGTTAGGAATTCCAATATCTAACAAAATAGACTTCTATCCAAATTTATTTAAAACACATGGTTAAGGACATTTCCTATTCATTAAAGGAAAAAATACAAGATGACATCTTGATTATGAATATTTATGCCCCAAACACAAAGGCACTAACATTTAAAAGATAAACAATGGCACAGGAGACAACTTCCTGAACAGAACACTAGCAGCTCGGGCTCTAAGATCAACAATTAATAAATGGGACCTCATGGAATTGGAAACACAAGTGAAAGTACATGATATTGCTGTGAAGGGCAAATAAGATAGATATCATGGGTAAACCAGGGCAAATGGATTTTGGAGCAGGAGGTATCAGATGTGTGGAGAATGGAAAGTGAGGGTACTGGGAGAGACAGCTGGAATTGGTTAGCATCACAGGGACTAGCTAGAAACCTAGTGCAAAGGAAACTCCCAGGAATCTATGAGAGTTTACAGCCTGTATTGTCCTTGGCTGGTGCCTTAGTTTGAGCGGAACCCTGGGCCCAAATCGGCCTATCATAATGTTCTACTTGTAGGTTTCTAGGATCCTCCGGATCCTTCTACTTTGCTATTCTCCCATGCTTCTCTCATCTAGAGTCCCAATAGGATGTCCTCCCCTCTGTCCCAGTTTCCTGGTTAGGCAACCAAGAAGAGACTTGATACCCTATGAGCATATACAGGGGGAGGTAATCCCCCTCAGTCACAGTCATAGGGGAGGGCAGTAGGGGGAAAATGGGAGGGAGGGAGGAATGGGAGGATACAAGGGATGGAATAACAGTTGAGATGTAATATGAATAAATTAATAAAATAAATTAAAACAAATAAAAAGGAAAAAAGAAAAAAAGAAAAATGTATACAGGAATTAAATAAGTAATAACACATATTTGTTAGTCCTACAGTAATTTTAAATAGAAAATTCAAATACAATACAGGTTTAACTTATAAAATGTAATTTTGAAGCAATCCCAAAGTCTCAGAAATTTAAACAGATTTTTTAAATTCATGAGGAGAATAAGCAATAAAAATGCAATAAGATATAAAAGTATAGAAGATTTTTAATCATAAGTAACTAAAATAATTAATTACTATGGAGATAATACTCATTAGAGATAATTGAGGAAAAATGATCTATTCTGGGCAAAAGAAAAGGACTGATGAGTAGGAATGTAGTACCTATGTTTTAAATAAAACAAGGTGGATAGTTAAAAATTACTTTAAAGTTGGGAGAAATATTTAAATCAACTCTGTATAAGAAAAATTTTATACTTAATTAATGAAAATATAAATTGTTGAATATATCCTTAGAATTAAAAAATTATTAACATGATGATTTGCTTCCTCTAAAAAACATATATACATGTATATGTATATATATTTATATATAGAAAGAAGCTATATACATATGATTAAACAAATATGATACTTTATTATATATTTTACCTCCTCAAAAGAACTTAGGGGAACTCATTATAAAGTATTTAATGAATATAAAAGCAAAGAAAATTTGAGCTAGTTTAAAATAATTTCATATGAAACTAAAACCATCACTCAAATATTTTCAAAATACTTTTGATATTTTATAAGACTGAATGTTCTTAAAATAGACCCCATAAAATCATTTGTCACAGCTGGTATTGATTAACATAATAAAAGTAAGTAAGTTCATAGTGGAGCTTTCAACTATCATTTAGAGAAGTGATAATTCCACTTGCAATTTAAATAATTGCAGACCAAGAAGAAGATAGCTGGCTTTGCACTGTAGTTCAAACTTACAAAAATTTTTGACGAGAAAAATAATTACAAGAGAAGGGTCCCTGTGAGTATTGTACTAGAACTCAAAAAACAATTGGTAGAATATAGATTACACACAAAATTATTACAAATAATGAAAAGCATCAATTAGCTATTTCATATGATGACATGTGCTTTTATTCGAGAATATTATATATTCCAATTTTAAATATTCAGTTGTGTACATCATTCAAAATTAAATAAAACTGACATTCCTAGAATAATAAATGTTATAGAATTTAATAAACCAATGGCAATAACTGGTTAAAATGAAAATTCCATTGATAAAAATAACATATAGACAACTATCTACAAACAAATTGATAAAATAATATAGGTGAAATATTTTTTCTATGTAAGAAACTGTGCATCTTAATGAACCATTTCATTTGGGAAGACAAATTTATATTTATGCAATGAAGTAAATTTAGTACATAGAAAAGCATAAATACTTTCTTATAGACACACTTATGTTTTTTGTAATGGGAAATATACATTTGAAATATAATCATAGAGAAAAATAAGGCATCAGTATGGAGAAAAGCCACAAATAAAAATTCAGTGCCAATAGAAGCAGAATTTTGTGGTCCTTGACTTCAGTCAGAAGTCACCACCAGAGACATTTACTGAGGATCACCATACACTTAACACTATACAAATTGAAAAAACTATGTGTCCATGTTTATGTTTGTATGTGTCTGTTTTTAGAAATAATTTTCTTCTTTCTCTTCAGGCTGCATTCAGAATCTGATCCATTTGAGAAGTATTAAAAATTAAACTGAAGAGACATATCTAAAATACTCTACCCAGATGACTTATTAGGAACTATATTATATAGAATCTGGAGATCACTGTTTAGACATACTATAGGATTCTTGATTGTTGTTAAACTGTATTTGGTTGATTCTAAGCACACTTTTAAGCTGTGTGTATCCAAATATAAACTTAGTTGCTTCTATCTCCAAATATTTTAAAGATTTTATTTTATGATTTTACAAAAAATTCTCTCTAGAAGCTAGATCACTCAGTACTCTTTTTCTTTTTCTACAAAAACTTTTTTTAACCGTTCAGTTGCACTTACTGATCACCATAGCCACAGTGTTCATTAAAGGGGCATAGACACCCTCTAAATCATCCCTAACCATGGAGAGAAACAATGACAGATTGAATGAAAGTTGTTTCAGGAAACAGATCTAAACTCTATAGCAGCCATATAAAAAGCAAACTTTCAGGATAAGAAATATGAGCCAGGTGTGGTGGCACACGCCTTTAATCCCAGCACTCGAGAGGCAGAGGCAGGTGGATCACTGTGAGTTCGAGGCCAGCCTTGTCTACAAACTGAGTCCAGGACAGCCAAGGCTACACAGAGAGACCCTGTCCTGAAAAACCAAAAAAAGAAAAAGAAAGAAAGAAAGAAAGAAAGAAAGAAAGAAAGAAAGAAAGAAAGGAAGGAAGGAAGGAAGGAAGGAATATGAAGCTTCTTCTGATGTTAGTGCAGGTTCAGTGAGGCTGATTGCTGCTTTGTTTTCAGTCGTGTTTATGATTTCACTATTGGAGAAACACCTTCATGTACCATTGAATGACAGTCCCATGGCAGCATTTAGGAAGCACAGACATGATGCTCACAGCTTTTTTTCTTGGGGTAGGTAGGTGAGAAGAGAGTTTGAGAGCCTGTCTTTTCTTTCAAATGACTTTTTATTTCCCTATGTTAGGCTTCTAGTTTCAGTGGGTCAGGTTAGTTTTTGAATGAGAATTTAAAATATAAAACTGCTAAAATAACCTTATATTTAGAAACATGCAAATGATATGAGTAACCTGGCTATTCTACTGATGACAACACAATAAAATAAAATCAATCATCCATATCACCTGATTAACATTATTATCCCCTACTGAGATCTATTGTAAATGTGATGAGCAACCAAAACTTCAGATTCATCACTAAGCATTGTAATAAAACAATGATGCGCTGTGAGTATGAAATTACACTTTTTATCATCTTAACCTCAAGAAGAAAGCAGCTTCTATAAAAGAAATTATAAATTCTAGAGTTTCATCTTATCCCTTGTGCTCTACAATACTCAGAACAACTCCCCAAGTAAACTGTTTGGCTCCTTTGAAGAAAACTCAGAATAGTTTACTTTATATTTTTTTCAGATTTTAGGGAGGATTTTATACTACTTAGAGTCACATTATGAATATTTTAGTTCAGTTTTCTTGTTATGACTACTGTAATATGCTCATTTGTGAAGAAAACAGTCTATTTTCCACATTTTATTGTTCACTATTGAACAGTTCCTTCTTCTTTCTCACAAAAAAGTGTATGAGTATTTTGTAATACTAGTAGGGTATGTTGTTACATGACTGCTACTCTTGAACATCAGAACTAGAAGTTGGAAGGCCATGAACTGGAAACTCTCTTAGGTGACATAGATAGCTGAACATCACTCTGCTCTATATAGCATTGCCTGTCTCATAAGAACTAAAAACAAACAAAAAACAAAACAAGACAAACAAACGACCCCCCAAAGAAACTAAATAAAAGGTACTTATTGGGTTTGGTTTTGGAGTTCTCTGAGCATACTGGCACTAGCATGTACTAGGTATATAAAATCTTGAGGCTGTGCTACAATATGATGGTAAGCAGGCTGCACAGCAAGTGCAAGGAAGAGAAATGTCTCAATAGTAGGAGAAACAAGCATGCCCTTAAGCTTCCATAAAATGTCAGGGATATTTAAATGTTTTATTCTGATAAGAGTACAGAACAGATAGCTTAAAGCTCCAGAAAGGCTACACACTACAACAGGGAGTAAGAGAGACAAGGGTAAGACCAGGTTCTCTCTATTCTCATCAGTTCATTCCATGATTCTAGCTCTGATCCCTTCTGAGGCCCTCCAGTGAGCTCCAGGGACCTCCCCTCACAACAGGCACTATACCGGGAGATCTATCAAGACTTGTGTCACTTTGTTACTGCCCTGTGGAATAGAGCTTCATAGAGCTGAATTCACAGCCTGAAAGCCACATCTAACTTACCATAGCATTCACTAGACATAATCTTGCTATGGTCTGTATTCAGATATGTTGCTGTACAAGCTAATTATCTTTTCTAAGTTAACTTACACTTCACTTTGGACAGTAGCCATTTCTAAGCCATTACTTCGCTTATAAACGGTAAAAACAAGGCAATATCTATCTCCCTCTCAAACAAATAGTATATTTACAAAATATTTTACCTAGGTTTCAATGCTGCTGGTGACTACATTAAAAAATATTCTTTTCTTTTTATGTACATGCTACTAAAGTAGTGGTTCACTGGGCAAAGTTGCTTGCCACCAACCCTGATGGATAAGCTGAATTGGACTCTGGACACACATGATGAAAAGAGAAATGGTGACTAGTGTAAGTTGTTTCCTGACCAGACATGCTCCTCGGCACATATGTGCTCCCAAACAAAATAAATGAGTAAATACATGAACATACATATTCCAGATGCTAAATAAGTGGCAGGGAAAGAAATCCTAAAGATGTTTTCTATTCATGTTGAAGTGGAAAATAATACAGAACTATAAACTTCTGTAGATAATTACAATGAAAATGAGAATCTTATAAGAGTATTTAAGACTGGCTGCATTTCACTGACTTTTTATAACAACAACAACAACAACAACAAAAAAAAAACAACCCCAACACTTACTTGTTTTTTTTTTGCTTACGGACTCACTTGTATGGCTGAAAACACTGCCTTGAAGGCATTTAGACATTGCTTAGCTAAAGAGAATGTCTGAAATTTTGAGTGTTCCAAGTCTGTGCTCTTTTGTGTTTGTCTTTTGTCTCCTTCTTCTTTACCACAATTATGAAAAATTTTCACAGAAGCTCGAAAGCAAACAGTGTTCTCTTTTCATCTCTAATGGTCTCATTTATCCACTCTTCAATTTCTATGGCCCTTTTTGTCTGCTTTCCTGAGCCCTTGTAAAGAGAACACTGGATGGTTTGAAAAATGTGTGGGTACTCTCAGAAAAAGGAATCTAATGAAATCCGTGTAGTAAAGTACATCTAAGCAGTTTCTTAGTGATTTCTTTAGAAACTGTACTAAAGCAAACCTGTACTAAAGCAAAGGAAAGATAATACAATGACCACATAGGGCTACAGGTGCAGAGTGAGTAATAATGTTTGAGAAACCAGAATATATAGAAGAGGGAGTTGATCCTGTAGTTAAAGTACATGGTATGCAAGCCTGAGGATCCGAGTTCAGATCCCTAGTACCCACATATTAAGCCAAGCATGGCTGCATATAGATCAGTGATGCTCCCATCTGTGGGGAAAATATAGGCATATTTTGGAAACTCGTTTTTATTTAGACTTACTTAATGGTAAACAACTGGGTTTATAGAGACCCTGTCTCAAAAAACAAAAACAAAAAACAAAAACAAAAACAAAAGGAAAAAAAGAAAGACAGTATCATCCTCTGAACTCCATATATTTACAAACATGAGCCCATGTGAGTACTTACACATGTGCAATACATGCATAAAACTAGAATATAATTTAATATGATTGTTTATGCATTTACAGGTCCAAAGAGAAAAGTGTTAATGTGTAACTGTTTTCAGAAATCAATAATAATGTATATGAATTGTACATGTTAATTATTTACTCTGGGGTCAGGTGGGGTTTTATAAGTACTTTACACTATTTTTATTATCTAATTCTCAATAAGAAACAACATATGTTTGGAAAATGAAAGCCAATACCATACAAGTTGTCATGTGTTATGTAGCTTAAAATATTTTTAAAGGGCGTTGAAATGAATCACATTTACACTGCAGAGAATTAGAAAACCCAATGGGGTCCAGACATATATATGATTAAGTTTTATTGCAGCTATTCCAAATTTTCAGAGACAGCACCAGATTGATTTTCAAAGTAGTTGTACTAGTTTGCACTCCTACTTGCAATGGAGTACTGTTCCCCTTTCTCCACACCCTACCCAGCATGTGCTGTCCCTTGAGTTTTTGATCTTAGGCAATTTGATGGGCTTAAGATCGAATCTCAGGGTTGTTTTGATTTGTATTTCCCTGATGGATATGGGCATTGAGCATTTCTTTAAGTGCTTCTCAGTCATTTGAGATTACTTTGTTGAGAATTCTTTTTAGCTCCATACCCATTTTTAATTGGTGTTTTAGTTTGTTGGTGTTTAAATTCTTAAGTTATTTATATATTTTGGATATTATCCCTTAGTTGCAGGTAGAGTTGATGAAGATACTAAGGCCAATCCCATGGGAGAGAGCCAGGCCCTGATACTATTAACAATATACTGCTGTGACCATATGGAGATAGAGGATGTCTCCTTCTGTAACAGACCTCGGTGAGTGAAATAGGGTAAAAGAGGAAGGGAAGGGAAGAACAGGGGGATACATGTGAAGGGATAACAATTGAGATGACATCTGAATAAGTTACTAAAAATTTAAAAAACAAAAAGCAAAGCAATACACTACTATGCTTACAGAAAGAAGTCTAGCATAGCTGCCCTCATAGAAGCTCCAACTAGCAGTGGATAGAAACAGAATCTGAGATTAACAGTCAAAAATTGGGCAGGGCTCAGGGTGTATTGTGGAAGAATAGAGAGAAGGACACAGAAGCGACAGGAACTCCACAAGGAGACCAACAGAGCCAACTACCTTGGCCCAGTGAGGCTTTCAGAGACTGAAGCACTAACCAAGGACCATGCAAGGACTGGACCTAGGCCCTCTTGGTCTTCAGGTAGGTCTTCTAGTAAATTGATGGGGGGTGTCTTCTGGCATGGACTTTGTCACCTGCTTTTTTGATCACTTCCCACTGATGAGTAGCCACTCCAGGCCACAGGAAAAGAGGATATGCTCAGACTTGATCTGCTGGGGTGGGCTGGTAGGTAGGCTCCACTTTTATGAGGAATTAGGGAGGTGGGGAGAAAGTGTAGGACTGGGAAGAAACAATTCTGATTTCTGAACTGAGGTAAATGGGCTTTTCATTACCTTAGTCATTTTATCAGACTTATAACCAGCCCTACCCAACTTATTTTCATTAGTATAGAAGATGGGTGGCCCTGTAATCCTTTTACAATATTTGGAAAGATCCAATTCATTCTTTTTTATAAACTGTATACTTTTGATTTTTAAGGTATTTGTTATTAATTTCTCCCAAGTAGTTACAGTAAGTATTTTGCCAATATTTGTTGATTTCCAATTATCACATAATCTCAGCGTTAATAAGAGGTACTACAACTTCCACCAGGTCTGTTCCTAACAGTTGACACAATATTATTCTACCCTTTGTAATCAATTCAGAAATTTTTTCCATGTATATCTTCAATTTTTTACTTTGTTTATTCTCTAAGAAAATCCACTCCATGATTCTATCTTTCCTTTGTATAAGAAGCTCAGTAGGAGTATGTGTTAAAGGTAAAATAACCAAAATGCAATCAAGTTTACGATTAATTCTATCCACATATGACTGTTGTAGTTTTTGCTCTACCAAAATTAACTCCTTTCATGCTTCAGCTGTTAGGCACCTTGACTGTTTAAATCTGAATCCCCTAGTTACGTTTGAAACAAGTTACTTAACTCATAAGTAGCTAAACCAATTGTAGGCCTCAGCCAGTTAATATCTGCCATCAATTTTTGAAAGTCATTAAGAGTTTGCAACTGATCTCTACAGATTTTTACCTTTTGCAGTTAATTTTTTTTGTTCAGTTATTTTATAGCCTAAATAGGTAATTGAATATCCTCTTTGTATGTTTTTCTATAGCAATCTGTAATCCCTAGCATGGCGGAATTCTTTGTGTTTCCTTAAACATTTTTTCTAAAGCATCCTTATCAGAACCAACCAACAAAATATCATCCATGTAATGATAAATGATGGATTGAGGAAACTGCCTATGGATTATTTCTAATGGTTGTTGCACAAAATATTGCCATGGAGTTGGACTGTCAACATCCTGTGTGGAAGTACCTCCCAATGGTATTGCTTCATTGGAGCATTACGTTAAGATTAGGTACAGAGAAAGCAAACCTTTTCCTATCCTTCTCATGCAACAGTATTTTGAAGAAACAATCATTCAAGTCAATCACTATTATAGGCCATGGCAGAGGAAACAAGGAAGGTAAAGGAATTCCAGGCTGTAAGGGCCCATTGGTTGAACAACTCTATTCCCTGCTCTCAAATCTACTATCATCCTCCATTTGCCCAATTTCTTTTTTACAACAAACACAGTGGAATTCCAAGGCTGGTGGGGTGGACTCTTCTATATGCTGAGCCTCCAGCTGCTCTTGCACTAAATGATGAAGTGCCTGCAATTTTTCTTTTGTTGTGAGCCACTGCTCTTGCCAGATAGGTCTGTTTGAAATCCATTTTAGGGACAAGGATGTTGGTATATCAGCAACGACCCCTCTTATAAATTTGGAAACTCAATACCTGAGAAGTTCTGTGTTTGGACAATAAGCATGGATTGTGGTTGCTTCTGATACCTCATATTAATATCTCGCCCAGAAGCATGTATCATTTCACCCCAAGCATCATCATTGTTTATCTCTGTAATTGTAGGAATATCTGACAATAGATTCCTTAAAAATATTTTAAATCCAACATATCTAGAGGATGCTATGTCATTTCATCATACGCCTCAGCACCATTATGAACAGGCATGTGTCTTATAGTAATTGGAAAAGCAAGATTACATTAAGTCATTCCAAGACTGTTTTCACCTTGAGCCCAGACTAAGGCAAGATTACATTCTCTTCACACATCCCCCTTTCCTATAAAAATAAATAAAAATAGGCATAAAACAAGAACTATATACATAAATATACATATATACAGAATGCTTTCTGATACATTTGTAACTGGAATGTTATAAAATATCGTTTCTTTCAGGTTCACTGAGATGACTTTTGATACATGTTAATGTTTTCTTTTACTTTTGGGGAAATATTTTTAAAACTGAATTTACTTTTATTCCAATTACTTTCTTTCATTTCTGTCTTTATCTGATGATCATGAGTCCTCAACACAAACCATGCCTTTGTATTCCTAGCATTTCCCATGGGTCTGACAGTGTGACTTTTTATGTGTGTAAGTGAAGACAAAACCCTATATAAAGTTACTTCACTTAAACAATATCTGAAGCTGTGTATCATGCATTAAGGACAAACTTTGAAATATGTTTAGTCTAATTACTACAGTTAAAATCATTAGCTAAAAGGAACAGGTTGACTGCAAGCAGTTTATTAAGAAACAGATTGACTAGTTACTTTTAAAATCACCAATGTGGTAAAATACATGATGAAAATCAGTAAAGGTGTTTGTTGTTGTTGTTTTAAGCTCAAGACAAAGAAGTACAGTCCATCATAGTGGTTAAAGCACAGATGTAGTGGGATCATATTGTTCTACACTCTTTTGTTTTTAATTCAATATGAGACCATTCCAAATCTATTCAAGCTGACAATGATGACCAATCACTACAGGGATGAAGACTTGAATAGCATCTAATAACAAAAACAAAAAACAACAACAACAACAACAAAAAAACCTTTTACTCCATTGAAAGCAAAGCTTTCAACCCTATCTCAAGTTTTTATCAGGTATAAAATTGATCATCTTCATTAAAGATAAGGCTTATATCTTAAGCCCAGCAAGTTATGTATTGATAGCACTGACTGCTCAGGAGGCTGATGCCTGAGATCATCTTGGACCCTGTAGATTGCGATCAGTCTAGATGGTCAACAAGGAAAGATCTAGATATCCAGACTTAAGAAAAATAAAACAAATAAACAAACAAAAACCTAATTTATTTACTCAGTCATTGAATGTAACAATAAATTGTTAATGGACCAGTAGTGATGATTCCATTCCAAAAGTTTCAGGTAGTTTCAGACATTTAATTTCTGTTCATATTCCCTTCATGGGTTTGAAAATTTATGAATCTTCAAAATTCACAGGAGCTGATGGAAACCAGAGAGAGAGCTGAGCCTTTCTAAATAAGTAGAATTTATACTGAAATAAAATTGCTGGAGTTAGGAGGAAGAGCAAAACTTGTTTCTGTGATGTTGTGTATAGATTATAAATATAAATCGTTTTCAAGAGTATTTTGAAAAAGACGTTTCTTTCTACTAAGTCAAACATTTCACATATTTAATAAAGATGCCAGATTTTCTAACTTAGGACACTTGGAAAATACCTATTTTATTTCTATTATTTTGTTTGAATGTGTTTATTAATATTATAATAAATTGAATGGTAATAGGATTCACAGTGATATCGTTATACATACTTACACTTTCTATTGATTTTGCCCAAACATCCCTCTTCTTCCTCTTCTGTATTTTTTCCAATTTCTTCTGGAGTAGTCACATTCTGCACATTCTGCACACGCTTCTCTGTTCATGATGTCTTCTTTATGTTCTCTCTCTCTCTCTCTCTCTCTCTCTCTTTCTCTCTCTCCCTCCCTCCCTTTCTCCCTCCCTTTCTCACTCTTCCATTCTCTCTCCTTTATCTTTCTCACTCTTTCTGAGTGTGTCTCTGTTTCTGTGTCTCTGTCTATCCCTGCCTTTCTCTCTCTGTCTGTCTCTGTCTCCCTCTAGTTTCTCAACATAAAGGAATCCATATAATTCTTGTCTTTTGGTATTTGGTTTATTTTAACATCATAAATATTGAATCAATATTTAAATGATGTTTAACTCCAGTTCCCTTAATTTGCCTGAAAAGAAAGGGTATATTTTGTTTCTGGCTGACTACTACATTTTATACATATGCTACTATTTTTGTCATATTCATCTCTTGATTGGAAACTAAGTTGATTCAACATCTTGGCTATTTTGAGTAGTGTGGATATGGAAGTATTTTTTATATACTGCTTTTATTTCCTCTGGCTACAATTCCTATGAAGAACTCTAGGTCATATTAATTTTAATTTTACTTTTCTCAAGAGTCTTCTCACTGGTTTCCAAGATATAGGCACTAAATTACATTGCTACAAGGATTTTATGTCTTCCCATTACCCTCAGCCTTGTTGCCATATTTGTGCTTTTGCTATTATTATATTTTTGCTTGTTTATTATTGTGGTTTATTTGTTTTGGTTTTTATTGTTCTTCAAACATTTGTGATTTAATATTTTATTGAAATTTTTATTTTTATTTTATGTGATGCACAGTAATACTAAGCATGACTTCAACTATTTACAGGTAACATTTTCTTTTTCTAAGAATTGTGTGGTTAGATAATTTGCCTATTTTTAAATTAGGTAATTTTCATAATTGGTACCCATTCCTATTTCAGTAGTATTCTGGATGATAACACTTTGTAAGGATAACAGGTAAGGGTTTTCCACACCTTCTCAGGTTACAACTTCATTGTATTGACCTTTGCCTTTCCTGTGATGAAACATTTCATCTGGACACATTCTCGTTATCACTCTTGTCTTAGTTTTCTGTGGATTTTCAGTTCAATGCAGAACATTTTTATCTTTACTAGTACCATAGTGTGTTTCACCACACTTGCTCTAGTAGTTTCAGAGTCTTCTGTCTTCCTTATATGATTGATCAATTTTCACTAAGCTTTTTTGCGGAGTAAAGAGTTCTATTTTTAATATTCTGATTTTCCTGTACTGCTTGGAAAGGGTGGCGTTTCTCTAGTGAACACTATTGATATCTTAGTGTGAGTCACTCAGTTAAAGTTGTAGAATTACTTCTAGTTATTTCTGTATTTTGACATTATTATTAACTCTTTGATAATTTCATTCAAGGTATTTTTATCATACTCAACCTCATTCTGCCTGCTATTGTCTCTAAGATTCACTCATCTATCTTTCCACTCTCTCCATTTTTCATATCACTTGTTGTTTTTGCTTATTTTGTATACCCTAGTGTGGTGATTTGCATGAACATACACCTATAGGCTCATATAATTGGTTTCCAGTCAGTATATATATATGTGTGTGTGTGTGTGTGTGTAATTATGAACATGGGAAAGTGATTGTGACAAGACTTGTTGGAACCACAAGCTGAAAGAAAAACACTGACTTAGACAATTGTGTCCTGGCCTCTATATACAGTCTATGAAATGCACAGGTGTGCCTACACATACACATATTAGTATATTTAACATGTAAACGATTTGAAAATGTTAATTAGAACATTAAGTTTTAGATTTTAGGATTGAAGTCATGTCTTTTGGGTTATTCAAAAAATGAGAAAGAACAAAAAGCATAACAAAATTTAGACAATGTACTTGATATTGAGAAAAGCATGGATAAACCCAGACTCATGCAGAGCTTTGATAAAGAACAAAAATATGTCTCAGGATTGTGGCATAATGAATATATCCCATAAGGGATAAGAACTGAATTATTACCATTCATACTTGAACACAAAAATTGTTTTTTTGAATAAATACAAAATAAACATTACTGTCGTTCTGGTTCATCTTTTCAATGTTTTTCAAACCTTAGGTATGTCATGTAGATGACCCCATTGAGAAGGGGTCCCATGTATTACATTTTTATTGTGATTTTTTTCAATGGTCTCTATATATTGCAACAAGAAATTTCCTTGATGAGGAATGTAGACTGCAAATTTTAAATTTCTATTTTCCATTTTAATGTCATTTACTATTTTGGAGGGGTTATAATTTGATTACATTCCTTCATTCCCTCTCTTCTCTCCAAAAGCTTCCATATACCCCTCCTCATTATCTTTCACATCCATGTTCTTTTTAAAATAGTAAGTATT
This sequence comes from Acomys percivali, assembly GCA_907169655.1. Taxonomy (NCBI): domain Eukaryota; kingdom Metazoa; phylum Chordata; class Mammalia; order Rodentia; family Muridae; genus Acomys; species Acomys percivali. The sequence goes on along the minus strand of OU015756.1, from coordinate 35,136,391 downwards.
GCATGAATATATATTTTATTACATATAGTGCCTAGTTATAACTGGTTTAATCTGCACAATGCGCTATAGATATGTTTGCAAGGCTGACTAGTTGGTAGCAGACAACCAATTGGTATGCACAAGGATAAATCTAGATTTCAATTTATGAGAGAACATCTGTAGTTTTTATCTTATGCTATCTAACATATATTTATTATTATAACTATCCCCATTTCTATAAATTTCTTCAAAGTTAAATATTATTAATCCTGTATAAACTCTTAAGTATTTGTGAAAATTATCCCACATTTCTTTCCCATGTGATGCCTTTTGTGTTGTTCAGTAAATAGAGAACAAATGTCTTGTTTCAGATAGAGATACAGTGACATATGATCAGACACAAACACCGTATAAATAGACACACTATAGACTAGCTATAATTCATGTTACAGAGAGATGGGAGACAAGGGAACAGAAGTGAAGAATTTAAATTTGGCTTTGCTCTCTGTCAAACTAATCAAAAAGGAAGCTATTTTCTTTACTGTGGTGCTACACAATTTGATGCCTCTGAGACTATATTTAATGCATTTAACATTAGCAACTACTTAATTTCTTAGACATTTTTGTTTCAATATTACTATTTGTGAATAACCCATGAAAACTTTTATATTTAAATAGAATATATATTTAAACAGAAAAATATTTTTCTAATATATTTTGGGTGAGATAGTTGGTCTAGATACATTTGAAGTAAATTTGTTATTTAATTTTTTTTACCAGTTAAATTCAGAATTTTTATCCCGTAGCTTAACAATGAGTGGTCATATAACATATAACTAGCATGTCAATGTAATGTCCACAGCTATTATCAGTTATACAAGATATGGCCTACCAGATGCTAGAGAACTTTTAAAAGTAGTTTTAAAAGTATTAAACTTTCAGCTTGCACACCGAAATCATTTACGTACAGGGCAAAGTTAGAGCTTTTTTTTGTCATTATTTTTCATTTAACTATTAAAACACTACTATAGTTAAAACAAAAACAATAGCCAGGTAGTGAGCATGTTATGACTACGGTCCTTCCCACATTCATGACTGCATACAGAATGTCATCAAGAGTGACTGGCCCATTAAGTGGTCACCTCTGGGGTAATGTTCATCATCCTCCTATGCTTCTAAATTATAATGATGCCATTTTCCTGATTTGGATCAAAGTCCACCAGTGCTACCTGATCCATTTCATGAGTCTCTTTTACTCCTTTATTTCAGGAAGAACTTGTTCTAGCAAAGAGAGTTTATCATAGGAGAGAAGGCCATTTTCAGAGACGTTTACTTTAAACTTAATGATTAGACCTACTGTCTCATATGGCCGATAGTGTAGTGGCATACCTCCATTTAGCACACATCTTCTGTCTCCATGATTGACAACCTAACCTGGATGAGAGGCAATGACCATGGTTTGGTTTTTAAGAGTGGATATTGGCTTTTTGAAGCCACACAGAGCTTCAACCAGCTGTGTGTCCATATATATGAAAAGGCTTTGTCCTCTTCATGTGAAAACAGCATGATCCTTCAGGTCTCACACAATGATAATATCTCCTGGATACAGTCTTGGCTCTTGGTCTCCTTCACCATGGAATACTATCTTCTGACCATCTTTTATGCTTTTATCAATGTGACCTTCTAAAATCTTCCTCTCTCGAACTATTTTTCCTTGCATTGGAGCTTTTACATCTGTCTTTAGGACTGATGGGTTCTCCATGACCCTGGCATTTCATGCACCCTCACTGAATTTGCTGAGTTTACAGAAGAAAGCCACTATATTTGAAAGTGGTGTCTAATTCAGGGACAAAGGAATGAATCTTAGGAAGACTTGACAAAATGAGTCAGGGTTAGGATATGTCAAACTCTCACAAACCGAGGACAGGAAACGGAGGCTACTTAATAGAAGCACAGAGAGAGGGGAAAAGTGTTTATTGTTTTGTTTTGTTTTTCCAAGAGTTTCTTAATGGAGAGTTTTACAGAGACAGATTACAGAGAGGGCAAGCTAAATGAAGGTGAAGACAGAACAATCCAGAGAATGGGAGAGAGGCAGAAGAGTAAAACATATCACTAGAATTTGTTTGAAGCTGTTCAGAACAATTCAGTCAGAGTGAGAGCTGAGTGGGAGAAACCAGTTTGGATCAGTCAGCTTTGGTTTAGACCAAAACAACTTAGTTGAAGCAGCCAGGCAGAGCTCAGACAAGGCTAGACAGGCATGGTAATGACTGTGATCTAATCCCCTCATCAAAATAAATAAGAACAACATTTACAGTTACCCATCTGTCTCTTTGTGTCTCTCTCTTTCTGACTCTGTCTCTTTCTGTATCTGTCTCTGCCTTAGGTCTGCCTCTCTCTCTCTGTGTCTCTGTCTCTGCCACTAGTATCTCTATCTTTGTCTCTCTTTTGCTCATATCCTTTCCCCATTTCCTCCAACTTATATTTATACATTTTCATTTTAATTTTCAGAAACATGGGCTTGTCTTCAGCTTAGTCTGCCCTGGAACTCTCAATTATTCTGCTGCACTTCTTAAGTGAATCATGGTTAGTGCGCTAACTTGGTTTCTATATTGTTCATCTTGGAGACCAAAGAGTTTGCACAATTCCAACTTCATATTCATGCATCTCTAAATGTCCTCTATGATGCTTGCATTTTATATTATCTGAAGGTAGAATTACTTGATGAAGATATTAAAATAATTCTACCCCCTTTTATCTTCACACAAGCATGCGCACATATACATAATACACACAAACAGAAAGCCATATTTAGAGATAGAGAAAAATAGAGTATTAAGAAAACAGAAATTTAGCCAGGTATGGTGGCGCACATGCCTATAATCCAAGCACTCCGGAGGCAGAGACAGGTACATTGCTGTGAGTTTGAGGCCAGCCTGGTCTACAAAAATGAATGCAAGACAGCCAAAGCTACACAGAGAAACCATGTTTCGAAAAAAAAAAAAAAAAGGAAAAAAAGTTTTCTTGTTAAATTATTTGTATTAACATCAAAGTAGTTTCCTAATGATTCTCCTAGGATCCACATGAGTTAGAAAAAATGCATGGTAATAAAGCTCATTTTTTAATTACATCTTTCAATTTTACACATGATTAAAAAGGTTAAAGTTAATAAATATGTTCTGTTGTTTGTCTGCTAAAGTCTGAAATAATGTGTTTGTAAATATGTGTACAATTTGTTTTCATGTAATGAACATATAAGTTAATCTGCATGATAATCCTGCCATGAAAATTCAATAGATAAATACAGCTTATTGATGTTATTAATAAGACACCATTTTAAAAATCACCTCCTCTTACTTTTAAAACTGATTATTTTGAAAATAAGTTTGTGGTAGTATTTGTTGATTTTATGTATTTTATATGAGATTTAACACAATTATTGTGGCAAAATTTCAAGATTGCTCCTTTTACCCATTCACACAGTGGCGTTGATTAAATAAAAGACAAACCAGATGCATAACTATTCTAAAGGCAAATCAGTAAAGACCAACAGGTTTATTTCATTTAACAAAATGGGATTTCATGCACAATGAACCAATTAATTCATTTCCTACAGAAAACATTCTGGTGTGTTACCTTTCAAAGCCTATGAAATTAAGAACTGCTTTCCATGAATTGGTAGAATGAATGTAAACATACTTATTATTCAACCAATTCTTTAATTATACATATATCATTCTCTTGTTTATTACTTGATAAAAATAATTTTCTATCCACTATACTGATCATGCTTTCTTCTACACCAACTCCTCCCAGATCCTTCCTACCTCCCAACCCACCCAAGTCCACACCTTCTTTCTCTTCCTCTTTATAAAAACAAACAAAATGTTTTCATACATTAAAAATTTTTTTGGTTTTTCAACATGTCTATAAATCTTACATTTCATATATGTATATATGTATTATATATACTTAATTATATATTTCATCAAATTCAAATATAATATGTTGTTTGGGAGACCCTGCAACTATCAGTATCTTCATGTATCATTTAAACTGGCCTGTGTGTCTTATTATAACTTCTGGAAATTTTAATATGGTCTTTCTCTAAACAATCTATAGTAATAAGGAATTAATGACTATTTATTTACATCTAGGGTTATAAATTAGTTTCATAAATAATGTACACTCAAAAGTTCATTTGCAGAATCTTCCCACAATTTCATTTAGTTTCTCAGTAACATATGGAAAAAAGAGTGTATATTTAAGCTAGAAATCAGAAGATGCCCTCCTGATTCCACAAGCACTCTAATATTTCCTCAAATGAATCATCTTATTTTCTTCCTTTGTTTTAATTTTTGGAACTTTAAAAATTGACAACGCATTGGGCACAGGTACATTATTAAAATAATAATATCAAACTATATTGTACTATTATATTATTTATAAATAATCTAAAATAATTAAATAAAATTATAAAAATCAATCGGAGTTTTAATTTACACCACTGTTGCATTTAGTTAACTACGGAATACAAATTTCCTTACTCTCAAATAGCATGAAGGAGAAATGGAAGATGAATGAAGCCATTTTTCAGCTTGTTCTTGAACCACTCATTTACGAGCTCTGCAAAGCATCCAGTGCTGTGAGTTCTTCAGTGCTGTGAGTTCTTCAGTGCACAGTCCCTCTGCAGTGGGAAGTGGACAGGACAGACACTACACAAGCCCTAACTTTAGTTCCTCTAGTGTTAGCTATACAGGAAGCTTAAGAAAAATTAAGCTTTTCAATACCAGCAGCTGGGTAGCTGAACAAACTATACATGTCCCCAAGAAATTTCATTCAAGGCAGTAGTCATAGCATCATCATTATGCCACAGCAAAGTTACAACAGCTGTATGCGAGGAAAAGACATAAAATTCCCATCAGGATTAAATAGCTTACTGAGATCTTTGCCATTACACCACCAATCTTTAAACTACGGAATGTAGCAACCACAGGAGGTGTTCATCACAGCACACATTCGTAGACCTCTGTTTGGTAGAAGTACTTCAGGAAGCATTATTGTCACATTTCAAAATACCTCAAAAACATTGCTTTCAACTATGTCGACAAAAAAAAAAAAGTGTGCAAAAGTTGGGATTCTAAGTAGACTGAATTGAGAATAATGTGAATAAATTTTATTTTCTGAATTCTATGATTCTAAGTCAAGTATAAGCAAATTTTATAATTGCAGATAATTGCAGATGTTTAGTGCAGAAATGGATCCCCGGCTGAATGGATAGTTTTATTATTTATAAATGTGTTTAACTTTCATTTATTTTAAGTTGTCCAGATGCTTTTTCAAGACATGACTAAATATGTTTTACCTGGATAAGTACTAGAATCCTAAGGCAACAAGCTGAGAACACAAAATAATTAAATTTAAACTAGAACAAGTGCTGCAACAGATAAATCAATGCAGACATGGCTCTTAACTCATGAGACAAATGGCTGTGCTCAACAGAGGCAAACAACATAGAAATCTGGTCTAGTCACAGCTGAGAAAGCCAATCCCTTGTCAAAGAACTTCATGGTCAGAAAGCAAGCTAAAAGGAAAAACTTTCAAAAAGTCAAATTCACAATAAAATTTGCTAGTTGAAGATTTAGATGACCGAGATTCTGATAAAAGAAAGAAAAGAACTTTTGAATTGCCACCTAATGAACTCTTAGTCAAGGCGTCGAAAAGACGAGAAACAAAGTCCTCATACCTTGTTTAATGAGTTTTTAAAATATATATTTTATTAATTTATTCATATTATATCTCAATTGTTATCCCTTGTATTCTTCCATTCCTCCCTCCCTCCCATTTTCCCCTTGGTCCCTTCCCCTATGACTGTGACTGAGGGGGACCGCCTCCCCCTATATATGCTCATAGGCTTTTTGGTAGCCTGCTATCCTTCCTCGGAGTGCCACCAGGCCTCCCCTTCAAGGCGACGTGGTCAAATATGGGACACAAGAGTTTGTGTGAAAGTCAGACCCCACTCTCCACTCAATTGTGGAGAATAGCCTGTCCATTGGCTAGATCTGTGTAGGGATTCGAAGTTTACTGCAAGTATTGTGCTTGGCTTGTGCCATAGATTGAGCAGGATGCCTGGGCCCAGATCTGCCCATCATAATGTTCTTCTTGTAGGTTTCTAGGACCCTCTGGATTCTTCTATTTCCCCATTATCCAATACTTCTCTCACCTAGAGTCCCAATAGGATGTCCTCCCCTCTGTCCCACTTTTCTAGTAAGTGAAGACTTTCATGGGACATATCCTTTGGGCTAGTTTCCAGATATAAGTGAGTATATACCATTTGACTATCTCTGCTTCTGGGTTAACTCATTCATTATGATCATTTCAAGTAGTGTCCCTCAGTAGAAGAATGGATAAAGAAACTGTGGTACTTTTACACTATGGAATACACTCAGCTATTAAAAACAAGGAATTTCTGAAATTTGTGAACAAGTGGGATGATGACTTTTATTATTAATAATTTATTATAATTTTTCAGATTACATCCTATATGTTATAACCTTACTTGTATCTTTCTGTTCCCAACCTCCCTCCCTCTTCAGCCTCATTCCCCCCCCCAGACCTCTGACAGAAGGGGACCTCCTCCCCCACCATATGGCCACAGTAAATCAGGTCTCATATAGATAGCCTCCCTTCCCTTTGTCTGTGTGCCACTGGGCCTCCCCACAAAGTGGAAGTG